>CM035419.1:117082996-117682996 GCA_020310875.1 Ceratopteris richardii | reverse complement strand
ACATGATCCATTGGTACCAGACACCAAAGTCATGGATGCAGTAGGTGAATGGGTCGTGATTCAGTTTACACATGATTTAATCAAAGAAGGTTTTGGAAGGGAGAAGGATGGAACTATTGTATTAAAAGAAGAAAGTCGAGGGGCAAAGACCAAAACATTTACTAACATCAATCGAATTGAAATAGAAGAAGAGGTCAGACTCATTCATCAGCACTTCTGTTTTCCTAACATGCATCGATACACTGCTCCTCAGAAGATCATCGTCCAGCTACTATCACACGATATCAAACAAATTGGAAATCAAGTTAATATGACTCCATACATACAAGAAAGGCTATTCGAGGCAAAGAAGTAGTGGAATCACAAGAAGTTCCTGAATGGCAGTGTAGCTCTGACCATCTTGACTTATCATGCCTTAGGTATTAGAGAGCACCTCCAAGAAATGCCATCATCGATAGCCATGGCTAAATATGCCAAGGTCACCACAGTCCCAAGAAAGAAAAAAGGAGTCAAGATCATTGAGGAGGCAGAAACTAGCTCTCAACCCAAAATGAGAGGTACAAAGCAATTAAGTGAAGTAATGCAAGTAGAAGTTGAAGTCCCAACCACAAAAAGGGTACACTTGCTCCCGAAGACAAGAATTGAAGAGCACCAAACAATTACAGAATAGGAATTAATAAGAGCCCTGGAGAACACACATCAATACACAGAAGGTCAAGTTAATCTACCAGTACAAGGGCACCATTACCAGCAAGCGCAACAAGACATGGAAGTAAAAAAGAGGCTAACCAAGATGCATCAGTACAGAGAATTAGGGTTGGTCAATTCAAGTTCATCTTCAGATACACAAGAAGAGCCTGACACCTCCCGATTGAATACGGATATTCGAAGTGAGTCAAAAGATGATGGACAATGGGAGGACTTAAACGAAGTAAACTACAATGCAGAAGAAGAAGGCATAAAGGTGAATGACACCCCCATCAACCCCAATCAACACACCACAGGCAAAGAGGTAAACCAAGAAGGGATACATGTCATCAAAATAAGTGAAACTTCCAAAATTCAAATCCAAGAGACTAAGCTTACAGGAGAGGGTTCACTCAAGAATCCCAAGGAAGAACCAAAAGAAACTACGATGGAAGAATTAGAACCCTTCACTCCAATAAGGGTCATGGCAGAACCCTCCCCCATGGATGTTACATTTCAAGGGAGTGCCACAAAAATTATCGACCTAGACGAACACAGAAAAGAACCAGAAGTACAACTACAAATCAGACAACCACATAACGAGACTATCCATGTGGAGCACAGAAAGGATGTACAAACAGGGGAAGCTCCAAGCATTCCGAAAACGTGGTTGAATGTCGACATCACTCAGCTCAAGCCAGTAGTTCAACACATGATCCAAACAGCTATGGATACACAACAATTGATGCTTGAGGCTGATGCTGACTATGATAAAGCGAATGCAGGAAAAGCATGAACTTCGAGAAATAGGTAAGAACCTTTCCGTCCAATTGAGTTTAGCACAAGAGCAACTAACACATAAAGAGAACGAAGTTCAAGAGGCCAAGCAGCAAAGCAAAACATTAGAAACAGAAAACGAGAAATTGAAAGAGCAACTACAGCAGTTACAACAACAATATGAGGCTAGCGAGGTCGAGAAGACACGGATGAATGCACGAAGAAAAATATTGGAATCACAAATCAAGATATACATGGATGAGTCAGAGAACTTAAGGAACAGAAACAAGGAGCTGATGACAGCTCTTCTAAGTAATCAACCTATAGAGGCTCAAGAAGTGCCAAAAAAAGAAATAAAGGCAATGGAGGAAAAGATAGCCAGGTATGAAGATCAGCTCAAGCAAGAGCAGACAATCATTTTCGAATGGGAAAAGAGGTATATGGATGATACCGTGGTTGTAAGGACAAAATGGAAAAAGGCCAAAAATAGATATCTAGTGCAATGTAAACAAGACACTGATCAACTAGTTGTCGTGGCTGAAGAAATCCAAAAGAATAAGGAAATGATTTTGAAGGCCAACGACGAGATTAAGCAAAAAGACGAGATGATAAAGCAACTGCAAGATCAGCGCGCACAAAAGATGATAGAGGGGACACCAGTAGTTCCACACTCCACAACGGCTACTGAGGAGATTGAGGTATGTCCTCTCTCTCCCCCCTTACATCATTCATCGATAAGGGAGGAAACGGAGATCCACTCTGAACGTAGTCATCGGGATATTGCCGAACTAAGCCGACATGAGAGGGCACTACTGGTGTCCCATCTTACTGTAGAATTTGAAGATCAAATAATAAAGGTCATGAAGGAAGCTTAGATTGAAAGCAAAAATTTAGAATAGATATTGAAACCATTTAATGTACCATATGGACTCCTTAAAGAGCAAACACGTCAATACATAAAGTCCATGACAAATAAGGAGCCTGACAGCAACCTCCAGTTTAGTAATAACACATTCAACTATACTCAAGTGGAATTTGAAAGAGCTGACCCCGTATGGAGGCAAAAACTTTTGGCAAAAAACCCTACACTACGGGTAGAATGGGAAGCATCGCTATATGCACTTCAGGTAAATCCATCTTTTTGCCCAGTACCCCGTAGACGCTCCTGGATGCATTTTTGGGAAGGACAGCCCCAGGATAGCATAAATAATCAATGGCTCAATTATCCACTCTCACCAAGTCCACCGCATAATTATCTACCAACGGAAGAATACATGGTGAAAACCATGGAATTTTGGGTTTCTCGATATGCTAGTGTACCGGATTTGGCAGTCAAAATGACTAATAAGATTCTCAGCATGCTACTTACAGTTATTAAAGTCTTCCAACATGACAAATATACTTTTTTGAACTTCATCGGCATTACACAGGGATACGAAGCACTTGTTTTTTATCTGTCAACTATCCGGAGTTGATTAACAATTATGGCATACTATTCACGGCTTATGTTCTTGCCAAGCACGTATATGCAGACTTTGGAAGAAGCATTTTTCACCGGCTTCTTTGAAATTGATTTAGAAATTTTTGTAAAAATGACTTCAAATCTTAATGCAAGACTGGTGGCCTATGAAACAAGCTTCTTTGCAGATCATTGACATGCACCAGAAGATGGAGTGAAGTCAAGCCAATGGAAAGAATTCATGAGAAGTCACGCCAATCTGCTTAATCAACTAGAGCAAGCAGCAATACAAACGTACTCACGTCTCCACAAAAAGCCTGTCGGGGACAACAACGTTCAGGAGGAGGGACGTGTGGAAGGGGAATCAAGAAAAAAGAGAAAATAAAGAAAATCAAAGAATAAAGTTGCTCAATGAAGAATGAAAATCATAAAGACAAAGAATGACTCTCTGCTCAAAGCCCACAGGGGCACACATCAGGCAACAATGCCAAAGGCCCAGGTCCTGAGGAGTGGAATTAAAGAAAGATAACAACCAGGACATTTCATGGGAGGTTGCACACAGCTTCCTCATCCACTAGGAGCTGGCGGTGAAACGAAACAAGTCGAGGAGAGAGATAGAATATATAGGACGCTTCATCGGATAAGATAACCAATTGTTTGAAGGTCCTAGGTATCTCCTTGTCCATTGGATGCTTGCGGGGGCAGAAGGCAAACAGGCTCAGTGCAACACAATAAGGGAAATCACGTAGAAGGGAAGGATGGACCAAGGCCAAGAAGTATCCATGAAGAAGTGAAAGAAGATATTTGGCAGGTAATAATCCTTCCACTGGATGCGTGCGGTGGCAAAAAGTAAACAGGCTCAAAGCAATACAACAGGGTCAAATGTGTGAAGATAAAGACACATCAGAAGACCAAAAGTTAGAAAGAGGCAGAGGCTGAAAAGTTGAAGCAGGTGACTAAGAATACTAAGTTCTTAGTCACTGATGGCATGCATGGTAGCCCGACTTAATACAACAACCCAGATTTGTGATGTACGGAATACCAAGGGGAAAACAGAAGCAAAGGACATACCTCGAATAAAGTAACAAATTCTCTAACAGTCCTTATCGCTTCTCCGACCACTGGGTACGTGTATTCAGAAGTCTTAAACGAGCTACAAACGAGAAGCAAAAGCCTGTCAAGGGATGACAGAGACAAAGAGGGGGAGAGTGTTGCAGAGCAAAGAGGCACGAAAGAGGAGCCCCAAAATTTTCAAATTAATGGGCATATTTTTCTTCTTCAAAGTCTTAGGAAATTCCCTCAAGCTATGTAAATGCACTAGAGGAGTCCTCTAGATGCATAATCCCAAATCATTGTAATATATTTCTTGTAAAATAGTAAGAAAATAGAGATTAGTGAATAAAGTGCCGGTATCTTGTGTGAAAGGACCATTTTTAGGGCACATGTATATAAGTCACTTGGTGACTCTTTGTAAACACTTTTTGCCATTGTGAAGAAGGAGAGCTCCTGAATTTCGAAATTGCTTCTTTCTTGCATATTTTCATCTTCTCTTTGATCTTCTATGTGTGTGTAATGCTTGGAATGTGTGTGTCGGACTGTTGTCTACCCCTCCCCACTGTATTTGAGCTACTGTAGTGTGTGTGTGAGTTAGTACGAGTTGTGGAGTGAGTGTGTGTGCTTCTTGCAATTCACTGTTTTGGTCATAACTTGAAGCACGGTTATCAGAATCGAGTGAAACTACTTCAATAGATGCGTCTCGTCGAGAACTTCGAAAGGAACCCGCTATTGGCCATATTCAGAGTTCGGAGCTGAGAGAAATCCTCGATTTAGTGAAAACTGCTGTAAGTGGTATCGCGACAGACACTTTTGGTAGTTAAGTGAGTTGGAGAGGTAGGTTAGTCTTTTCTCATGCATGTGAGCTGTGTTGGTGCATTTTACCCAAGCCTACATGCTTGATATGTTTGATATCATCCTCATTTGTAAGTCACATGAGTATTCATGTGAACACCTCTTGTAAAAGAGTTCATTTTTATCTCTTGTAATTTGAAAAAGAAAAAAGAAAAAGGATGGCTTACCTCATGCATGATGTAAAAGCAATTTCATGGCTCTAACTACCAAAAACCACGACTTCTTGAGCTGAGGGAATATCTCCTAACTTTGGGGATCACTTTTAGGTGGAGCCATTCAAATTCGAATTCAAAACTCCCTCCAAGAATAGCTATAAAAAGAGCAAGAAGGAAAAGGGGATTAGCAAGCCTTGTACGTGACCACTTCATGTCATTTTGTAGAGATGGAAGAGCTTACTCCATAGATCTATCATTCTACTCCCATTGTGCAAAGATTCATTGCCAATGTGGTTGTAATCATATGTGAATCTATACATTTATTATCATCTACTCCTCTGTTTTGTTCTCTGCTATACTCACTCAGAGCAGTACCTTCAGAAGGTCATATCTCGAGTTCTACTGATTCTTTTTCAGTGATTTAATGTGCGTTGGATAGCTATTACGGTCTAGTTTCGGAATATCAATTTTCAAGGTCATTGGATTTAGAGTTTTGGAGATATCTGCATTTTACTGCTCACTAGTCTATCTCTGCAGAGCCCCGAGAATGGTGGGCATGTTCCAGACATTGATAAATCTTGTTCTCAGTGCTCAGTCCATCATTTGAAGTGTTTTAACTTGGATTGGAAAGCTTGCTAAGTCTATTTGCTATGCCCAAAAGGAATTTTTCTAATTCCTACCAGGTTGAGAGCACTGTTCATTGTTTCCAGCAGGTGTATGTCTAAAAATAGCAAGTTTTGGGAGCTAGTCATTTTGCAACTAGTCTGTCTTGACTTAAACTTTTGGGATAAATGTTCCAAAGTACTTGGCTGATATTTTGGTGGATTTAGCAAGATCAAAGGGTCTACTAATCAACTCTGAAGTCTCAGTTGGCTGGTGTGAAGCTGGTTGTAGCAGCACCTACTCATCTTTGGATTGCATCCACCATCTCTCTTCACAGTTGTATCAGAGAATAGTCAAGCAACATGGGAGATAGATTTCCATCAACAATTGGCAAATTGGATCGAAACAACTACCGGGCATGGTCTCTAAGGATGGAGGCTTACCTTCAAGGGAGGAATCTATATGGATTCATATCCGAAGATGAAGCAATGCCAACCATGAGGAACAAAGGGCAACCATCACATGAAGAAGTGGAAGGACTTTCGAATTGGTGTTTGAAGGATGCACTTGCAAAGTCCTATATTCTAAACTCAATCTCTGATTTTCTTTTACCTCATGTCAAGGGATGCAAGACATCAAGAGAGACCTGGAATGCACTTGCTTCTTTCTTCTCTTCCAACACTCGAGCAAGGAAGAACCAATTGTGGATGGAGTTCACAACAATGAAGAAAAGCCCGAAGAAAAATGTGACTGATTATGTCACAAAGATGAAGGAGATTTCTGACCAACTTGGAAGCATTGGAGAGGTAATTGAAGAGGAGCAAATCATAAGACAAATCATGAATGGAATCAAAGCAGACGACAAGTGGGAGTCATTCACAAGAGCCATGGATTTATACATGGATATGCATGTACCCGACCTCAACACACTCATGGGCCAACTCTTCACTCATGAAGCAAAGATTAGAAAAGGTGGTGAGTCCTCAAGAGGTAATCAAACTTCTGCCTTATATTCTGATAAAGCTAAGGTCAAGGACAAGTCAAAGAATAGGAAGAATGAAGATGAAGGAAGCTCTTTCCAAGCAAACTTTGCAGGTAGAGGAAGAGCTAGAGGAAGAGGCAGAGGTGGAAAGCAAGGCAGGGGGAGATTCCAATCATCTCAAGCTTGCAACATATGTGGCTTATCTAACCATACTACTGAAGAATATTTCAATAGAGGATTCAATAGAGGTGGCTATGGATCAAATAGAGGTAGATACAATGGATGCTACAACAACAAAAACTACTACAACAACAATTACAACATCAACAACAACTATCAAAGTGGCCATAGAGGAAGAAGAGATTACAATAACTATGCAGAGGACCAAAGTCAAGAAGATTCATTATTGATTATGAATCTATCAGCGAAGAAGGGTAAGGATGATGATCACATATTTTACATTGATTCGGGATGCTCGAACCATGTAGTAGGAAATGTGGCTTTACTTTCTGATTTGGAAGATCCTCATAACAAGCATGAAGTGCAGACAGGAGATGACACAAAGCACTCAGTGGAGAAGATAGGTAATGTGAAGACATCAGATGGGAATATGAACCTCTTAAGCAAAGTCTTGTATGTCCCTACAATTACCAAAAATTTAATAAGTGTTGGACATATTGTTGAAAAAGGATTGCAGGTTAGATTCAACCGATTTGGAGCATATGTTAAAGACCCAAGGCAAGGCTTTCGAAGGATTGCCAACGGAGAAAAGACAGGAAGGCTTTTCACTTTTGAAGTGGAAGATACAAAGAACATAGCTTTTTTTAGCTATGGATCTCAAACTCTAACAGAGTTGGAGATATGGCACAAAAGGCTTGCTCACATTGGTGAGAGGACACTCAAACAGATTTGCAGGGACCAAAGTGTACTTGGTTTGCCTAATATCACAAGGCAACACATGATTTATAAGTGTGAAGCTTGTCAACTCGGCAAGGCTCATAGACAACCTTTCAATAAGAAAGGATATATGTATCAAAATCCTTTGGATCTAGTGCACACGGATGTGTGGGGTCCAAGTAAGGAGCCATCTATATCAGGCTCAAGATATTATGTGTCTTTCATAGATGATTGTAGCAGGTGGACCATTCTGTTTTTCATGAAGCACAAAGATGAAGTGTTTAATTGCTTTAAGAAGTATATTGCTCTTGTTGAAAACCAAACAGGTAGGAATTTAAAAAGACTCAGATCAGATGGTGGAGGAGAATACTTCTCTTCTGAATTTGATGCCTTCTTGCATGAAAGAGGCATTAAAAGGGAAGTCACTACAAGGTATACACCCGAACTCAATGGTGTAGCAGAGAGGAGAAACAGAGCTATTGTCGAAGTTGCAAGGTCCATGCTCAATGAAAAGGGATTGCCGAACTACCTATGGGCAGAGGCTGTGTCGACAACCACATATCTCATAAATAGACTTCCATCTAAGTCACTAGATGGAACCACTCCATATGAAGTGTGGAATGGAAGAAGACCTAGTCTAGAGCATTGCAAAATCTTTGGATGCTTAGCCTATGCTCACATTCCTTCTCAAGTAAGAGGGAAATTGGATCCCAAGGCAGAGAAGTGCGTATTTATTGGTTATGACCAAAACCAAAAAGGATATAGATTGTACAATCCAACCAATAAAGGATTTTCTGTGAGTAGAGATGTAATTTTTGATGAAAACAAATCATGGTTCGATGATGACAGGAAAGTGAAGCTGCCATATGACTTGGATGAAGATTTTCCATCACTTCAACCAAAGGAGCCAAAGCAGATTGAAGAAAGTGATTCGGAGATCGACCTAGAAGACTTGGAAAGACTAAAGCTATGGAAGAACAAAGGTAAAGCAAAGATGCAGGATGCTACATATGGACCCGAGAGCTCACATCAACCACTTAGAAGGTCTTCAAGGGAGAAGAAGAAACCAGAGAGGTTTGGTTATGATACTTCTTTGGTCACAAAGCACTCAATCTACATTGCAAAGGATTCAACCAATGAAGAACCTACCACATTTGAAGAAGCACAAGCAAGAAAGATTGGAGAGATGCAATGGATGAAGAAATGGACGCCTTGAAGGAGAATGACACTTGGGAGTTTGTACCTAACAAGCCATCTATGAAGGTAATTGGATCTCGATGGATATACAAAATCAAGAGGAATCCAGATGGAAGTATAAATAGACACAAAGCAAGGTTAGTTGCTAAAGGGTTTGCTCAAACCCATGGTATTGATTATGAGGAGACTTTCTCTCCTGTTGCAAAAATGCCTACAATTAGTGTTCTCATTAGTCTTGCTGCATCTAGAAATTGGAATCTTTATCAACTTGATGTAAAGAATGCTTTCTTGAATGGATGGATTTCTGAGGAAGTGTATATGGCACAACCTCCTGGATATGAGGATGCACATCATCCTAACTATGTATGCAAACTAAAGAAAGCTTTGTATGGATTGAAGCAAGCTCCAAGAGCTTGGAATTTCAGATTGGTGACTTATTTGCAGGACCAAGGATTCAAAGCTAGCAAGGCGGATACCTCTTTGTTCATAAAGAGGAATGGATCTGAAGTGATCTATTTATGTGTGTATGTTGATGATATTATTATCACAGGCAGTGATCTTGAAGTAATCAAACAGGTAAAGATTCAAATGAAGGAGGAGTTCAAAATAAGTGATCTCATACATGCACATACATACACACCCATACACACACATATATGCATACACACACATAGAGAGACATACACACACATACACATACATGCATACATATGCATACATAATGCATATGCATATGCATACATACATACTTACATGCATACACACACATATGCATACATAATGCACATGAATACATACACATACTTAATGCATACACACATACATATGTACACGTATATATATATTGATTTCTAACCCATTTTATTTTATATGTTAGTATTATGGATCCTAGTAGAGAGAGAAAGGTGAAACTCACTCTCATTAAAAGTCTTATGAGAGCAAGTGTTCCGTCTGATACTCTAGGGGCCATCATGCATGATTACTCAGAGATGTCTGATGATGAGCTGGATTATACGATCCAGATGCTTACCCTGCAATCAGAGGAGGGCTCTTCTACGGCTCCACATGCAAGAAGACAACTATCTGCTCATAGGTATGTTTTTTTTCATAAACTTTTTTATTGATATTATAACACATATTTTTATTTATTTTTATCTATTTTCAAGACACCTATACCACCTCCAGATCATGATTAGCAGAGCAGAGTTGCCTATGAGGACATGCATAGGCACCTTAGGACTAGAGTGGGATATAGAGCCATAGGGGAACATTGTGTACATAGGGAATGGATTGGAGTTCAAGAGAAGAATGCGGGCATTATGTGACTCTTACCTGCGCCTTGTCCACTTACCGTGGAAGTAAGTATAAATTTTACATATAAATTGAAATAAATATCTTATGTTTTATTTACATTATTTTTTTTTGTAGTGAGCATGATGAGAGGGATAAAAAATACATACTTAGTTCACTTGTGATAGAGTTTGGGACAAGATGGTCGCATAAGTGGTGTCTAAAAGAGATGCAGACACTTATGGCTCATCATCGCGATAATGCATGGTACGCACTGCTTTTATGTATATATATGTGGATATGAGTATGTGTGTTTATGTATGTATGTATGCATATGAGAGAGAGAGAAAAGAGTGAGACTAGATGTACAAATACACGCATACACACACATATACACCATACATGCACATTTACACACATATACACATACATGCACATTTATACATACACAAACATACATGCACATTTTTACACACACATACACATGCATGCAGTTACACACATATAATGAATACACATAGACACATACACATACTCACATACACATACACATACTGACATATACATACACATGCATAATCATATGTACACACACATAGACTCTTATAATCATATTTACATGCATATATACATATACACATGCATATATACACACACAACACATGTTTCAAAACACTAATTTCAATATAAGGGTTTTAAAACCCCTAATTTAAAAACTCTAATTCAACCTTTTATCCATATGATTGAAGTATATGTACACATTGCATCTATTCCTCCGATGTCCTACTAGAGAGATGTCTCTCCTCCCAACCTTATGCCTCTATATATAGCTACTCAAATCAACGAGGATCATAATATATATAAAGATATATATACACATCATGTAGATACACATACATAACTATAAAATGGAGTAGATATATTATGCATCACACATACATGCCTAAATGCACACATAAATATATATATACATGCATACATATTTACATGTACACATTTACACATAGACATTCAAGGTACTCACTAATGTAATACATGCACTCTTCAAGCATCCAACCCTTTGCCATGGTTCTTCTGGTTTCGCTCTTTGTCGCACATAACCTTTTAATATTCCCATAAATCCCTTGACCCAAAACATCCATCGAGTGTTGACAACACCTGCAATCTCTATTTCATCTACAAGATGGACTAATAAATGAACTTGAATATCAAAAAATGAAGCAGGGAGTTCTTTTTCCATCAAACATAGTAGCTCTTTGCATTCACATTTTTTTGTGGGATCGAGTTTTTGTCAATCTCTTTGGATGTAATCCAAATATACATATCAAAAAAACAATTATAAAGAAGTTAATTAAAAAATAAAAGATATCCAATATTCATACATATTAAATATAAAAGTATCATAATTACCTTATAAGTGATCCAAGACGATAGATCACATCTCGTACTCCTTTCGTTGTACATCCATCGATAACCAAAGGTAAAATATGTTTCAAAAAGTTATGCCAATCATGGGTCTTTAGCCCAGATAAGCTCTTATCATCCATAGTAAACATGTTTTGAAAAGATGTTCCATATCCTTAAGGAGTCTTAATCAATTGAATTCTATTGTTGATAGTCTGTATCTCTTTTGTTGTATGTACCCAAGGAGAAGGTGCATATGTCGTTTCTTGTCGATGTCTATCAAAAACTAGCCATAACTTTGGTTTTGATTTTGGATCTTTCAAATCATTCCTTGATGCTATGGTATCTTTTAGTCCAAGAAGATGCTGCCATAGTGAATAACCAATATTTTTGAATATATGCATAGGATCAAGAAGATGACATACTTTTAACTCTTTCCAATACTCCAAAGAATACCATATTGATATGTTCTCTGCAAGTGCCAATTTTCCTTTACCTCTCTTCACATACTCATTATCTGAATCATCACTGAAGATTTCTGATTCTGGATCTATCAGAGGTCTATCTGTCCATTTTTTATACCAATCCATAGGCGTCATAGGTTTTGGACACTGACCTGTTTCAAGCTTTCCATTAAAATGTATCGCTTCTCTTTTAGATCTTAATGGATGATCATCAGGCAAGAATCGTCGATGTCGAAGATAAATATTTTTGTTGAGATTCTTACTATAGATTGATCTCAACCAATCACCATAATATGGACAAGCTTTATAACCCTTAGTAGATATTCGTGCATCATGAAAATGATAAAAATATAATTAGATTAAATCATATTTATTTACATGCATATTGAATAAAAAAATTACATCAATACCTGAACAAACACCATATCCTGGGAAATCGTGAATAGTCCAAGCCACAATACCACGAACCGTAATATGTCTTTCATAGATGCTTTTCGATACATCAATGAAATTAATACCTCTCCATAACTCTTGGAGATCGTCAATGAGAGGAGCAAGATATATATTCATATCTTTAACTTGTCTTTTGCTTGGGATTAAAAGTGAAAGCATTAAATGTTCCTTTTTAATGCTAAGATATGGTGGAAGATTGTAGTTTATGACTACCACTGGCCATGTTGACCATTTACTGGATTTCATGGAGAATGGATTAACCCCATCTAATGCAACTCCTAACTTTAGATTATGTGGATTTTGTGTAAATTCAAGCCATGTAGAATCAATATGCTGAAAAGCAACACTATCATGAGGAATTTTGATTATTCCATCAGTACTTTTATGATCATGTCCCCAAGTCAAAAGCTTTGATAATTCGGGGCTTTGAAACATATGTCTAATCCGTGGAGCCAATGGAAAATGTCTCAATACCATTTTTGGGATTTTACCTTCTTCGCCCTTATATCAAGGAGATTGACATTTGGGACATGTCAAAGAGTATGCATATTCACCTCTATATAAAATACAATCATTAGGACATGCATGTATACATTGATAATCTATACCAAGATTGTTGATTATCTTCTTCATTTCATCATGTGAGGTAGGAAGAATATCCGGACCTGGTAAAAACTTTTCAGATAATAACCTTTAAGTTCATCAAAAAAGATATATTACAAAAAGTAAATAAATAAATATACATATATATATATGCATATAATTTTATAGATGTGTATGCTTATGTGTATGTGTATGTGGATGTGAATATGCATGTGCATGCGTATACATATGTGTATCTGTATATGTATATATGTATGTATATGTGTTTTATAGGTGTATATGTATGTATATATACATATGTGTATATGTATGCATATATGTATATGTATGCATATATGTATATGTATGTGTGTATACATGTGTATGTATGTATGTATGTATGTATGTATGTGTATGTATGAATGTGTATATATGTATGTATGCATGTGTAGCTGTGTATATTTGATTTCGTTTGTAATTGTTTTTTGTATATTGTGGTTTGCAAATTTTCATATCTAGACCATTGAATCGTCTGGCAGTTTCCCATTTTATAGTCAATCTATAACCTGTCTTGTTAAGCTGTTTACAGATACTAAATAGCGGTTACCAAGGAGGGTATTTAGTCATATGTAAAATGGGAGGATCAAATTTTTTGTGAATATTTTGAAAGATGCATTAATAGTTTTATGAGATGGGCGGACAAAAAGTGTCCATTCAATTCAAGTTCTTGTTCTTACCTTATCTACAGTACGAATAAAAACCTGCACTGAATGGACACTTTTTGTTCGCCCATCCTTTAAAATTATTTTTCCATCCTTCAAAATCTTCAAGATAAATTTGCTCCTCCCATTTTACATGTGGCTTAATACCCTCTTTGGTAACTGCTATTTAATATTTGTATAATTAGCAGCACATGTATTAGGTCGACTAAAATAGGAGAAACATATGTGTCAAAAAGATTCTAAAGGTTGGGTGGACAATTCTAAAGGCTAGATGGACAAAACATCTTCATTCGATACAGGTATGTATAATTTGACCTTACTCTCATAACATGTGTATGTGTGTATATGTGTGTGTACGTTTATATGTGTGCGTATGTTTATATGTGTGTGTATGTTTATATGTGTGTATGCATTCATGTATATTATGTGTATGTTTATATATACATGTGTGTATGTATATATATATATATATATATATATATATATATATTTATGCATATATATTTTTATATATATATATATAAATAGATAGAAGATTGAAAATTATACCTTAATAGTGTCGAAACAGATACATTACTCCATCCAAAATGATTTTGAAGATTGAGAATAAGTAAGCTTGCACTTAGTCATGTCAAACGACTTCCTTCATATACGTGCTTTAGACATTACTCTTGAAGATATTTCTCATTTTTAGAATGTGTGTGCATATATGTGTATGTATTCTGATTTTTTTTTCTGTTTGAAATTAAATTAACAGGAGATATTGTATGGTGGAAAAAAATAAGAGGCGACCTAACATACCACCTGAGACGTGGCAGTTTTTTCGTAGAGAGCTACGTCTTCAGGACTCCTTTCCTCAACAGAAGGTACACAAATAAATAGTTTATATTTATAATTTTCATATACTTTAGTAATTTTTTACATTTAATGTATGTATTTCTTTTTTCTTAAATAAACATGCTGCTGCTAAGAAGAGAGTGGAGTCGGGCCACACATCGCACCTAGGCCAAATGGGCCATAATTGTTTTGTAGCTACATTTGTAAGTATATGTGTTATTGTGAGTATATTTTTTATTTTAGTTAAAATGCAAGAAACTAATCTTTTTTATTTGTTTCAATGTAGCGAAAGGATTATGGCCGATATCCTACAAAACATGAGATCAAGTATGCTACACATTTTGGATATCGGCGTTTGAGCGAGTATATGCGCAATCATCCGAATGCCTTTGTGAGTATTATTAAATTTTATTTAATTATTTTATTTTTATGAATGGTTTAATTATTTTACTTATTTATGTTTGTTATATGTAATACATGAGTATTATGCAGAGATAGATATGGATGAGGTGGAGAGGCAGACACAGGAGGGACAATCTCAATCGTCACAGGGTGATGATGATGATGAAGATGAGGATGATGATCAGGATGATCATGATGCTGCTGATGATGATGATGATGACGATGATGATGATTAGGATTCTAGTTGATTATGACATTGGATTATATTTATTTACATTGATATATATATATATATATATATATATATATATATATATATATATATTTATTTATTTATTTATTTATCTATATATTTTTCATTTCAGTTATGTTTTGAACTGTGTGTGTATGGTATTAAGTAATGAAGAGTTTTTTTCTATTGAGTGTTATTATTGTTTATATTAAGCATGTGTTTTAATACTTTAATTATATAATTCATTCATATGTGTACGTAAGTGTATATGTATGTGTGTGTATATGTATGTATGTGCATGTGTACGTGTGTGTATATGTATGTATGTGCATGTGCATGTGTAAGTGTATATGTGTGTATGAGTATGTGCATGTGCATGTGTATGTGTGTGTATATGTATGTGCATGTATATGTGTAACTCTATGTGTATATGTGTGTATGTGCATGTATATGTGTATATGTAGGTATGTGCATGTGTGTGCATGTGTGTGCATGTGTATATGTGTGTGTACGTATGTGCATATATATGTGTATATATGTGTATATATGTGTATAATGTATGTATATGCATGTGTATAAGTGTGAAACATGCATGTGTATGTGGATGAATTTCCATTTGCATCCATGTGCATGCATGTGGATGTGCATATACATGTATTTACGTATATGTTAATGTGTGGATATATATATATATATATATATATATATATATATATATATATATATATATATATATATATATATATATATATATATATATATGCAATAATGCATGCATGTAAGTCTTTTTATGTGGTTGTAGAAATGTTTGTGCATATGCATGTGTATATGTGTGTATGTCTAAGTGTATGTGCACATGTATCTGTGTGTATATATGTGTGTATATGTGCATGTGTACATGTGTATATGTGTGAAAGTGCATCTTCATCTGTACAAGTGTATAAGTGCATATCAATGAGTGTGAGTATGCTATCTAATGAAAATAAAACAATTCAAATGATATACAAAGAATAGAAATTGTACTTACAACAGTTAGCCATACTTTTTGCTTGGTTAGCTTCTTGAATAACTTGCAATAAAGAGAGAAAGGAGGGAGAGAGAGAGAGAGAAAAAGAGAGAGAGAGAGAGAGAGAGAGAGAGAGAGAGAGAGAATTCAAAGAGAGAAAGATGTAGAAAGAGAGAAACAGAGACAGAGAGAGACAATAAGAGAGAGCTTAGGCAAAACAACAATTTTGCATATACTTGTTTCAGCTCGTAAGTGTAGTGCAATTACGAATGTTGGAGAGCTCTTCGATCAGATGTGTGAAAATGCCGATCGAAGAGCCTCCAACGCTTTAATTCTTTTCCGTCAACAGACCCTCATGTAAGCGATAGTAAGGTGTTGTAAAACCCACTGGAATTGGCATCACATGATCGACATTTTTTGGCATCCCTTATGCGATGCAAAAAGCTTCGCTTATGCAACACTGTTTAAAAACATCACGTTAACGATGCTCTATGCAAGCGTCACACACCCCATCGTGCCACATGTCGAAAAGAATGTCGTTTAGCTCGTTGTTTAATCGATGGTCTGTGCTCAACGCTCATTGCGACACATTTTGCAACTTTATAGCGACAAAATTGTGTCGCCTTAACCATCGCTATGCACGCGTATTCCTTGTAGTGGTTGTGAGAAATATTCATTAGAGTCTATCTATGTATTTGCTCTTTCTGTATCCTAAAATGTTGGGATCACATAGGTGGTTTGCTAAATTGATTTCTCTTAATATACTCGCTCATTTTGATTGAAATAACTTCTAATAGGTTGCCTTGCTTTATAGTTCGTTTCCTCTAAAAGCTCTCTAGTCAATTTTAACTAGAGAAGAAGCACTCAGTAAAATACTAGAGCATATATTGTAGAAACGAAAAGTTTCTCCAAGTTGGCCATTGTTCAAACCTATTTGTTTTGATTCATCTGTTTGTGAGTGATCTTCTAAGATACATAGGGTATCTAATACATCAAGTTGCAAGCTAAAAGGACTCACTACATATCCCTGGAGTCAACTTGGGTGGTGTAGTGCAAAGTTTTAGCTGCACCACTTCATCTTCACCTACAGTCCATCCCTACACAGTGGTATCAGAGCAAGGTTGGACAATATGGTAGATGGATTCCGTTCATCAATTGACAAACTAGATATAGGTAATTACTTTGCTTGGTCATTAAGGATGGAACCTTATGTGAGAAGTGGAGAATGACATGCTTGGGACTCACCTCCCAGCCTATTTATAGCCCTTGTCTAGTCACCATCTAGAGTTATCTCTAAGGTTCCTCTACTCATCTGGCCATCATCAATAGGCACCTCATATGAACTCTCTGGCTTTTGGCCTTGGCTATCCCCCGAGCAATGAACTTCTTGTTCCTCCAAGCATGTACATCTCTGGAATATAACACTCTCTCCCCCTTCTAAAGATCATTGTCCTCAATGATATAGAAGGAGCTATAACCCTGGGAATCAACATCTATGATTCCAAATAATAAAAGTAGAGTGTGGTAGGTGTCTAAAATACTAGATGCTCAAAAAGTAGACAACTAGTCTCTGTGCTTTATATCTAGCATTTCCACCAACAAATAGTAGTCCTTGCCTTGGGCATACTATAGGAATCCCTCTGAGGCCGAATGAGTCCATATGTGCGCAACATAAGTACTTGGAATATCCTCGGACTCCTTATCCCTAGACCTTGACCACTAACTTGTGATGGCTTGTCACCTATAGAGACCTCGGCAGCTTGCCCTTGTCTCCCTGAAATACCCACTGACAGCTTTTCATATGGTATAATCCTGAAAAAAATCACTTACTCCACTAGAGTAATGAAAAAAAAAAAACTATGCTCATTCGAAACAATGTGACTATGTCCCAACTCTCTGTGGAAGAATACTAAAAAGAAATGAAAATCTTTTCCAAGTAGTGTTTTATCTCTAAACTCAAGTAAATTTTCAACGATCCAGACTATGGACCAAGATATCAATATGTCAATCTATCATATGTGGACCAAGATATCTATATGTCAATGATCCAAACTATGGACCAAAATATAATTCTCTCACATCCAAACTATGGACTAAGATCTCAATCAGTCACATCCCAAACATGGACTAAGATCTCAATCAATCACATCCAAACTATGGATCCAAACCTCAATCTATCATATATAATAATCCAAACTATGGATCAAAATATCTCTCATACAAAATAAATCCTAATCCACTCTCTGGAACCAAGTCCATCATGCTAAGTGAAGACGTGCTAAGAAAGTCTACAAACTAGTGGAACTACCAACATCTTCTCAATAATAACATGCAATATGTTCCAAGTGGATGAAACTTGCTTTATCCATGATCAACATCTAATCATCGCTATGATCAAATCATTCCTAACTAAGAATGAGGTGTCTGAAGTAAACTACTATAATAATCTGGCACTCCCAGATATAATGAGGACCATAATATAAGTCTACTAAATACACTGAAAAATGGTAAGTAGATGTGGGCACACTCATAGCCCACTAGGCTAAGCATCTAGCTCACCTCATACACACTATGTATGAACCATGTCCTATTCTCAGGCATATCAAATAAAGTAGTATATACTCTATAAATTTCTTCTGAATGCAATTGCCTATTCATAGTTCTTAGGTACAAACCTTGCCTTTCCGCTTCTAGGCTACTAGCCTGCGGACTTGCCTTGTTTGCGATCACATACAGAGTGACTGTCTCAACTGCCGCCTATTCATAGTTCTTATGTACAAACCTTGCCTTTCCGCTTCTAGGCTACTAGCCTGCGGACTTGCCTTGTTTGCGATCACATACAGAGTGACTGTCTCAACTGCCCCTCTATTGTCTAATAATAAGATGATACTAGAAGATCATATAAATGAACTCCAAATCATATAAAAATACAATCTGAGAGACTTCTCTCCCATACCATCTGTCCTACACCTAGGTAGAATACAAAGTTTGATGTCCCATACCACCAACTTCATACTCCACATAGATGCGTGTATGAGATTAAAGTCGAACACTTCTCTCAAAAATGATAAGAATAACTTGGTGAGTACTCACAACCATAAATAATGTAATGAAATCATGAAGTGTTGCTGAAGTGTTTCGTTCCCTCGATGGAAAGAATAGAGTCATTCCTATGACTCTATCACTCATAACTATCAGTAATATCAACTCATCTTGAGTTGAGAAATGATAAATCAACTCAAGTAGAGTTGTGAAGGATGTGGCTTGCATCAAATAACAACTCATGATAAATTGGAACTTATACGACTTGTATGAATCCACTTATACGAAATGAGAACAACTACTAAAGTTCTCCTATTCCATGCTCTCGTGGCACTATATATATTCTTGAGAATTCTGAGATAGTCTCCTCTATCCTACTAAGAATGGTCACCATAAATCAATGCTCAATAAACAAGTATCTAGGGCATAACTAGCCCATGGTGATCACACCATATCAAAAAATCTCATAAAAACCTGTGGAAAATCTTTTCTTTTCACGCATAAACAATTTCCAACAGCGGCAAATTAAATCTTAATTTTAACTAACACTTGCTCATCCAGAATCTATGAGATTCTCTAGAATTTTGTAGCTTTTCTCAGCATTTAATTAGGCACAAAAATCACTTGATTTGGATATTGTCTCAGAGTTTTATGACCATTTTACTAGAAGGGTCGAACACTTGACGACCAACTTTAAAAATGTACAGGGTCATCTTCTTGAAGCCCGTAGACTGATCAAAAAATTCCAAATTTCATTTTCTTTGTGGCCAAATCTAGATCACCTTATCTAGTTTGGTCTCACAAAATTTCAATTCAAAATCAAATTAAATACTCATTGAAAGGTATAATTCTATCTCTGCTACGCCTGCACTTAGGTGAGCCTATAAACAATGATGCTACACCGTTATAATGTCTTCTAACTATGAAGGTAAATTCCCAAAACCCTGAATTTTGAGTATGTCATAGGGTCTATACTGGCATAGCTTCTTCAAGAAAAATTTTTGAAATTGGAGTTTCCAATATGAAAATATCAAATTCTCATCAAACACATATACCACTCTTTGGAAAATCCTTGCTAGAGATTGGTATGAGAAGAATAGATCATTTTACCTATCAAATGATGTCCAATTTCTTCCAAATTTTAAAACCATATAGCTACTACTATATTTGTTTATTGATATACGTTTCATAGTATTTGGACATTTTGATCTTTCACAATAACCAAAATACTAAGGCTCTATATTTGCAAAATTTAAACAATTTGCAAAGGCTAACTTTTACTCTTTTCTTTATATCTCCTAAATGAAGAACCATTTCATCCTGAAATTTTAAACACACCATCTGGAGGTGTTTAGATAATGTTAAAAACAAAAGTCATTCCATTTGAATAAATGAGCTAAGAGAAACAATCACCTCTATGTGACATGGTCTCTGATCATTCCATAAATTCCAGAGGCTGCACTTTTATGTGCATAGATTATTTGACCTACCACATCATCTCTAAAAATAATGAAAATTAGTATGCACAAAGTGCATCTTACAATCTTGCATTTCCACCAAAATGCATTCCATTTGGATCTACCAATTAAGATAAATGCCCTTTGCAATAGGCCTATGTCACTTGTTTCAGGCCTCTATCTCTACTAGTAGCACTTTTAGTGTAGAGGTCATTTGACCTATCTTAAAGTCTCAAAATTACTTGAAACTTGGTCAGCTAAAATAAAACCCTATGAACTACTTGCCCTCCAAATTTCAATAAATTTGGGCATTCCCTCAAAGATTAGCATCCAAATCTCTATGAGGTTGTTACCTCATTGACTATTTGCTGAATCATTTTTCAAATCTAAAAAATGACGAGACATGTTAATCCTTATAATTAGATATAATCATTCATTTTTTTGGATGGATTATGACATGGATATATATATCCATGCATATAATGATCATCTAGATCAATGCAAATCAATTAACCATCACACATCGTCTCGTTGAAAAATCAACTCTTTACATAGTATCCACCTTTTAGTGAAAGTGAATATCTATGGATGTCATTCTATTCATTGTGCTTCTTGCAGATTCATTAATCTCATCACAACTAATCATATACAAGCACTTAATACTTGTATTGATGATCATATTCATAGCACTCTTATGCTGACTCGAGATAAAAGTCTACATCAAGTACATAGACTTGCATGAAAAACAATTCATGTGTTCATGCATTACTAGACGAAAACAAGTCTTAGTTGTTCTTGATGTATATAACTTGTCTTTTACTGTCTAAAGGCACAATTAGCCTATGCATGATACCTCTATCACATACCTCATGCTCACCCTAACTCATCGTGGTGATACATAAAAGTGATCTTCTATAAACAAAAAATGCATCATGCATTTCAACTTTCTAGCAATCATATAATCTATGTATACATGCATTTACTCCTGCATTTTATTCTCTACTTCAATAAAATTATATGCTTTCAGCTATGCTGACAAAAGACTTCCTCTCTCACACAACACACCATCACTCTAGTTCTCACATGGCATATAACGCCATGTGGATACAAAATTTCCGGTAGCATTTTGCCAGGAAAATGAAGCCTAAAAAAATAATAATAGTCTTTACAATGATACGCATCAGCGTAGTGGTTGGCAAACCACTCTCTCTCTCTCTCTGATACCAAATGTGAGAAGTATTCAAATGAATTTATTTGAGAGAAAAAATATGATGAAAATGTATGAAAAACAATTCTTTCCTATCAAAAATAGTTCAAAATATATGATTAAAAACTCCTAATTATCATAATCGAACACTCAACTCACTCAAAAAGGGTTTCTTGCCAATCAACAGCCATCTAAAAGCTTGTGCAGAGATGGCTTCCAATGGTCCAAATATGGATTATGACCGGTTCAAAGAAAGTTTGTGAAGCAGAGAATCTATACCAAGTTGAATTTCTTGATTTAGAGCTTCCATTAGAAGGTTTTGGCCAAAATAATGAAGCTAGGTGAGTGGGCAGCATACCTCTTGAAATGATATGCAGAGAACTAAATGCTCTCTACAGGTGGTTTATGATTATCCAATGATAGGTTCTAGCAACTCATTGGAAATTCCTTGAAGTATACTTCCTATACCAAGTGGAATCATGCAATTTGGGTTTCATATGAGAGAGTTATGTCCATGTTGGTGAAGGTAGGTATGCTAATCTTGCTTTTTCTTCTCTTTCTCTTTCTGTTTCTTTCATTCTCTTTCTTCTTCTCTTTTTTTTTCTCTCTCTTTTTCTTCTCTCTTTAATATTCTTCTTCCCTCTTTATCTCTTTTTCTCTTTGTTTCTTTACATTTCTCTCTTCCCTTCTCTTGCTCTCTCTCTACTCTTTTTTTTTTCTCTTTTCTCTCTCTATCTCTTTCTCCTTCTTCTCTTTCTCCTTTACATGCATTCATCTATTTCTCTCTACCTCTCTATTTCTTTCTCTCTCTCTCTCTTATCTCTCTTTTTCTATTTCCTTCTCTCTTTATCTTTTTTTTCTCTTTCTCCTCTTTCTTTCTTTTGCTTTCTCTCTTTCCTTGTTTTCTTTCTCTTTCTTTCTTTCTCCTTTGTTTCTTTCTCTTTCCTTCTCTTTACCTTTCTCTTTCTCTCTCTTCTCTCTCTATCTTTTTTTCTCTTTCTTTCCTCTATCTCTTTCCTTCCTTCTCCGTCTTAGCTTTCTCCCACTTTATCTTCTTGTAGGTGCATACACAACAATGGATGTGGACTATATTTTAATCTGCACAAACACTATTCATCATCCTATGATGGATAATGGATAGAGCGCTTACCTCTCTATGGAGAGGTCACGGGATTGATTCCCGATCTCTGCAATGTCGATAACTGAAGCACTTTATATACTGAAAAGTGATATTTAACGTACCTGCCATATATGCACACACATGTTTATTCTTCATCTCCAAGATGCCTTCAAATGCCTGCTACGTCCCCATCCGAATAGATCTTTTTTTTGTTTTAGTCTTGACGCAAAGCGATCGCTGTAAAGACAGTGATGAAGCTTAGCTTGAAGGCGAAGAAGCCCAAAAGATGATGTTCCATATGCGAAGAAGAAGATCATCTTATGCTTGTGAGAATCCTCCGTCTTCATCTCTACCTTGCCCTCCATGGATCTCTCCACCATGCTCTGATACCAAGTGTGAGAAGTGGAGAATGACATGCCAGGCACTCACCTCCCAACCTATTTATAGCCCTTGCCTAGTCACCATCTAGAGTTCTCTCTAAGGTCCCTCTACTCATCTGGCCATCATGAGTAGGCACCTCGTATGAACTCTCTGGCTTTTGGAATTTGCCATCCTCCGGCCAAGTAACTTCTCATTCCTCCAAGCATGTACATCTCTGGAATATAACACCTTACCTTCAAGGCAAGAACTTATATGGTTATGTAGTTGGAGATGAAGTTATGCCAAGTTTTAGAAACAAAAGTAAACCTACACAAGAAGAGCAAGAAAGATTGAGCACACGATGTTCCAAGGATGCACTTGCAAGGTCTTATCTCCTCAACGCTATCTTAGATTTTTTGTTGCCTCACATTAGAAGTTGCAAAACCACTTAGGAAGTGTGGGATGAACTTGAACTCTTCTTCTATTCAAGCACAAAGGCTAGGAAGAATCAATTATGGTTGGATTTTACAACCCTCAAGAAATCTCCCAAGAAAAATGTGATTGATTTTGTCACAAAGATTAAGGATATTGCTGATAAACTAGGAAGCATTGTAGAAGTAATAGATGAATAATAGATAGTAAGACAAGTCATCAATGGCGTAAAGGCAGATAACAAGTGGGAAGCCTTTACCACAACAATGGATCTATACATGGATATGCATGTACCACATTTCAATACACTCATTGGACAACTACGTACTCAAGAGGCCAAGCTGATGAAGAATGGAGAAGGTTCCAAAGGTAATCAATCCTCTACTTTATACAGTGATAAAAATAAAGTCAATGAAAAAAAAGGGAAAGGAAAGAAAGTGGATGATGAAGCAGGTACACATAAGAAAACTATGCAAGTAGAGGAAGAAATACTAGAGGAAGAGGTAGAGGAGGAAGGCAAGGCAGGGGGAGACCCCAAGGCTCTAATCCTTGTTCTATTTCTGGACTAACCAATCATACAATTGAGAGTTTCTTTAGGGACTCGAAGAATTAAAGAGGTAGAGGCTACAATAGAGGAGGTTATGACTCAAGAGGAAGGTTCAACAATCCTTATAGCAACCACAACAACTACAACAATTCAACCTATCAAGGAGGATATAAAGAGAGAAGAGATTTCAAAAATTAGACACAGGACTCAAATCAAGAGGACTCATTGCTATTCATGAATATGACAATGTCTCAAGGTAAATCTGATGAACATATTTTCTACATAGATTCAGGGTGTTCAAATCATGTGGCACGAAATGTGGCTCTTCTCTCAGATTTGGAAGATCCAAGAAACAAACATGAGGTACAAACAGGTGATGTTACAAGACACCTTGTGGAAAAGATAGGAAATGTAAAGGCACAAGATGGAAATCTCAATCTTCTTAGCAAGGTACTCTATGTTCCCACCATCACTAAAAATTTTATAAGTGTAGGGTAGATTGTGGAGAAAGGGTTGCAAATGAGATTCACAAGGAAATAAGCATTTGTTGAAGATCCAAGTCAAGGACTCAAGAAGATTGCAAAGGGTGAAAAGACACATAGACGATTCACATTTGAATTACGAGATAGAAGGAACATAGCTCTCTTTAATTATGGTAATGAGACACATACGAAATTGGA
This sequence comes from Ceratopteris richardii, assembly GCA_020310875.1. Classification (NCBI taxonomy): domain Eukaryota; kingdom Viridiplantae; phylum Streptophyta; class Polypodiopsida; order Polypodiales; family Pteridaceae; genus Ceratopteris; species Ceratopteris richardii. The sequence continues at coordinate 117,658,094 of CM035419.1, read as the reverse complement.
AGTTTGGGACAAGAGGTTAGGACCTATTAGAGAAAGATCACTAAAACAGATATGTAGAGACCAAAGTGTACTTCGACTTCCTAATTTGGCAAAAAAACATATGATTTATAAGTGTAGTGCATGCCAATTTGGAAAGTCTCACAGGTTACCATTCATGAAGAAAGGTTATATGCATGGAGACCTCTTGAAATTGGTTCATATAGATGTATGGGGACCTAGCAAGGATGCGTTAATCTCTGGATCAAGGTGATATGTCTCCTTCATTGATGATTGCAGTAGATGGACTATTCTATATTTTATGAAACATAAGGATGAAGTTTTTTCATGCTTAAACAAATACTTAGCTCTTGTGGAGAACCAAACAAGTAAGACACTAAAGAGGCTAAGATCAGATGGAGGGGGAAAATATTTCTCCCATGATTTTGATTCCTTCATTCAAGAAAGGGGAATCAAGAGAAAGATTACTACAAGGTACACTGTAGAGCAAATGGAGTCGCAGAGATAAGAAATAGAACAATTGTTGAAGCTCGAAGATCAATGTTGAAACATTTACCTACCTACTTGTGGGTTGAGGTTGTATCTACAGCCACTTATTTGATTAACAGGTTACCTTCAAAATCTCTTGATGGTATGACACCATATGAGGCTTGGAATGGGAGAAGAACTAGCTTGGAGGACTTCAAAATCTTTGGATGTATTGCCTATGCTCATGTTCCTTTATAGGTTAGAGGAAAGATTTATCCTAAGGCAGAAAGGTGTGTATTCGTTGGATATGATAACAATAAACAAGGATAAAGGCTATACAACCCAAGCAATAAAGGTTTTTTGGTGAGTAGAGATGTAGTGTTTGATGAGAATAGTTCTTGGTATGAAGACTCATGCACGAAAGTCAACTTACCTTATGGCATTGAAGAAGATTTTCCAAAGCTTATCAGAGACAACCCTCGTAAAGTTGAAGAGTAGGATATTTCAAAAGATGATGAAGTATCTCAAATAGAAAGATTAAAAGTGTGGAAGTCTAAAGGTAAAACTGAAGTGCAATAAATTGGTCATGAAGTTTGAATCATCACATCATGGTCTAAGAAGATCTATGAGAGGGAAAAGAAAACCAAAGAGGTATGGATATGACACTTGTGTTGTTTCTAAGCACTCAATCTACTTAGCACAAGACTTAAATCAAGAAGAACCCTCAACATTTGAGAACGCCAAGGATATGCCAGAATGGAAGCTAGCAACGCAAGAGGAAATTGAAGCACTAGAGGAGAACAAAACTTGGGAGTTGCTTCCCAAGTCTTCATCAATGAAAATAGTAGGTTCGAAATGGATTTATAAGAAGAATTTTGATGGCTCTATTAACAGGTACAAGGCAAGGCTAGTGGCAAAGGGCTTTGCACAAACTAAAGGAATTGATTATGAGGAGACCTTCTCTCTAGTGGCAAAGACGTCCACAATGAGAGTCCTAAGTGTTGCTTCTTCCAAGAATTGGAAGATTCTTCAGTTGGATGTAAAAAATGCATTCCTTAATGGTTGGATAATAGAGAAGGTGTATGTGGCACAACCACCTGGTTTTGAAGATAAAGCACACCCACATTTTGTGTGCAAACTCAACAAAGCTTTATATGGACTCAAACAATCTCCAAGAGCTTGGAATCACAGACTTGTCACCTTCTTGCAGGATAAAGAATTTCAACCTAGCAAGGCAAACCCTTCACTCTTTATCAATAGGAGTGATTCTGAAGTTATTTATTTATGTGTGTATGTGGATGGCATTATTCTCACAGGAAATGATGTAGATAAAATTAAGAAGATCAAGGAGCAGATGCAACATGAATTTAAGATAAGTGACCTTCGGTCACTCACATACTTCCTAGGTTTGGAAGTAGTATATATAGATCATGGGTTATTCCTTACTCAAAGAAAATACATTAGAGATATGTTGCCTAAGTTCAAGATGCAAGATGCTAAGGTTGCAGGTACTCCAATTGAAGTTAATCATAGATTGAGCTTACATGAAGGAGAACCCATAGAGGATATTACATGTTATCAAAGTCTTGTGGGAAGCTTAAACTATGCCACCTTAACTAGGGTAGATATCTTATGTAATATTGCCCCCCTCAAGCTCTAAATCCAAAGTTTTGACTCCATGTAGAACTTTGATTCGCTTGAGCTTTTGAGCATCCACTACTTTTGTGAGTATGTCTACTAATTGAACTTTAGATCCAACATGTTGAATATCAATATCTTCATTCACCACCTTAGTTGATAGCCTCTCACCACCTTATGTATCTTATGTAACATTGCCCCCCTCAAGCTCGAAATCCAAAGTTTTGACTCCAAGTAGAACTTTGAATTTGACTCCAAGTAGAACTTTGATTTGCTTGAGCTTTTGAGCATCCAGTGCTTTTGTATGTCTGCTAATTGATCTTTAGTTCCAACATGTTGAATATCAATATCTTCATTCACCAGCTTAGATACCAAAGGCGCTTATGTTGACAACCTCTGAATAAAAAGAGTGGTTCTCTTAGTGTAGGTGGCCAAATTGAGTGATTCTTGTTGTGTTGTTCAACTTAAAACTTGTACTATATACATAAATCAGTTTTTTGTACAAAATTCAATGAAAAAAGGTTGCGCAAGTAGGCATTTTTGTAGAGGTAGTTTCTTGTGTATCCGGTGTCTCATCAGAGGCATACCTCTCTTCAAACTTTTATATCTCAGTTGTTATGAGGTCGTTGTGAGTGATTTCACTTGAAGGAGTTTCCTTAGCTCTCATATTTTCTATTGCTATCAATAGTCTGGATAGATCTTTGAGTTTTCTTGTTGGTGCACATCACTTTTCAATTAAGATAGTTAGTCATACCTTGCTGTTGCAGACCTTCACATACCTTGACTTCAAACTATCTGTTTGGGAGCTATACTCCACCTTTTTTGATGTTTTTTGCTTCTAAAGCATGCTACTCAGAGTATAATTTCAGAATATATGATTAGATTTCAGAAATGGTGCTCAACGAGTTTAGGGTGGTTATTTTTCTATAGTCACCCATTTCTATTTTCTTGAAAGTTTGGAGGAAAGTTTGATTTCTGAAGTTTACAAATATTTGTTTGATCTTTTGAAGATCTTGGGAGGTCTCATCATGTTTCATTGTGTACTTTGATGTTTACAAGTTTTTTAACATAACATTGTGGTATCAAAGCTATTTGATTTTTTATCAGACCCTTCATCAATCTTATTGAATTCTCTTCTTTATTTATAACAATTCAACATGGCAATTTTTAGTGCATCGATTGAGAAGTTATCAGATGGGAGAAATTATCCCATGTGGCAATTTAGAATGGAGTCATATCTCATGTCTAAAGATCTTTAGGGATTGATAACAGGTACAAAAGTGAAGCCGGTATTACGAGAAGCTCCTTCACAAGAAGATCGAGCAAGAGAGCAAGAATGGATCGAAAGAGACATAAGAGTTTTGTTTATTATATGACAAACAATTTCGAATACTATGCCTGGGCATATAAGAGGTTTGAATACTATTGGAGAGGCTTGGGAGTCTCTAGAAAGGTTATTTGCAACTAGCAAGAGAGCAAGGCAAACACAACTTATTGGTGATCTGACAAGAGTAAAAAAGAAGCCACGACGATTAGTTAATGATTATGTTCTTGAGGTAAAATCTCTTGTTGAAGCATTAGCCTCTATCGATGCATCTCCTAGTGAGGATATACAGTTTAATAGCATGTTAAATGGCTTGAGAGAAGATGAAAGATGAAAGTCTTTCATTACGTCCATCATGACTCAAGGGAATCTACCATCCTTTAAAGATTTATAAATGCTCATGATGACTAAAGAAATGAACATAGAAGGTGGAAAATCTTATCATTCACAAAGAGGTAGTCAAGGACAAGCTCTTTATACTTCATCAAATAGATCAAGAGCTAGAGGAAATTGGAGACGAGGAAGATTCAACAACAATGCAAGAGGAAGAGGAAGCTTTAATGCCACTAGAGGAGGAAGAACAACACAACAAAGTCAATAGACAACCAAATCAGCAAGATAACTTTACTTGCCATTATTATGGTAAAGTTGGTCATTATGTCAGGGATTGCCTCTCCAACCCAAATAGAAGAGGTGGTTTTAGAGGACGACAAAGAGGAAGAGGCCAAGATCACGTGCATCAAAACAACAACATAGTGCAAGAGAGGCTCTGACACAGAATGAAAACATTCTTATGGCTATGCATACAGAGACACATAAGAGGAAGGTAAACAAAAAAACTTGGTATGTAGATAGTGGATGCTCAAACCATATGAGTCATAACATGAACATGTTTGTGAACTTACACAAGACAGATTCAAGAGTCACCATTGTTGTAGGAGATAGTACTGAGCATGAAGTAGTTTACATTGGTGATTGTCCACTTAATGAACATGTAACTCTTAGAGATGTTTTGTTTGTTCCTACTATTACAAGAAATTTGATTTCAGTTGGACAGATGGAGGACAATGGAGTGAAGGTCAATTTTGACAATAATCAGTGGCAGACTTATTAGAAGAAGAATGGGAATTTTTTTATAAAAGGACAAAAGATAAAAACATTATATACTTATGAAGTTGAAGTTCCAGATTATGCAGGTTATACAATGGTTAATGGGACTCAAGTAAGTCAATTGGATTTATGGCATTAAAGATTAGGACACATCAGTGTTGGCAGGTTAAAGGATATTGCAAATAAATCATTGGTTGAAGGTTTACCACAACTACCTAAGCAAGATTTGGATTTTGTTTGTGAGGCATGCTTGTTTGGAAAAGAGGTACAAAGTCCTTTTTCAAAAGAAGGATTGCAAAGCAGAGGTATTTTGGACTTGATTCATACTGATGTATGGGGTCCATCTCAAGAAGAGTCCATGGCAGGTAGCAAGTACTTTGTAACATTTATTGATGACTTCTCAAAGTTTACATTCATTTATTTTATGAAATACAAATCCAAAGTGTTTGATATGTTCAGGAAGTTTAAATCATTGGTTGAAAAGCAAACAAGCCAAAGCATAAGAAGGCTGAGATCAGATGGAGAAGGTGCGTACTTTTCTAATCAGTTTCTTGCATTTTTGGAGGAAGAAGGAATTAGAAAGGAGACTAAAAACAGATACACACCTCAACAAAATGGTGTGGCCGAAAGAAGAAACAGGTCTATCTTGGAGATGGGTAGGTGCATGTTAAATGAAAAGTACTTACCAGTTACTTCTTGGGTTGAAGCATGTAATATGGCAGTTTATGTGATGAAGAGGTTACTACCTACTCAAAGTCATGTACAGAAATCACTTTATGAATTGTTTTATGGATCAAAACCAGATATTTCTAATTGTAAAATTTTTGGAAGCATATGTTTTGTTCGTGTTCCACAATAGTTAGGGTCAAAGTTGGATCCAAGGTCACAAAAAATGGTTTTTATTGGTATGGCAGAAGGGCAACTAGGATATAGATGTGTGAATCCAAATACGGGAGAGGTAATTGTTTCGAAAGATGTTATTTTTCATGAAGATAAATCTTCATATAAGCATGAAGTGCAGGTAGATGAAGAAGAAGCTACAAGAAGTCATGAAGAAGAGCCAAGTTCTCCAAGCTCACCATATAGGAAAATTCCACATGAAGACATAACTCCCCTTGATCAAAAGTTGAAGAAAATTCTTGATTTGATTTCAAAGAAAATTGAGTCATAAGAAGAAGAAAGTGAACATTCTACATCAAGAAGAACTCAAACTCGAACTCTAACACTTCTTCGATGCTCAACTCATAAGCAAAAAATGGAATTGAAGATGAGGGACACCACGCTCCTACAAAATCACTCACTTGAAAAACACACACAGAACTGCTAAGGCAAGGGTGGTCCACGCCACCTTGTCACACAAATACAATGGCACTTTTAGGGTGGGGGTGATCCATGGTGCCCTCTTAGTATACTTAAACACAATCAACATAAAGGTACTGTTGTATATCAACAAGAGTACTAAGGACTAACTACCTAGCAAGACCACCAAGATAAAGAGAGAACACGTTTCCACCCAACCAACTCCACCCATATATATACCTCAAGGCCAAGGGGGGAAATGTGAGGAGAGCTTGCCAAGTGTCCTCTCCACATGGATTCTAACCCAAGGCCTTCTAACCTTGGAAATCACATGGCCTTCACATGGATTCTGTTAGAGGGCCGCCGAACAAGGACAAATGAACTAGGACAGGTGTCTTAAATGTAAAAGTGTTAGACGGCCGCCGAACAAGGACAAAAGTACTAGGACAGGTATCTTAAATGAAAAAGAATCTTTCAGGAAACGCGCAGGTAACTATAGATTTGCGCACTCTTGTAAAAAAATCCTCTATATAAGGCAATGAAAAAAGAGTGGCCGAGCGCCCCTCGTTTTTGGGAATTGCAGTGTATTGTTTGAGAAGGCCCCGTTTGGGGGTTGTAAACGTATTGTGTGAGTGTGTATGTTGTTGAGACGATCAATCCTGCTCTGTTCTGTTCTGTGCTCCGTCTAGTCGTTTATTCGCACATTAATACAGAGTTACGAATCAGTTGTATTGCGTTACGAATCTGTTCGGTAATGATTAAGTGTGTCTCTGAGTGTTATCAAGTACAGTATGTTGTTTGTCAAATCTCCGGCGGAGCAAGGGAACGTGAAAAGTAGTTCCGAACTATTTGACTGTTAGTGTTTTCTGTAAGTGACTGAATTTGATACCGTAGTCTACATTCACTGATGATTCCGATCACACGAAGACTAGCATCTGTAATGGTCTGGATGAGAGTAGGACACCGTTAAGTTTATGGTTAGTCGTTTGTTATTAGGAGATTGGTTGTTCGAGTTTAACATACGATGAGTCCTCATAACTTCAAGGTATAATGTCTGGTTGGTATACCTATCTGCTCTGAAGAAGTACGTATTAGGTGACCTTCGTTACTGAAGTATATTTTGCTCATAAAATAAGTAACCGAACTGCTGCCCAGATACTACAGCCAGATCAGTCTTGAAGTTCTAATTCCAGTACACTGAACAGTCTTCCGTTGTTCAGAGTTGGACACTGAGCTAAGAACGGGATAACATTTATGATTGTGTGATGAGTTGGGAAAATAGTACAGGGCCTCTGTCTAACAGACCCCTACCACTCCCAAGGACCCACGTGGCTAAGAGATTGTTGGAAGGAGTGATTTTGAAGGAGCATTTTTGATGAAAAAATTAGTAAAAAGTCAAAAAAATTGTAAAATATTTATACAATGATTGTAAAAATAAGGAAGAGTCTTCCTTATGTGGTTGAGGACCTTCTGTAATTTTTGTAGAATTTTTAGAAACTCTTAGATAGCATTTTTTAGAAAATTAGAGAAAAAGACCTAATTTCAAGTGTGAAAAGGGACACTTGAAAATGTATATAAGTCAATTTTCTCTATTTTGGAGAGGTTGGTTAGCCATTTGCTCAAGCTATCAATAGAGAAGAAAGAGTTTCTGCAAAATCGTGTTTTCTCTTGTTGTGTGTATTTCTTTTGATGTGTGAGCTTGTCTCTTGTCTAAGCATGGAGATTTGTGAGTCTTAATTGTGTATTACTGAGTAAGTTGTATGAAGGGAGAGACCTATTGCTGTAAATGAGTGGAAAGGACTGCAGGAAGTTTCAAAATTGTGAAAATCGTCTGTTGGTACAGAATCGCGATTGTCTCGTCTTGGTGATACAGGTGATATTTTTCAGTTTTGAGTTCATATTTGTATTCTGCTAATGAAATGGCATGGTTTTGACATAAAGAACATAGAAAATGATGGAGATTTGCCTTAGTTATGGTAATCTCAAGATTTTCTCTTCATCTTCAATTTCTCTCAGCAATCCAGCCATCAATCTCTTATTTCCTTGAATCTGTTATCTTGAAGGGGCTGTGGTCTTGTGGATATTCCTAGGATTGACAAAATAAAGATGATTTGTTGATTCTTTGTTACTTCATGATTGGAGAGGACAACTTGGAGTCCAAAACAAAACATTTTTTGGCGCCGTTGCCGGGGAATATTCCAAGAACTTCTTTGAAGTTGGACCTTTGCTGGATCTTCAGTTGATGATGGTAAACAAGGTAAAGCTCATCAATAAGGAAAAGTGCACATGAATAGGTAGATATCATTGTTTGTCTTTAGGGAAGAAGAAAGCAATGGATGTCTTGTAGAAGTGGAAGTGCTGAAATTTTTGTAGATTGATAGTTGCTCATCATTTTGGTAAAGTAAAAGTGCAGGTGTGTGGAGGATTTGAGCCAAGAAGCTGAAGATGGAGGTAACTTGAATCTATTCTTGCATTTCTAGATTTCTTTTTGCCCAAGTACTGGACACCATGGGTGATCTTGGGAAGATAACATGGTGATACTAAGGAAAGGACAGTTAAAGTAGCTAGATGTGGGAATGAGGGATTCAGTTGTTGACCAAGTCTGAGCATTAAATCTTGAGTTGTGCTGCATTTTGAAAAAAATCATATGATTGAGTTTATCTTTACAAAAATTGATTGCCTTTCATAACACTTTTTCATTGGAGAACCTTTCTTTGGTACTTTAGTGATAGCTAAGGACATAGAAACTCATAACCAATCAAGAACCATAGGATCAGTTGATTTCCAAAACCAAAAACCCTAAGTAAAGTGTTCACCTTTATTTTTAGGGCAAAAATACCAAACAAATTCACAAAACTCATCAAAAACAATCAAACAAATTTCTTTTCTTGATAAGAAGTTGAAGTGAGGTGTTGTGGATAGGAGTGATTGTGAAAAACTGGAAAAGAAAGCAAAAAATGATCAAAAAACCAGAAAACTGAAAAACACGATTCTCTGCACAGAATCGTGACTTTCTGAAAAAAGTAATTGATTTTGAAATATCATTGTGAGAGAAGGTTTAATTGAAGTTGTTGAAGGGTTTTGAGGGTTTTGAAGGTAATCAAGAAGAAAAGGCTACTCAAAGTGACATAAAATCAAAAATAGAGAAAAACACGATTTTCTGCACAAAGTCGCGATTTTCTGAGGGAGATTGTGATTTTGGTGCAAAAATTCAGGAGTAAAGTCAATTACAAAGAAAAGAAGAAATTGAAGCAAAACAAAGAGAAAGAAAGCTTAAAAAAACAAAAAATTATCAAAAAAAAACCAGAAAATTAGAAAACACGATTCTCTGAACAGAATCGCGATTTTCTGAAAAAAAATGTTGTTTTGAAAAAACTTTTCAGGTGACTCATGAAATGAAGTGTGAAGAATATTGAGAGAAGGCAAGGACATAGAATACTCAAAATTTGCACAAGAAAAGATCTACAGAAAAAACACGATTCTCTACACAAAATCGCGATTTTCTGTAAAGAAAATTTTTTGGAAAATATGGTATATTTGGGTATTTGACACAAGAAAGTGTAGAAGGAGTCATAAAGATTGAGTAAGTGAAGTCAAAGAAGTGAAAGAGTGTGAAAAACTGAAATTTGATCAAAATCGCGACTTTCTGAGTACAAAATCGTGATTTTTTGAGCACTATATAAACAGATAATTGAAGGAAAAATTCATTTGAGAGTGAGAGTGAGGGAGAGAGAGAGTGTGCAGAAGCAACAAAATCGCGACTTTCAGCTACAAGCAAGTTTTTGGATTTTTTTCAACTTGGCAAGCAAGGTAAAAAGTCTAGTACATATTTTTAGCATAAAAGTGAGAAAATAACACAAGAAAATAGGAAAATAGTAAAATCACGAAATCGCGATTTCCTGTTTTTTATTGTTTTTCAGTAAGAAAAAAATGTTTTTCAAAAAATCTCTTCATTGCATGTTAAAATTTTGATAAAGCGATTCTCTAAGTGAAAAAATATTGAAAAAATCATAAGTTGAAATTCTGCCAAAAATTGGACAAAATCGCGATTCTGAGTTTTACTCAAAATCGCGATTCTGTGAAAAAGTGCCAACAAAATCGCGATTCCCAGAACGCGATTTTCATAAGAAAATCGTGTTTTTACAATCTGTGAGCAATCACGATTGTCTGGGAACAAAATCGTGAAAAAACACGATTTTGACACAAAATCGTGAAAAACACGATTCTGTGAACAAAATCGTGAAAAAACACGATTTTGACACAAAATCGTGAAAAACACGATTCTGTGAACAAGATCGTGAAAAACACGATTTTGACACAAAATCGTGAAAAACACGATTCTGTGAACAAAATCGTGGAAAAACACGATTTTGACACAAAATCGTGGAAAAACGCGATTCAGTGAACAAAATCGTGAAAAACGCGATTTTCACTCAAAATCGTGGAAAAACACGATTTTGACACAAAATCGCAAAAAACACGATTCTGTGAACAAAATCGTGAAAAAACACTACTGGCAGTAGAAAATCGCGAAAAACCCTAATTTCATTAGAAAGTGGTGAAAAGCACAAAACACAGGAAGAAAATTAAAACACACACAATTTTGGACAGAAAATTGTGGAAAACCAATACATTGGTTAGGAAACTGTGACAAACACTCCTTTGAGTATTAGAAATTTGTCAAGAATAGTTGAATGATACTAAGATCTGGAAATAAAATAAATTCAATTCCTAAGCAAGACCTAATAAGAAAGGAAAAAGAGCCAGGAAGTGATAAAAGATCAGGAAGGAGTTTAAGCCAAGAAAATAACATGGAAAACCTAAATGAAACAAATGAGTCAATAGAAACTGGGGATTTTAGAAACATCCTTAAGTACATGTATACAAATAGGTTTGGAACCTATGTATACCAGGATGGAATGCATAAATTCCTCATTAGACTGAGAAATTTAGAAATTCCCCTGAATATAACTCCAGTAGCCCAATTCAAAGATGGAAGATATGAAGACAGGCAAGGATGTGTATACATCTTCTCTCAAGACCCAGAAAATTCAAATGATCTAGGGCAATGTGCTGACAAAGGACCTTGGGAACATAACATGGGACAACCAGACATACCTAGACCAAATGAAAACTACACTAATAATGAGCAAAATTATGGGAGAAGGACACATGCTTCACCAAATCCCTTTGACAGAGAACCAGAAGGAAACAATGACTTCCCACTCAGAAGAAGAACTCATTGGCAACCTCAGGGTAGGATGCTTAGACCATATCAAGTAGCCAAATGCATGAAAAACCAATATGAAGGGTATTCAGATCCTCATGCTCATGCTGCAGAATTTAGACAACTAATTAGAGCAGAGGAAGTAGAAGATTACAAGGTACAATTTGAAGCATTTGGTCTAACCCTAACAGGGCCAGCCTTATCATGGTTCATTCCTTTGAGAAAAGAAATGTACCTAGACATTGAGTCTTTCTTAGAAGCTTTCATTGGTGAATTCTCTAAGACTGGAATCAAACATAGTACAGCCACATTGATACACAGCTTCAAACAACAAAAGGAGGAAAATGTTAGAGAAGCAGCCAGAAGGTTTAAGCAGTACATTGATAGATGCCCAAGAGAAGAAGTACCTTCCATGGCAAAACAAGTATCCTTATTCATTGAGGGATTGAGAAGTGCTCAATTAAGGACCCTAGTGTACTATAGGAGATGTCCTGATTTAGCAGCCTGTGTTAAGGAAGCAATAGATTTGGAGGACAACAGAGGTCAAGATTTGTTAGCATTTGATCAACCCAGATCTTATGAAGACAAAATTCCTCCAGCAGAAGAGTTGGCTCAGGCTATTGCTAAAGCCCTAGAGGTAAGCACTAAAACTAATCTGATAAACTCTAGGATGAACACAAACAAGAAATGTTATATTTGTGGAGAAAATCATCTGGCACAACAATGCCCTTATCAGAAACCACAACACTTACAAGATAGGAAGACACTCAAGTATTGTACACTAGAGAGAAAATGGACAAACCATACCAGGGAGGATTGCTTCTATAACAAACAACCTGTCAAGGAAAGAGACTATATGGCTCAAAGGGAATCAGGTTATACTGAGCAACCAAGACCAGTATTGGGACAACAACCTCCCATTCCAACCAATGTGGTACCAGTCAAATATACACCCATTGATGAAGGAAATTCAAGATTCAGATCACCTTATAAGGAAGAGTATCAATGGAGTGAGGGACATCAGGAAGAATGGGAAGATTATGAAATAAGGGAACCTGAGCTTAAAGCCCTAGATCTGGGAAATGGAAAAATTGAAATGGACACAGCAACATTCATGTACATTACTAACAACTACATGTCCAATCAAAAACCTCAATTCAAAGGGGGACCAAAGATAACATGTTATAGGTGTGGGGGAGAACATTTCATTAGAGATTGTCCACAACCTCCAACATTCAGGATAGAGGGAGCATATTGTAAGGATTGTGGTAGAGAACATCTGATCAAGGACTGTCCAAAAAATCCCCAAAAACAACAGAACACACCTAATAACATACCTTTAAAAACAGTCAAAATTATGGAACAAGAGGAATTGAGTGACAATGATCAAATTGAACTTAATGTTATAACAAGGGCACAAGCCAAACAACAAGGAGCAATTAAAGAACAGAATGAGGGTTCCACATCAAAAGGGAAGAAAAATAGACAAAGAGGGAAATGGGAAAAGAAAAGGAAAGTGGGCAAAAGTCTGGAAGAAGACAGTCAGGAACAAACAAATTCAAAACATACTTCTCATCAAAAGACCCAGAATCTGTCTGAAGTAGGAAATTCTCAGAGCTTAGACACCCTAATCAAAGCCTACAAAGGAAGGATTCAAGAGGGACCAAGCCCTGCAGATCATGCAATGGCTTATCCCATACCAGATTTAGAGCATGAAAGGATGCTAAAATGCAAACAAATTATCCAGGAAACACAACTCAGGTTAGGGGAAGAAGACAGCTCTCGGAGAACATTTGATCAGCATGAGAAAACAAAAACCAAGGAAGATGATAAAGAAGGCAATCCACACATAACATTCCAAATGAGTTTAGGTGAACATTGTAGTATTACATGTCATACAACATGGGAAAATTTGTTGAAACAAAATCCTCACCTACAAAACAAGATGAACAAGGAAGAAACAATATCTGGAAACCTTCATTCACCAACACAAGAATTAGAGGAACTATGGTATATTCCTATTGACAAAATAGGAGGATATTGTGAAGGAGAAGAAGGGAATTCAACCTTAAAATTACAATATGAAAAACATTCAGCAAAAGCCATTTTGGATAGTGGATCAGGAGTGGCTATAATGACTAAACAAACCTGGGAGAAATGGGGAAGAAAGGAATTATTACCCACTAAAATGAGATTACAACTTGCAGATGGACATATAGAAAAACCCCTAGGAATTTGGGAAAAAGTGATTGTGGACATATGTGGCATAGAAATAGAGCATACCTTTGCTATAGTAGAATTTCCACAATCCACATCTTATGAAATTATCCTAGGAAGACCCTTCATGAGACAAATGCAAATTGTACAAGATTGGGGTAATGATTGTTTATATCTTCAGAACCAGGGGAGAATAACAAGAGTAAACTTAAGAAATGGCCACTATTGTGACATATCTCCTAGAGAATGGTATAAAATACATCAAAATCAACAAGAAAGTGAAGAATCAGAGAGGGAGGATCAGGAAGAAGGAGAATCAGCAGTTTGGAAGTGTAACATATTAAGAAATATCACAAATAGGAAAAGGAAGTTAAGGAGAGAAGATTGTGTGGAAGAAAGAGAAATACAGGATGAAAATTATGTGCCTCAACAATTCAAAGATGAAGAGTTTGAGCCTTATGGATGGAATCAAATCTTAGCTACCATGGATTTGGCCAGTGAGGAATATGTGGGAGTGGAATTCCAAAATGAGGAAGGATTTGATATCTTCCACATTGGCATACACATGATAGGAGTATCACAAAGAGAAGAGGATCAAAATCAAGAAATGATATTAACACAAGGAAAATCACAATATTTGGAAACAGTAAAAGCTGAGGATGCAATCAAAGACAAAATCTCAGGCAAATACAAGGAACATAAACACAAAGAAATAGAAAGAGACCAGGAAAAGGAAAAGAAAGAGAAAGAGATAAACAGAGATCAATACTTTGATGTACCAGCAAACTTTAAAACTTATGAAGTAGAAGATAGACTACTTCTGAAAATGAAACCAAAAAGAGAGAGGAAAAAAGGGGAAGCATATGATAACGAAGAACAAACAAAGAAAATTGTAATTACACAGGAAGAAGGAGAAGAGAGACAAATAGTAATAGCTGATGACATGACAGCACAAGAAGAAGAAGCATTAAGGAACCTAGCAAAGAACTATAGGGATGTATTTGCTTACAGTTATAAAGATTTGAAAGGAATTGATCCAAAAATTTGTGAGCATAAGATCCCTATGACACCTGAGGCAAAACCAAGCAAACAGAGACATTATACATTTAATGACAAATACTCTGCCAAAATAAAGGAAGAAATTGACAAGTTGTTGGCTGCTAATTTCATTTATGAAATAGAATACACTGAATGGATATCACCTATAGTTGTGGTGCCAAAAAAGAATGGGAAACTTAGGGTATGCATTAACTTGAAGAAAGTAAATGCAGCAACTATAAGGGATAGTTATCCACTGCCAATAACAGATCATCTTCTTGAGAGAGTGGCAGGAAAGGAAGTCTATAGTTTTCTAGATGGCTTCTCTGGATACAATCAAGTACCAATAGCTTTAGAGGACCAACATAAGACTGCCTTTTCTACAGAATGGGGGGTTTATGCTTTTAGGGTTATGCCCTTTGGATTGACCAATGCCCCAGCAACTTTTCAAAGGTTGATGTGTCATATTTTCAAAGAATTCCTGAGAAATGTGATGGAAATCTATGTAGATGACTTATGCACTTTTTCTTTAAAAAGACAAGATCATTTACAAGATTTGGAAAGAATATTCAGGAAGTGCAGGACATATAGAGTATGCCTAAACCCAGAAAAGTGTGTATTCTATGTCAGACAAGGAAGAATGTTGGGTCACATAGTGTCAAAAAATGGAATTTCTACTGATGAGAAGAAAATAAAAGCCATAATAGAGCTTCCTAGACCAACAAATGTGAAGGAACTCCAAACTTTTATGGGACATTGTGGGTACTACAGAAAATTTGTATACAAATTTGCTGATATAGCCAAACCCTTATATGCCCTCATCACAAAGTTTGAGTGGACTGAAGAATGTGACCAAGCATTTGAAACATTAAAAACTTGTTTGGTGACAGCACCAATCTTGAAAACACCTCAGTGGGATAAAATCTTTCATGTACATGTTGATGCTTCAAATTATGCTCTGGGATGTGTGTTGGCACAACCTATAGAAGGAAGCAAATTAGATTTCCCAGTAGCATATGCAAGTAGACAATTAAACATTGCAGAAAAAAACTACACAACTACTGAGAGAGAAGGGTTGGGAATGATCTTTGCTGTCAAAAAATACAGACATTATCTATTGGCCAACAAGTTTAAATTCTTTGTGGATCACCAAGCTCTACTCTATTTAGTGAATAAACCATGTCATACAGGAAGAATAGTAAGATGGTTTCTTTTACTAATGGAATTTGAGTTTGAGGTGGTGGTTAGACAAGGAAAAACACACTTGAGAGCAGATCATTTATCAAGAATTCAGTCGAAAGAACCTAGTTCACCTATAGATGATGATTTGCCAGATACATACTTATTCAAGGTGGAAAGTGTTCCTGAATGGTCGATGTCATTAATTCCTTTGCTAACCATGGGACCTTGTAGGTCATTAGCAAATAATACACATCTGGTGTTACAAAGCAAGAATTTCATGTTGTTAGCTGGACATTTGTATCACCTCAATCAGTCAGGTATACTGGAATATTGTACTCCAGAAGAAGAGCAACATGAATATGTAAGAAAAGCTCATTGCTGGAATCCATGTACTCATGCTTCTACAATTGTTACTCTTAGTAACCTTAATAGGATGGGAGTACATTGGCCAAATAAGATTCAAGATGTGGAGAGATATATTGATAATTGTCAAAAATGTCAAACATGGCAGAAAGCAGAATTAATAACTCTATATTGGTTTCAGAAAAACCCTGAATGGAGTGAAAATATTGTTGAGAAGTTGAAGAGAAAGGAGAAAGGGGAACAAGTAATAGCTGGTACTGATTCAAGAAATCTACAAGTGATCTCAGAGGAATATCAACTCATAGGAGAGCAATTATACAAGAGAGGAATGGATGGATATCTGAGAATCTGTGTTCCAGAAGAAAGGTATTTAGAGATGTTGGAAATGGCACACTCAGGAGTAGCTGGAGGACATTTCTCAAGCGATAGAACAGCCAAACTCATCTTATATTCTGGCTTTTGGTGGCCAACCCTATTTCCTGATGCTAGAACTTATGTGAAAAAATGTGATGTCTGTCAAAGGGTAAGCCAACCAAACAAAAGAGATAACATGCCATTAATTCCTTTAATTTCAGCCAGAGCTTTTAGCAAATGGGGATTGGACTTTATTGGACCAATACATCCTCTAGCCAGACAATCTCATGCAGAATACATACTAGTAGCTACAGATTATTTGACAAAATGGGCTGAGGCCAAAGCTACTAAAAGAAATGATGCTCACACCACTGCTAGATTTTTGTATGAAAACATTATCACTAGATTTGGACTACCAATTGAATTGGTAAGTGATAGGGGGACTCATTTTTTGAATCAGATCATAGAAAACATGACTAATTATTTCATGATTAGTCACAATAAGTCAGCCCCATATCACCCACAAGCCAATGGGTTAGCAGAAAGCACTAATAAAGTACTTTGCAATGTATTGTCCAAATTAGTCAACACAAACAGAAATGACTGGGATTATCAATTGAATCATGTTCTTTGGGCTTATAGAGTGGCATACAAAACAGCTTTAGGGACTACACCATTCAATTTGGTGTATGGCCAGAATGCAGTTTTGCCCATGGAATTTCTTATTCCAACACTGAAGGTGGGTAGCCAATACAATTGGACAGGACATGAATTATCTGAGAGAGTCATAGACTTAGAAAAACTGGGAGCATCGAGACTCCAAGCAGTGATGAGTATATACACAAACAAGAAAAGACAAAAAGCTTATCATGATGTTCACATAAAAGACAAAGATCTACAAGAAGGAGACCTGGTCTTAGCTTACACAATCAAAGAACATCAGAAAAAGTTTCAGAAAAAAGGTCATGGGCCATATATCATACATCAGATAAGCAAAAGTGGAGCTATTCAGTTAGCCAATATTGATGGGGAAATCATGCCAAATTTCATAAGTGGATGTAGAGTGAAGAGGTATGAGTGCCCATTAACTACTGAGGAATGGAGAAGGTTGCAAAAGGCCCAAAATAGGAAAAAAGAAGAGGAAAGTATTAGAAAGGAGGCGAAACTGGAAGCCAAAGAAAGAATTAGAAAATTGAAACAAGTGTGCTTATGTGAAAACACTCTAAAGCAAAAAGAACATTTGCCTGTGATTATGATGAATTACCAGAATGAAAACATAAGGGTTTTGATAGACTCGGGAGCTCAAGTGAATCTAATTAGCTCAGCCTTGATCAATAAGTTTAATCTTAAGAGAGCTGAAAGCAGAATTCTGATCAAAACCCTGGGAGGGAAAAGCATTCAAAGCATATCTTCACTTTCTGTTAAAATTAAATTTAATAATGAATACATGGAGATAGATTGTGAAGAATGGCCAGACCATTTAATGACTGAAGAGCTGATTTTAGGACAACCATGGCTCAAACAAGGTAAAGTCATCTTAAATTTTGAAAAAATGAAGCTTAATTTGACCATCAAGGACAAAAAGTTTTTAATGTTCTTTCTGAGTAATGAAGAGCAGGTAGATCATATGGATGTTCATGACCCACATCTCGAAGGATTTGCTTTCTCAATGAAGGACAGGAACATTATGACAATACAAAGTGATCAAGCTTCATACACTCAAGATCAGCAAAAGACTGAAGAGGTGAAGGTTGAGGAGGAGACAAAACAGAGAAAACTATTATTGCCAAAGTTGCAATATCAACAAAACAGAACAAAAAGAATATGGAAACAGGTCATGCACAATTATGGCTTACCAAAACAGGAAATAAAAACAAAATGGATATGGAAGCCAAAAAATGTCAAAAAATGTTCATCCACAGAGCATGGTTATTTCCATAACAGAAGGACAGATGGAATAAAACATTACTGGGTAAAAAAATCAGAATTAGGTCAATGGAAGAGAGATAATCCACAATGGACCTATTCTTGGAATTTTGGAAAGGACAAAAAAATATTTCCTTCTTTCCCCTTAGAAGAAAATTAGGAGGGGAAGGAAAGAAAGTAGTAAAAAAAAAAAAAAAAAAAAAAAAAAAAAAAAAAAAAAGAATGAAGAAGAAAAAAACCCCCAGAAAAATATATTTTATTTTCTTGATTTTCTTTCTAAAAATAAAAGAACACAAAGCAAGATATAGGGAGGGAAAGAGTAATTTATTATGGAAAAAAGTTGTTTTGTTTTAGTGATTTTTAATTTTTTGTGATCATTTTTCTTTTTTACCATTACTTTTTTCAAGTTTCTTCATTAATCATCTTTTCTAGCATCATCCTTTTAATTCAGGAATTGTTTTTGTTAGTAAAGAAGTGACAATTGGAGAGAGCACAATAGATGTCTTGCTACACCTGTGTTGCTCACTTAAAATTGAGTCTTGAAAAAAAAAAAAAAAAAAAAAAAAAAGCAAAAATTGCTGGGAACTCGTTTTTCTTATTTTTTATATGTCAGAACATTCCAGAATAATATAGTATTTTCTTATGAAATCTTGTGACTCATGTGGGTGGAGTATTTTCTTTTCTGTCATATATAAATACAGGATGGTGAATACAAAGGAGTTGGCAATTCACGACTTCAAAGCTGATTCAGTGACTTTGTCAAGAGGACATTGGTTCTTGGACAGTGAGAGCACAGTGGAGCAGGTGGACCTGGAATCAGATGAAGATACAGAAATTCCAGAAGCAGGAAAAGTAGTAAAAGAACTGAAGGAAATGCTGGGAGTAATAAGTCAGCACATCTTCACAGTAGCACTGGGAGGTTATAAATACACCATGTTGAGCCAGGAGTTTTATAGGTTCCAAAGAACTACTGTCATCTTGAAAAGATGGAAAGCTGTGGGATTGCATAAACTATTGGAGGAACCAATCTTCTTCATTGACTTTGAAAGGGTAGCACAGGTAATGAACAGTTTGGAAGAAGTTGGAACAAAGAATGATGCTTATTTCAGGTGCAAAGTGAAGAACAAAGATGATCAGGAGGTGCGTATTACCATTAAGGCAGAACATATTAGAGCTGCTTTACAATTTTTTCCAATGGGCACCAAACTGGATCAAAGCTTTGTAAAAAAGAATAAGGATACTTATACAGGATATGGGAAGTTCACGGATTTTAAAGGAAAAGAGAATGAAGAATATGCAATCAGAATGTTCTTGCAATATTTTTGTTTTCCCAAACTGCCTAGATACACCATGCCTCACAAATCAGTAACTCTGCTGATGTTCAACAATAAAGACAAAACCAAACCATTCGGAGTGATGGATGTCTCACCTTACATCCATGAACAGCTGAAGGAAGCAGCAAAGCACTGGGAGCAGAAGAAATTCATGAATGGAGCACAGTTTTTGACAAGAATTATTTATCATATCTTGGGTATGGAAGAACAATTGAAATTAGCTCCAGAAGCCCAGTACTTCAGAAACTTGATGTCAGGAATCAAAAGTCCCCCAAAGAAGGCACTTGGAAGAGAATCAGAAGGACAAACTCGCATGAGAGGAACAGGAATGAAGAGAAAAGTCATATCTGAGGAAGTGATTCCAGTAAAGAAAAGAAGGTTGGACCCCAGAAAAGTAGAATTAGAACAGGCGGAAGAGACAAGAGAGGAACAGGTGGCAGCACAGAAAAAGGTGCAATCCTCCAGTGAACCTCATCCTCCGCAGACAAGCAAAGAACAACTTTACACTTATCTCACACAAGGAAACAGCAAAAGAGCCATATACGAGGCACAATATCAAAAAATGCTGGAAGATTTTTCATGTAAAGCTACTGATTGGATCCAAGAAGAAGTGGAGCACTATGAAGCATTGCATGAAGAAATGATGGCAGCAGAAACTGAGGAGATATTTGTAAAGAAGGAGGTAGAATTGTTGGCATACTTCAAGGAGTTGCAAGGACCTCCAGAGGCCAGAACTACAGTGATAGTAAAAAAGAAGATGCCAAGGAAACCTGTTCAAAAGAAGAAGATGATAAAGAAAGGGAAAGGAAAGATGGCAGATGAACCTGTGATAAAAGAAATGAGACAGGTAACTACCAAAGAAACACAAAAGCTAACCTCAGAGATGGAAGTGTCAAAGCCTATAGAACAAGAAGTGGGAGGATCTTCAAGATTCTCATCTGATTCAGATAGCGACATTGAGAGTTTTTTGCTAAAAAGTTTAAATTTGTCAATACCCAACACTCCCAATATAGCTGTACAGGCTGTGGAAAAAGTGAAAACACCTGAGGATTCAAGTAAGAAATCTCAAGAGAAGCAGACACAGGAGGAAATAGTTCCACAAGTGAGTGCTGAAGAAAAAAGGAGGCAGTTAAAAGGAAAGGCAAGGATGACAGAAGAGGAAGACCATAAGAGAAATGAAGATAATTCTGGAATAATGAATGTTGACGAAAATTCAATATGGACCAACCCATCACAGACACAGTTCAAATTAAATGCAAGATTGACTGCAAGTTTGGAGGAACTAGCAAAGAAAGTATTCGGCAGTGTACTTAGCCCAAATAATCGGCAGAAGGATGAATCCAAAGAACAGGAAAGCAAGGAGTTAGAATCAGAAAAGAATGCTCAAGAGATCTTTGGACAAGTAATAGAGGAAGGAATTGTTCAAAGCATAAAGGATGTGCTGCAGGATATAAAAAGCAGTGAGGAATTTACATCTAAGAATGATCAAGAACAGGAAGTGGAAGCAGATTTTATGGATATTGAGGAGCAAGATCAGGAATGCATAAAAGAGAAAAGTAATGACCAGGTTGCTGGTACAAAAGAAATTGAATCAGTCGAAGTTCAGGAGAAGCAGGAACAGGAAGACCAACTCAGGAAAGTTCAACAAATTCTTGTTGAAAAGGACTCAAATAAAAGTCAGGAAACCCTAACACAAGAGAAGGAGATACTAATTAAGGAAGACCAGCTCTTCACAGAGAAGCAACAAGTAGTGGAAGAAAAGAAGCCATTAGAAGAAAAGAAAGTTTCAGATTTCTCAGAGCAAAAGAGTGCAAATGACAGAGCATTAGTTTATGAAGAGGATGATAACAATCAGGATACAGAAAACTATGATCACAGTGATGAAGAACAAGATATGCAGGACATAGAAGATGAAACAGCAGCAGAAGAAGAGGATGTGGAGAAAGAAGATAAGCAAATTGAAGTAAGACAGACAGAAATAGAAGTAGGGTTGGAGAGAATACCCAAAAATATAAGATCAGCTTGTCAAATGATTATGAGCAACATTGAACAATTCAGACCATCTAGCAGGAATATGATCATATCAGGAATGGTGGCTGAATCAGAATTTGAAAAAGGCAGTTTAATCATCAAAGAACACAAGAAAGAAAAAGAGCAGATGACAGAGCAATTAAGGTTGATAAAGGAAAGGAATGAAGAATATCTCAATAGAATCATTGCTTTGGAAGAAGCTGAGGTTCAGAAGCAGAATAGGATACAATATTTGGAAGAAAAGAGTGTAAAGTTATCAGAGCAGAATGCCAAAATGGATATGGAATTAAAAACCATTGGAGGAAGATACAGAACTTTACAAACATCTTATCAAATTCTGACTAGAGCACATGAAGAGATTAACAAAGTATTGTTAGAAGAAGGTCAACTACAAGATGGAAGCAAATCTGTCCAATTGACAGAGGAAGAAAAGGAAGAGCTGCATAAAGAAATTCAAAGACTTCAAACAGAATTAAAAGAGGCCAAAGAAATGGAGAAACAGGCAAACACTCATGCTGCCACATCAATGAGAGGATATCATCAATTACATTTGGAGGTAGAGAAGGAAAGAAGTGAATGGCAAGCAAAGATGGAGGAAGAAAGAAATGAGTGGAGGAAGGAAAAGGAGTTATGGGAAGCTCAGAACAAAAGTTCAATAATGACTATAGAAGAACTACAGAAACAGTTGGAGAAATCAAAAGTTCCAGAAGAAATTCAAGATCAAGTACAGGCAGAAGATACAGACAACAGAGAATATGAAACAGGGGATTTTGACAGGGAACAAGAGAACAAGGAGTCAGCAGCCAAAGAAACAGAGGAAGAATATTCTGAAGAGTTTGTACAGAAATTATTGACCAATAGAGAGTCAAGAATGGAATTTATCAGAAAAATGGATGATGAGTATGAAGATCAAATAGTTAAGTTTGCTCTGAATAAAGGCATTAATCCAGATCAGCATCATTGGGCTGCAGATGGATTGGGAATACCTTTCTGCATGATTTTGGAGAGTATAAAGAATTATCAATTAGCCAGAGTAGGGCTATCTCCGAACAAATACCTTGAATATGAAGAAGATATTAATGTCACGAAGGAGTTATTTGAAAGAGCAAATCCTAAATGGAGGAATAAGTGGTTGGATGCCAATAAGGAATGCAGGAAAATCTGGAAAGAGGCACCTTTGAATTTAAAGATAAATCCAGCCTATTGTCCAGCTGCCAGAAGAAGAGAATGGACTGTTTTTTGGGAAAGGAGGAAAACAGGACAGATTCCAGCAAAGTGGCTGAATTTTCCAAAAATAGCAGGTCCAAAGGCAGGTACTTGGCCTACAAAAAATTACATGGTGAATGCTGCTGAGTCAATTTTAACGACATATAAAGATGTTAATGATCCAGCCTGTATACTACTTGTCAGAATAATGAGATTGATTCTAGCTTGTATAGAGACCTACACTGATACAGATATCAGAATTTTGAACTACATAGGTTTTAATTCACCAACCGATGCTCTTTTGTTTGATTTGAGTGAGACACCAGACAGGATCTGCTTAATGGCCTACTACAGCAGAATTATATTTTTGGGTAGCCATTACTTACAGATTTTTGAGGATGCTTTCGATTATGGATTTTTTGAGAGGGAATCAGAGATTTTTGGAAACCTATCAGTTGTTACAAAAGCAAGACTTACTGCCTATGAAGTTGCCTACACAGAATATTTGAAGAAGGACATTATAGACAAGCCTGAAGCTGCAGTACAATGGAGGAAAGCTTTATTCGAAATGGTCAATAATTTGAATGTCACAGAAAGGAAGAGCCATGACTTGGTGTCACAAGTGTATCAAAGGAAGAAGAAATAAAGCTGAGCTCACATAAAGAAAATCTTTCGTCAGGAGCCGAAAGGTTTAGGAGGGGAAGGATGTTGGAAGGAGTGATTTTGAAGGAGCATTTTTGATGAAAAAATTAGTAAAAAGTCAAAAAAATTGTAAAATATTTATACAATGATTGTAAAAATAAGGAAGAGTCTTCCTTATGTGGTTGAGGACCTTCTGTAATTTTTGTAGAATTTTTAGAAACTCTTAGATAGCATTTTTTAGAAAATTAGAGAAAAAGACCTAATTTCAAGTGTGAAAAGGGACACTTGAAAATGTATATAAGTCAATTTTCTCTATTTTGGAGAGGTTGGTTAGCCATTTGCTCAAGCTATCAATAGAGAAGAAAGAGTTTCTGCAAAATCGTGTTTTCTCTTGTTGTGTGTATTTCTTTTGATGTGTGAGCTTGTCTCTTGTCTAAGCATGGAGATTTGTGAGTCTTAATTGTGTATTACTGAGTAAGTTGTATGAAGGGAGAGACCTATTGCTGTAAATGAGTGGAAAGGACTGCAGGAAGTTTCAAAATTGTGAAAATCGTCTGTTGGTACAGAATCGCGATTGTCTCGTCTTGGTGATACAGGTGATATTTTTCAGTTTTGAGTTCATATTTGTATTCTGCTAATGAAATGGCATGGTTTTGACATAAAGAACATAGAAAATGATGGAGATTTGCCTTAGTTATGGTAATCTCAAGATTTTCTCTTCATCTTCAATTTCTCTCAGCAATCCAGCCATCAATCTCTTATTTCCTTGAATCTGTTATCTTGAAGGGGCTGTGGTCTTGTGGATATTCCTAGGATTGACAAAATAAAGATGATTTGTTGATTCTTTGTTACTTCATGATTGGAGAGGACAACTTGGAGTCCAAAACAAAACAGAGATAATTTACGGTTAGGAAAGATTCGAAACGGCTGAACTTGAAGTACTTTGAGCCTGAAGTCGGAAGTAGCGATTAACGTTTAACATTTGGCGCCGTCTGTGGGAAAGTGGCATCAGGTTGCCAGTTATCTGTGAAAAGTGGCATTAGCGTGCCAGCTGTTTTGCAAAATCAAACATTACGCTTATCGTTCGATTGACTGACAGTAGCAACAGAGCCAGATTGCTGCCAACTGCTCAGATAGTGCTACTACGCAATGATACATGCCGGTTACTCGGTCTAGCGAAACGTATCCTAGGAACCATACGACTGGAACATGAAAAGTGCTAAAGACAACCCTAGGAGAAGAAGGTATAATGCGGCCTGACCCAGTGGTCAAGCAAGTTAAGGACGTTAGAATTAATCCCGGTCATATTCCGGTGGAACGATCAACGCCTTTGGTACATTCTGGTGTCACTTCGACCCAGCCTATCGAAAATATAGTAATTCCAGAATCTACCAAGACGCCGCTGGAAACCAGTTTAACAATCTTGGATAAAGATTCAGAGTTATCCACGATCAGAAATACTCTAGGAAAAGAAATCGGTAAAAGCGGAAAAACACTGCAGTCTGGTACACTTTCAGTTCACTCCGGTGATATTCCGGTGATAGAAACACTAACTGGCGGCCAAGGATTAGCATTTTTTGCGGAATCCTCAGCCCAACCAGCGTGCTTGGAAGAAAGATTTCGGATATTGGACATTCAGAAGGAAGGAAAGCTGTTCGAAGCAGAGATCCGAAGTATCCTATGCAAAAACAGTACACCGGAAGGCACGCCATCCGGCGATCCAAGTTCTGATAGTTCAACCAATCAACCTCAAGATACAGAAGAAGGACTGGATACACTCACAATGAACGGACAACAACAGCAACAACAATTATGTCAACCAAGGCCGCCTCCAACAGGAGTAACATACACGAAATTTGGTGGATTCCCAGGAGATGATCCGGATGCTCACGTACACACTTTCGAGATCAGTTATGCAGTCCTTAACCATCCACCGGATCAGGCATACAAGGCCATTGTTTTTCAATCCACACTGGTCAATGAAGCGGCTAGATGGCTTACGGAATACGACATTAATCATTTCGGTACCTATGATGCAGTACGAGATGCTTTTCTGCAACGATTCAGGCTAAAGAAGAATCCCGCCGAAATCTTTGATTATTTACAGAACAACCGACAGAAGGCGAATCAGACTGTCCAGGAATATGCTACACTTTTTAGAACACACTTGCGACAGATACCACAGGCCCATGCTAACTTACCGGATGATGTCATCACTCAGTGGTTTATCAATGGTTTAACCCCGCAATTGAAGCAGATCATGATCATAAGATGTGTCGGAGCAATGACGTTGGATGCAGTCATTGCCATGGCTCTGCAGCTGGAATCCAAAGTAGGTGGATTTACAGAAGATCTAGAGTGGTTAAAAACGAACAAAACTATGACTGAAGATATAACTAGACAAGTGTACTGTATCACATGCAAAAATTCAGGTCATACTAGTGCCAATTATGCACTAAATCAAACGTTCTGCGCTATCTGCAACACTGCCGGACACACCACCAGAAATTGTGTCTACAATGCCAGAATATAGGGAACAGCAACCGTCAATGCTGTTATTCAAGAACATGGACAGGCAGCGAATCACTATGTACCTCCACAACTGAGAAACAATCAACCGCAAGGATATCGAAACTACCGAGGATAGAGAAACAATAACTATAATGCAAACCGCTGGCAGAACGAACCACCACCGGAAAATCCCAATTTACCACCGCCACGCTGTCATTTTTGTGGTGAATTCAGACACATTAGAAGATTTTGCAAGGATGCAGCTGAGTATGATCAAAGGAAGGAGCGGCAAAACCCAATGGCCAACATGGTACAAATTACACCGGTAGAAACGCAAACTGCTACAATCCAGACCCGATCAGGTAAACAGCTGTAGTCAGTAGCAAAAATATTCAAACCGGGGATACAAGAACAACATAGGATGTATAACAAGGCTAGCCACTGGACCTCAACAGAACCACCAGTGTTCCCATAACCTATTCCAGTGACTCAGACCTCGTCGACAAAGGAAGGAACACAACAAAAGGAAGCAGCAGCGGAGCCATCATCAGCAGTAGACATAACAGTAGATACTTCTGCATCAGCAGAGACCTTAAGTTCAAAAGAGCAGGATAACCAATCTCAGCAGGCCTGGGAAATTTTATCCAAGGCATCTATCACTCTGCCTCTCGGCCAACTACTGGCATTAGTACCTGGGATTCGACAACAGTTCCAGCATCAGTTCAGTCCGGTACCTTCTTGTATTCCGGCGACAGCAACAGTTCAACCGGAACTTGATTCTACGGTTGATCATTCAGTTCCCTTGATTACAGTATGGTATAAGAATCATAAAATTACACAGGTATTGATTGATGGAGGCTCTGGTGTTAACATTGCAACTACAGCCTTATGCAATAGGTTAGGATGGACCGAAATCGAACCAGTTCAATTTTTTGTCAGAATGGCAGACCAATCTAGAGTCCATCCCGTAGGGCTTGTGCGAAATGTACCCATCACTTTGCAAGGTACGACCTTCAAAATGAATTTTGTTATACTAGACCTGCCGGAATCCACTTTGGATTACAACCTTCTTTTTGGTCGACCTTGGCTGAAGCATGCGAAGGTAATACAGGACTGGTCAACACAAGAGCGTACGTTCAAAGATGCCAACCGTAGATATGTGGTAAAATTAGATGCTATACAACCTTGCGAACTTCACGCCAGACCATATTTTGCTGAACCACTCCACATGTTAGATGGACTATCAGATGATGAAGAAGAGGAATTTCTGAAGAATAACGCTGATTTAATGACCTTAGGGACTGTTGATCTACAGTCCGTGATAGATAACTGGAGTACTTCAGTTTGTACAGTTGCACCAATCACCCAAAAAACTAAGCAGGAAGATATTGTTTCAACACATGACGATGAATTACAATCACTATTCCGGTCAACAGACGATACAGAGAAACCGCAACAGTTTTATGTCTCCGAAGACCAGTTGACCTCGTACAACTTAGGAGACGAAGATCATCCACGACCTGTAAAGATAAGGGAAAACTTACCGGAAACATTTAAAGCTGATTTGATTCGACTACTTCGCGAATTCTCAGACGTCTTTGCATGGGACTACAAAGATATGAAAGGACTAGATCCGCGCATCTATCAGCACAGAGTCATGTTGAAGCCTGAAGCTAAACCGAATAAGCAGCCCAGCTACCGGATGAATCCCAATTATGCATCACAGGTAAAAGCCGAACTTGATAGATTATTAAAAGTTGGATTCATCGTACCAGTAGAACATGCTGAATGGATTTCACCAATTGTGATCGTGCCAAAGAAAAATAAGCAACTACGAATCTGTGTAGACTACCGGAAATTAAATGCAGCAACAGTACCGGATCCTTTCCCGATCCCCTTTCTGGATACCATGCTTGATAGGGTAGCAGGCCACGAAATGTATTCATTCTTAGACGGATACAGTGGTTACAATCAGGTTAGAATGGCTGAAGCAGATATACCAAAAACTGCCTTCATTACCAATTGGGGTGTCTTTGCTTGTACAGTAATGTGGTTTGGGTTAAGAAATGCACCAAGCACCTTTCAACGATGTATGCAGGAGATTTTCTCTCCTTATCTCAATTCGTTTATGCAAGTATATCTCGATGACTTCTCGATTTTTGGAAAGATGATGGCACATTTGCTTCATCTACGGTGCTGTTTCCAAAAGTGTCGAGACTACAGACTCTGCCTTAACCCAAGCAAATCTGTGTTTGCCGTTTCATGTGGCAAACTACTTGGTCATATTGTATCTGCCCAAGGTATCCGAGTAGACCCAGATAAGATTTCGGCAATTTTAGAAGCCCCAGTACCTCCCACTCCGAAAGAAGTAATGCGTTTTATGGGTCAAGTACGGTGGCATGGCAGACACTTACGGTGGCTTGCTCATCTGGCTGTACCACTGAACAGACTAATCACCAAAACTCCCCGGCAGTTCGAATGGACTCAAGAATGCCAAACTACATTTGATCGACTCAAGTATCTATTGACGCAGGCCCCAATCTTGCAACCACCGGACTGGGACAATCCATTCCATGTTTTTGTCGACGCTTCAGATATTGCGATCGGCAGTATTTTGATGCAGCAAACACATAAGTGGTTTCGCCCTGTCTATTACGCCAGCAGAAGGCTTGCACCGACAGAAAAGAACTATTCTACCACCGAAAGAGAATGTCTAGGATTAGTTTACTCCATCAAAAAGTTCAGACATTATCTATTAGGCCGGAAATTCACCTTTCATGTGGATCATGCTGCCCTCGTCTATCTAGTAAGACAACAACATTTAGGCGGACGATTAGCACGATGGGTGCTACTCTTGCAGGAATTTGATTATGAAGTCATTCACCGACCCGGAAATGCACATGCCTTAGCAGATTTCTTATCTCGCCTAGATTCTGGTGAAGCTCCGATAGGCATAGATGACACGACTCCAGCAATTTATAGTTCTGAGCCACTGACCGATGAGCCTGCCGAATTACAAGTAACACCTACATATTATGATCAGATTCTAACGTTTCTCACCAAAGGATGCTTTCCATCTGAGACTGCCAAGGCAGTTCGAAGGAAAATGGAAGTCTTTAGCCGCCGATTCCGGTTAGTTGCAGGAGAACTATATTATGTAGATCACACCGGAATCTTACTTCGATGTGTTCCTCCCCATGAAATTAACTCGGTCATCACAATGGCTCATTCAACCCCTACTGGTGGTCACTTTGCCACAGATTTAATTCACCGGAAAATTCTGCAAGGAGGTCTCTGGTGGCCAACTATGTACCGAGATGTGGCCCAATTCGTCAAAAACTGCGATAACTGTCAAAGGTCTGGACAACCACTGCAACGACACTTCTTTCCCTTGCAGCCAATTATGCCACTCGAACCATTTCAGAAATGGGGATTAGATTTTATCGGTCCAATCACACCCCCAACAGTCTTCAGTAACAACAGATACATACTAACCTGTACAGACTATGCAACGAGATGGGCAGAAGCTTGGGCTTTACGGTCTGCTACAGCAGTTGTAGTAGCAAAATGTCTGCTAAATGATGTCTTCCCACGATTTGGCTTACCACTCGAATTGGTGATAGATCAAGGTACTCACTTCGTAAATCAATTAATGAAGGTACTCACCCAATCATTCCAGGTGACACATAAACTCAGCTCTCCATATTACCCTCGCGCCAATGGTTTGGCCGAAAGTACAAACAAATCACTATTGAATATCCTCCGGAAACTGATGATGGAAGCACCGGAAAGATGGGATCAACTACTACCTGCAGTATTATGGGCATACCGAACTACATATAAGGTAACTACAGGTTTGACACCTTTCAAACTAGCTTATGGCTTAGAAGCAATAGCACCCATGGAAATAGTTATCCCAAGTCTGCGTGTAGCAATCACTCAGAAAATGCTACCGAAAGATTCGCTGACAGCACGAATGGACGCACTCAGGGAACTTGATGAGCACCGATGGCTCAGCTTTTTAACCATGCGCGAAGTACAACTAAGGCAAGCCAAGACACACGATCGATATTTGAAGACCCCAATCTTTTCGGTAGGTCAGCTTGTACTCTTCTATAACGCAAAATCCAATAGAGCAGCAGGAAAGTTCAAATTACGATGGTTCGGCCCTTTTAAGATCTCAGAACAAGTCAGTCTGGCAACTTTTCGGTTGACTACGTTGACTGGAATCCACTCCCAAAGGTAATTAATGGGTCGAAGTTGCGGCCATATCATCACACCACTAGCCCGCATTAAGTTTTCGATGATGGACCGCGTTTTGTTTAATCTTTTCTGTTTTTTCTTCTTCTTTCTACTTTTTATAAATAGCCGTGTTTTGTACAATCTTGATGTGACCAGCTGCCCCCTTAACAGTCACTCGAGTACGCATGCCTGCATGAAAACCAACATTATTCCCGCAATGCACAATGATATCCAACCCCCTTTTTCTCCCCACCGTATTGTTTCTACTTAAACTCTGTCGACAACGCCGAAAAAAGCTATTGTGTTGTATGTTAGTATTCTGAGCCCTCGTGCATTCTGCATCCGTGTTCATTGTCTGTCTCAGTAAACGCCATGGAAGCGATAGCCAACTATGTTGCCTTCCGCGATGGTATCCCTATCGAGGTAGGTGAATACCTGCATTGCAGAGGGTTGGACAACTTCGCTGAGTTGCCTTGGCACTCGGTGGAAGCCCATCCTTTCTTCACGCAAATCATCACCGCCATTGCTCAGTCCCCCGCCACCGAACGCCAATGGGTCTTCCTCTCGCTCCCTTCGCGAACAGTCATCACTTTCCAAGCCTTCGCTGAAGCCTATCGCCTCAACCCGCAAGGCCGTGAAAATGGCCCTAGTATTCCCATCGCCCGCATGAATGAACTATTCCCCCGCTCTTCGTCCAACGAATACGCCATTCTCTGCCGCCCCGAACCCGAACGATCCGCCCTGCAATTCTTAGTCGCCATACTCAACCTGCAGAAGTGCACCTACGACATCTCACAACCATTTTATTCCGCTTTAGAATTAGCTGCCCAAGAACCCGTGAACTTCGCATCATACTTTTTCCTTAGAATCCATAAAGAATGTGTAGCTATAGTGAAGCAACTCCAAAAGGGTACCACCCCGCGCTCTCGCCTTCCCCATATCATCTCATTCCTTTTCCCAGCCATCCTTGCCGCACAACCACCACCCCAAGGTCCCGTACTTAGACTCGAAGAATCAGTTCAACCACTCGACGACGAGGAAGAAGAAGATGAGGAGATCAACCAACTCTTCCACAATAAGAGAATTCGGATCAGTTTCTCAGAAAGCGAAGCACAAGTTAAAAGTGTTAGACGGCCGCCGAACAAGGACAAAAGTACTAGGACAGGTATCTTAAATGAAAAAGAATCTTTCAGAAAACGCGCAGGTAACTAAAGATTTGCGCACTCTTGTAAAAAAATCCTCTATATAAGGCAATGAAAAAAGAGTGGCCAAGCGCCCCCCGTTTTTGGGAATTGCAGTGTATTGTTTGAGAAGGCCCCGTTTGGGGATTGTAAACGTATTGTGTGAGTGTGTATGTTGTTGAGACGATCAATCCTGCTCTGTTCTGTTCTATGCTCCGTCTAGTCGTTTATTCGCACATTAATACAGAGTTACGAATCAGTTGTATTGCGTTACGAATCTGTTCGGTAATGATTAAGTGTGTCTCTAAGTGTTATCAAGTACAGTATGTTGTTTGTCAGTTCTCCGGCGGAGCAAGGGAACGTGAAAAGTAGTTCTGAACTATTTGACTGTTAGTGTTTTCTGTAAGTGACTGAATTTGATACCGTAGTCTACATTCACTGATGATTCCGATCACAGGAAGACTAGCATCTGTAATGGTCTGGATGAGAGTAGGACACCGTTAAGTTTATGGTTAGTCGTTTGTTATTAGGAGATTGGTTGTTCGAGTTTAACATACGATGAGTCCTCATAACTTCAAGGTATAATGTCTGGTTGGTATACCTATCTGCTCTGAAGAAGTACATATTAGGTGACCTTCGTTACTGAAGTATATTTTGCTCATAAAATAAGTAACCGGACTGCTGCCCAGATACTACAGCCGGATCAGTCCTGAAGTTCTAATTCCAGTACACTGAACAGTCTTCCGTTGTTCAGAGTTGGACACTGAGCTAAGAACGGGATAACATTTATGATTGTGTGATGAGTTGGGAAAATAGTACAGGGCCTCTGTCTAACAGACCCCTACCACTCCCAAGGACCCACGTGGCTAAGAGATAATTTACGGTTAGGAAAGATTCGAAACGGCTGAACTTGAAGTACTTTGAGCCTGAAGTCAGAAGTAGCGATTAACGTTTAACAATTCTTAAAAGGACTTCTCCCAAGCTTGTATGTACAAGTCTCAAGGCTTGAGGGGCCTCCCTAAGGGTTAAATTCCATACCCTTGGGAAATATCAATCCTAAGGGTCGAAACCCTTCAATTGGGAGTAAATAAATCCAAATGACTCAAGGGTTCAAACCATACTCTTGGAGAGATTTTCCCAAGGGTTTCCCAATAGAACCCAAGGGTTTTCCAAGTGGTTTTGGACCCTCAAAACCCATGTCTTTGGCCACTCTGACCCATAGTTAAAACATTCTTCCCCCCTTTAACATTTTCATCCTCGAAAATGTGTGTAGGTATATTTTGTGGAGTACTCCCCCGTGACCCATGATCTATACTCTGAGCATGGTCATCTCTCTCTTTAGATTCATTTCCAGTAATCAGATAAGGGCTACTCTCTACCTTATTCTGAAAAGAAATGAATCAAAATCCCTGCCCAAATCACTTTCTCTTAGTCCACTTGAATGTACATGCATGCCTTGTACCTATGGACTAGTGAGATGGGTGGACTTCTTTGGTGGTCTTTTTCTATTGGCACTTTCACAAACCTTGAGTTCCATAAAATAATATATTTCAGTACACTTTGTACTTCCCTAGAAATTTATAATTTTTAGGAGTCTAAGATAGAGATCCTATCTCTATCTTGAAAGGGCCAAAAACTAGATTCATCTTCCACTTTCGACAGAAAGGAGAGGAATCTTCAGATGTTCTGAACTTAACTTTGTCCTTTTCAAATACAAATATACTTTACTTGTATTTGATAGGACTTAGCTAAAGATGTGAACTTAGCAAAGTGGCCTAGTGAGTCCCTACCAAAACATGCTCAATAAAATGAGGAGAAATACTATCCTCTCATTCCTTGGAAACTTAGGTGGACTTATTTCAATCATCCAGGCTTTCTTGAGACATAAAGCTCAAGTATTCCGAATGATTATATACCCAATCTACGAGTTCATGTCTACAAGTGGATCCCTATCTTGATCATGTTTGATTTTCCCTGGATTAATTCTTAGAATAGAGTTTAATCCCTTTGGAAGTTTTAACATTCAAGACTTAGATCCAAAGATGACTTTAGGAATTGGAATTATTAGGTAGCCCATTCTCTTGGGTCTCTACCTTGTTCTTTGTAAGCTTGTTCTTTCCAATGAGAATCAATACTAACTATCTTGAACCAACTATGGTTTGGGTAGTTATGTATACTAACCCTCAAAGGTCATCAAAGCTTTGCAAAGAGAAACAAATCCGATTCCTTCAAATCCTCATAATTGAGAAAAAATACTTCATCAAGTCATCAAGATACCGTCTAGATTTTCTATTGGATGGAGTTTAGATGATTCAAGTTTCAAGGTCTTGCAAGAAAGACACCTGTTTCTAGGTATCATATCCGAGATCTTGCTAGGAACATTCTTGAATCACTTGTTCTCACCAAAGATTCAAAAGAAGATCTTTTACAGATCATTCTTGCATTCAAGGTTACTATACTTGAGTAGGCTTGACTTTACTTTTGGAGTTTAACTTAGTAAACTCCCAAAATTCTTTACCCTCTTACTTATCCAAATTTATTGTTCCATATAAAATTTGGCTATGCATTATATTAAGAAAAATGTATCTGCTTACGAGGATAAAGGATAGCCTTTTCTAGGGTAAATGTCATGTTCATTCTATTTACCCTTTTGTTCATACAATTGGTTCAACGAGGTACATTTCTATATCTCATAATGAACTTAAGACCTTAATCTAAATGGTCTTATCTTTAAGGCTTATCGTGATGTTTCCTATCGGATCTTGAGTCTATTTTCTCTCTGGCCATTAGAGAAAAATCTCAATGGGAGTTAGTTCTCACTGTCCCATACGAGTGAGTCCTTTCTCCAATCCGTAGAACCACATCCTCAATGTTTCCACCTTTTTTGCCCTTATCTTTTCAATGCTCTCTTATCATTTACCATGATCATGAATTCCATCTTGGAACTCCTTGGCATCATTTTCATGAGAGCAAAGACTAAGGCTTCTAATGTCAATTAATTCAAATGTCTATTTAGGTTGACCTTTGAACTTTACTTGGTATCGAACTATAAAAAAGTTTGATCTTTTTGACCAATGGAGGCCTCTTGAATTATCAAACCATAAAAGGTTTGATATATTTGACCAAGTTAGGTCACTTGGCTTTCTCAAAATTCCTCTAGCTAATTAATATGAGATAAGATCGAGTCTTTTCTCCTTTAGATCCCTTTTTCAATGATATTTACCCATGGGATTTTTTTGGGATCTTCAACTCATACCTTCATGAGTTTATATCCTAGCTTAAGTCTTCAACATCATGTTGATGTTCTTCAAACCATTAAGTATTCTCCTTTTTAGGGATCAACAATTATATGTCACCCTTTTGACTTAAGCAAGTTGTCATGCTTGTCGATCCAAACTTTGGATCTATCTTTATCTACGCTACTCTAAATATGCTTCAAGTCTTTGGCTAGCTTACCTTAGTTTACTTGCCAAAATGGAATTCTTTAATGAATTCCCTTCTTACATATTTGGTTCTTACTTTGTTTGAGATTTAACTCAAACATACTTGGGTACTTATGGACATCCACCGTAGTCTCATATTGATGATACCTTTCTTCCCCCCTTTAAAGAGTTTTCGTCCACAAAAATTGTAGGAAATTGATGATCTTTTAATTTCCTATCCAAATGGGAGGTTCATTCATGCTAAATCCTTCACTCAAAAAACTCTCCAATATCCTTGAGCTTAAGCTTCCATTATCCTTAGGTTCAGTGTCCCATACCACTGAACCCACTTAAGTGACATTGTAAACCTAGATGTCCCATACCATCCGATTTACAATCCCACCTTAGTGTAGACAACTTTAGCTCTTACTCAAGGATTAAACTCCATTCGTGTTAGTCTTATCAAATATAATCAAAATATTTGTAAGTTACATTCTTACAGAGTCTTGATTTGTTCTTGAAAAGACTTTGAAAATTGATTTTTCATTGAACTATTTCCTTGATCAGATGCAATCAAAATTAGCTTTGCTTATGTCATTTGATAATAGAGCTAGTATTCTCATACTAGATATCATCTATTGATATAAGTAGACATTTGTATCAAAGAATATAATCAATTATAAGCTTTGCTAAATGATTACCTTTTTAACCATCTTGATAAATTGCTTCTTACTCATAGAGCACATTTTGGAATAGAGGTATTAAGAGTTTCTTTCAACCCTTTAATCTTCCTCTTCTCTAGATATGCTTAATGAGTTAAAATTCTTGAAGCAATTTTCTCAAAAAATCCAAGGCCTTCTAACCTTGGAAATCACATGGCCTTCACATGGATTCTTAAAAGGACTTCTCCCAAGCTTGTACGTACAAGTCTCAAGGCTTGAGAGGCCTCCCTAAGGGTTAAATTCCATACCCTTAGGAAATATCAATCCTAAGGGTCAAAACCCTTCAATTTGGAGTAAATAAATCCAAATAACTCAAGGGTTCAAACCATACTCTTGGAGAGACTTTCCCTACGGTTTCTCAATAGAATCCAAGAGTTCTCCAAGTGGTTTTGGACCCTCAAAACCTATGTCTTTGGCCACTCTGACCCGTAGTTATACAACAGGTACTCTTAAGGCAGGGGTGATCCACACCGCCCTCGTAGTACCAACATAGAAAACACAAAATAGTCACAAGAAAGAGATTCTCAATGACAAGAGGAGCCAGGTGATACCACAATCTTCAATGGGTTTGTGAATGATGGATCAAAAGATGGAAGGAGTAGGAAATGAGAGAAGAAGAAAGGGTGTATTGGATACAATAAGCAAAAGTTAAGGGTAATGTAAATGGAAGGAATCGGAGAAATGAACTTGATTGAAATAGAAAACATTACAAAGACATGGAGGACTTACAAATTGGAGCTTATATAGCTCTCTCAATATAGTGACATAGGGTAGACTCCTTCTCCTAGGTTTGGAGTGCCCACTACACCCGCAACGTATACTTGCATACAACTCTTCTTGTTCTTGGAGGGCACCCACAGGGATCCTTTTATAGGCCTTTCAGAGAGATACTTAGGGATGATATCTTGAGAGGAATCTTCTGGATATTTTACATTTGTGGTGGAATAGGAGTTTTTTACAAAGATCCAGAAGATTCTAGACTCAGGAGGGTGTGATATTTAGCCTGTTTTTACATATTTCTTGGATATTTTGAGGTTGTATTACAAAAATATGCTATTTTATCCTCCAAATGCGTGAAAGGGGTCCAATCCAACGAATTTTGACTTTGGTGCATCATTCTTTTGATTTTGGGGCCGAAGAATATAAGATATATGCATAAACAAAAGGTTTCCTTTGTTAAAAATTCAAAAAGGTGTGGTGGGGCTATGGGGCCTTTGGAAAGACTTTTGTTTCATTCTAAAGAGATTGGGACAACATTAAAATACTTGAATATTCTAGACTCTCCATCTCTCTTTTATATTTCCCTTCTATATTGATCATTTCTCTCTTACTGCAGGGAGAGCTAGTCATATCTTCAGTCACGGGGCCCACTTGACTTCTATCTTTGATATTTATTTTATGCATATCCATATCAAAGGGAAATAAAATAAATAACATATTACATATATAGAATAAGATTATTGTTAGAGGAGGTACAAAGAATATCGCCTTCATACTTAGCCCTCCCTTAAGGCTAGAGGCATTCATGTCTCTAGCTTTCGAATAGTTTGTTGATGCCCCAGGGTTGGTCATCTTCCTGTACCACCATCGCTATTTCTTTTTCCTTTGATTGCTCTTGCTGATCATCAATGTCTTCTATCCTTTGCCAGTACTTCTTCAGCCTCCATCCATTTACCTTGGTCTTGTGCACTTTCCCTGATAGATCCATAAGTTGGTAGCTGCCATTCTTGAATTTTGTCTTGATTAGAAATGGTCCCTCCCATCATGGTTGGAACTTTATGTCATGCCTATTATCAAAGCGGTTGTCATATCTTAGAACAAGAGTTCCTTCTCTTAACCCTTTATCCTTTAGTTGTCTATTGAATTCCTATCTCCTTTTCTTTGCTTGGTTCATGTAATGCGCAACTCAAGGTCCCTTTTCATACTCAGCTCTTGTAGATCAGTAAGCTTCTTCTGTATTACCTCTCTCTCACTCTGTCCAATTTCCTTTACTAGTACTATGAGACTTGGAATTTCTACTTCTATTGGCAACAAGGCTTCTTGTAAATATACCAAGTGAAATGGGTTGATCCCTAATGATGCCTTGTAGGATGTGTGATATGCCCATAATGCTGCAGCGAGGTGTTTGTCCCATTCCTTAGGATGCTTCTTTACCTGCTTACTAATGATTTTACAAATAATTCCATTGGTCTTTTGAACAAGCCCATTACATTGAGGATAATAGGGTGTGGAGTATCTATGCCTTTTGTTTAATCTACTCAATAGATCATTTAGAACATCTGATCTAAAACTTGGACCATGATCAGACACTATCTCTAAAGGTATTCCAAATCTACAACATATGAAATCATAAATGAACTTCCCAATATCTTGCGTTGTTGTACTTTTTGTGCTAGCTGCTTCTGCCCATCTAGTCATGTATTCCACTACCACAATGATGTATTCCTTTCCTGAGCAGTGTTTTACACCAATATTGAACATCCTTATGGAGTGTCGGCCATGTATATCCTGCTTGAAGTACTTTCCTTATTGTTATTTCATGTGAGAAGTGTCCTCCACATGCATGATCGTGAGATGATTCTAGAATGCTCTTTATTTCATCTTATGAGGGGACCCTACTGAGGATAAGGTCCTTACCTATCCATAGAGATGATCTCCTATGAGTTGGTACTATAGAGCACTAATCGATGCCTTTGTATCTTGTTTAGATGCTTTGGTGGTTCTCAAGTTTCAAGAAACTCGATGATATCTTCTAATCTTTCTTGACCTACAAATCTGTGGTCTCCCAACTTCATGGATGCTATGAAACCATCAAATTGCTCATTTGCTAATGCATTTGCTTCCTTATTTTCACTCCTTGGTACATGACATATTTGATTCTTATCAAATTGTTTCAATAACACTCATACCTTTTTCAACCATCCATCCAAATATAGGACCACAAAATGACATAAGAGTGACTTCAGAGTTCGGAGGCACATACAAATCCTCTACAATAAAGAGACTACACCAGCACTAGTAATAGTGGATGGAGCAATCATATAGCGATTACCCCAAAAGTTGAAAACCTCTCCATCTAAAGGAAGTGGTCCTCTATTCCATCCTCCATATCTTCTTCTATCATATGTTTGTACTAAAGAACGATCACAAGCTGGCAATGGATAATCTCCAACCGTTTCAATCTCTAAACTAGGAGGTAGAGGATTTCTAGAAACCTCTGCTTGTAATTGATGAACAACAAGTCCATGACATGTACAAGGTATATTAACATTATGAGAAAAATTATCATCATCATCATCATCGAGAAAGTATTCCTGTATATCAACGGTAATTTGATTTTGTATATGGTTTTTAAATAAAATAATGACATTAATTTATATAAAAAATACATAACCAAGCATTATCACGTTGACCATGTGAGGGTGCACGCTCAAAAATACCATACTCTACCTCATGTTCAATACATTCCAATTGTGGTCTTCAATACGTGCCATAAAAAGAGTTACACCAACATATAATATGCTCTTGACAATAAAATTCATCATAATTCCTATCGGAGGACACATGTGAAGTCGTTGCATGGGTAGGAGGTGGTGGAGTACCCTCTGATTGATGAGAATCTGCACATAATAAGAAACAAAAAAAAATATAATTTATGTATCCATCAAATGTATTTAAAATTAAATGTTTGATATACTTACAGTATATAGTCATTGCACGATGAGGAAACGGTGCTGGAGTTCCATCTGATTGATGAGAATCTACAAATAATGGTATTTGATATTAATAATCTGATTATTTACATACACAAAAAATTCACATATACATATTTACACATACACACATATTCACATATACACATTTACATATACACACATATTCACATATACACAAATAGACATTATTGTGGGATAAATGCATGTATTTTGTATGAATGAGTGTATATGCATGCATGTGTGTGTATGTATATATCTAGATATGTATATGTGTGTTTATGTTATATGTATGTATATGTGTATACGTATACATATATGTATGCGTATGTTTGCATGTATATGTGTATGTGGGTATGTGTATGTGTATGCGTGTGCATATATGTGTATGTATTCTGATTTTTTTTTATGTTTGAGATTAAATTAACAGGAGATATTATATGGTGGAAAAAAAATAAGAGGTGATCTAACATACCACCTAAGACGTGGCAGTTTTTTCGTAGACAACTACGTCTTCACGAGTCTTTTCCTTAGCAGAAGGTACACAAATTAATAGTTTATATTTATAACTTTCATATATTTTAGTAATTTTTTACATTTAATTTATGTATTTCTTTTTTCTTAAATAAACAGGCTGCTGCAAAGAAGAGAGTGGAGTCGGGCCACACATTGCACCTAGGCCAAATGGGCCATAATGGTTTTGTAGCTACATTTGCAAGTATATGTGTTATTGTGAGTATATTTTTTATTTTAGTTAAAATGCAAGCAACTAATCTTTTTTATTTATTTCAATGCAGCGAAAGGATTATGGCCGATATCCTACAAAACATGAGATCGAGTATGCTACACATTTTGGATATCGTCGTTTGAGCTATGGTATTAAGTAATGAAGAGTTTTGTTCTATTGATTGTTATTATATATTGTTTATATTAAGCATGTGTTTTAATACTTTAATTATATAATTCATTCATATGTGTGTACGTAAGTGTATATGTATGTGTGTGTATATGTATGTATGTGCATGTGTATGTGTGTGTATATGTATGTATGTGCATGTGCATGTGTAAGTGTATATGTATGTATGAGTATGTGCATGTGCATTTGTGTGTGTATATGTATGTGCATGTATATGTGTAACTCTATGTGTATATGTGTGTATGTGCATGTATATATGTATATGTAGGT
Source organism: Ceratopteris richardii (assembly GCA_020310875.1). Lineage (NCBI taxonomy): Eukaryota > Viridiplantae > Streptophyta > Polypodiopsida > Polypodiales > Pteridaceae > Ceratopteris > Ceratopteris richardii. Next base: position 117,617,761 of record CM035419.1, on the reverse strand, counting down.
ATGTGCATGTGTATATGTGTGTGTACGTATGTGCATATATATGTGTATAATGTATGTATATGCATGTGCATATGTATGAAACATGCATGTGTATGTGGATGCATTTCCATTTGCATCCATGTGCATGCATGTGAATGTGCATGCATGTGGATGTGCATATACATGTATTTACGTATATGTTAATGTGCATATGTGTATTTATATATGCAATAATGCATGCATGTAAGTCTTTTTTTGTGGTTGTAGAAATGTTTCTGCATATGCATGTGTATATGTGTGTATGTCTAAGTGCATGTGCACATGTATCTGTGTGTATATATTTGTGTGTATGTGCATGTGTATATGTGTATATGTGTGAAAGTGCATCTTCATCATGTATAAGTGTATAAGTGCATATCAATAAGTGTTAGTATGCTATCTAATGAAAATAACACAATTCAAATGATATACAAAGAATAGAAATTGTACTTACAATAGTTAGCCATACTTTTTGGTTGGTTAGCTTGTTGAATAACTTGCAATAAAGAGAGAAAGAAGAGAGAGAGAGAGACAGAGGGAGAGAGAGAGAGAGAGAGAGAGAGAGAGAGAGAATTCAAAGAGAGAAAGATGTAGAAAGAGAGAAACAGAGACAGAGAGAGACAATAAGAGAGAGCTTAGGCAAAACAACAATTCTGCATATACTTGTTTCAGCTCGTAAGCACAATGCAATTGCGAACGTTGGAGAGCTCTTCGATCAGATGCGTGAAAATGTCGATCGAAGAGCCTCCAACATTTTAATTTTTTTCCATCAGCAAACCATCGTGTAAGCAATGGTAAGGTGTCATAAAAACCACTAGAATTGGTGTCGCATAATCGACATTTTTTAGCGTCACTTATGCGATGCAAAAAGCATCGCTTATGCAACACTGTTTAAAAACATCGCATTGGCGATGCTCTATGCAAGCGTTGCACACTCCATCACGCCACATGTTGAAAATAACGTCGTCTGGCTCGTCGTTTAATCGACGGTCCACGCTCGACGCTCATTGTGACACATTTTGCAATTTCATAGCAACGAAATTGTGTCGCCTTAACCGTCGCTATGCGCCGGTATTCCTTGTAGTGGTTGTGAGAAATATTCATTAGAGTCTATCTATGTATTTGCTCTTTCTGTTTCGTAAAAAGTTAGGATCACATAGGTGGTTTGCTAAATTGATTTCTCTTAATACACTCACTCATTTTGATTGAAATAACTTCTAATAGGTTGCCTTGCTTGATAGTTCATTTCCTCTAAAAGCTCTCTAGTCATATTTAACTAGAGAAGAAGCACTGAGTAAAATACTAGAGCATATATTGTAGAAACAAAAAGTTTCTCCAAGTTGACCATTGGTCAAACCTATCTGGTTTGATTCATCTGTTTGTGAGTGATCTTCTAAGATACATAGGGTATCTAATACATCAAGTTGCAAGCTAAAAGGACTCACTACATATCCTTGGAGTCAACTTGGGTGTTGTAGTGCAGCTTCATCTTCACCACCTACAATCCATCCCTACACAGTGGTATTAGAGCAAGGTTGGACAATATGGTAAATGGATTCCGTTCATCAATTGACAAACTAGGTATAGGTAATTACTCTGCTTGATCATTAAGTATGGAACCTTATGTGAGAAGTGGAGAATGGCATGCTTGGGACTCACCTCCCAGCCTATTTGTAGCCCTTGCCTAGTCACCATCTAGAGTTCTCTCTAAGGTCCCTCTACTCTTCTAGCCATCATGAGTATCTCACCTCATACACACTATGTGTGGACCATGGCCAATTCTCAGGCATATCAAATAAAGTAGTACGTACTCTATAAATTTGTTCTGAATGCGATTGCCTATTCATAGTTCTTATGTACAAACCTTGCCTTTCCGCTTCTAGGCTACTAGCCTGCGGACTTGCCTTGTTTGCGATCACATACAGAGTGACTGTCTCAACTACCCCTCTGTTGTCTAATAATAAGATGATACCAGAAGATTACATGAATGAACTCCAAATCATATAAGAATACAATCTCAGAGACTTCTCTCCCATACTATCTGTCCTACACCTAGGTAGAATACAAAGTTTGATGTCTTATATGTTGGTGTATAAAACACCACAAGAACTAAACTAATGTGGTATTAGAAGACCTCCATAACCATCATTAGCTTAGCAAAACTCTAAATGTGAGTCTTCAACTCTGAACTTAGTGAAAATCAAAATTTCACTTCACAGAACTCTGCGCCTTCTCTTCAAGCCTTCAATCTGACCTGTATTAGCTTGATCTTTGCAAAATCTTTTGATCATTTACTAAGAGAAGTTCTTGCTAATGTTAAGCAACACATAACAAGAAAAACTTTCAAGTAATAACTTCAAAATCTTCTGATTTTGCTCCAAACTTTTCACTATGTCTGAAAACTGAAAATCACCTTCATCGATTTGACATACCTTCACTGTTAAGCTGATTTCTCTGAGTATGCGTCCCGTTTCTTAAAGATCTTTTGACCAAATGTAGTTGAGGATAATAGCTTTAAAATGAGCTATCACTTACTGAAAACTTTACAGTATACTTTGAGATCTGTCCTTAAGAAGTTCAGGTAAATGTGCACCAGAAAAGTCGTAATTGTCAACTCACTTACACAGTCATGTGAAATGACTTAGAACTCAATGTACAAGAGGAATTAGACTTAATCCTTCTACACAAACATATGTTGTATATCAGAGAAGATGTGTACAAATTGGCTTGGCCTAATTTTGCTCATAGCCATGGAAAACTCTCTCAGACTCAGAAGAATTTCCTCAACATCTCTCTCAGGAAAGACACGACTTTTCTCTACTCACTCAGATTACAAAATTGAGTTCTCTCTACATGGTTTTTGTCTCAAGTTAACTTATATACCTATGATTTACATTCTCCTAGACTTGAATTCGTAAGTTCTGAAGATCAAATGAAAAACTAGACTCTAATTTGCACTAATTTACAATAGTGAAATTGTCCCTTCACTTAGGCTTAATTTTCTGTATGCTTTCTCTTCACTTCTTCTTTCCTTCTTCCTTTCTTCATATGTCTTCATATATCCATGCCTAATTAGTGAGTGAAGCCCCAATAGCTCCCCCTCAATCACTAATTAGCATACTTTGACTTCTTCATATAGTCTTCTTCTCTTTTATTCTTGAACCTACTTGTCTTCACTCCATCCAAGCTCTTTGTCATAATATCTGCAATCTGATCTTTTGTAGAAGTGTACACCACTTCAATCTCTTTCTCCATTACCTTTTCTCTAAGAAAATGATACTGTATTTCTATGTGCTTTGTCCTTGCATGAAATACAGGATTTGCTGCAAGATATAATGAGCTCATATTGTCTCCATGAATGATAGGTATACCTTGATCAATTCCCAAGCTTTTGAATAATGTCTGCATCCATATTACTTCTTTTGCTGCTTCCAGAAGTCCTTTGTATTCAGCTTCTGTTGATGATAAAGCCACTGTATGTTGTTTCTTTGAACACCAACTCACAAGTTTATCTCCAATGTATATCATGTAGCCATGAGTAGATCTTCTATCATCCTGACTTCCTGCCCAATCTGAATCACTATAGGCTCTCAATCTTATATTTGATGTAAAAGGATAATACAATCCTTCTTTCAAAGTCCCTTTGATATATCTAAGAACTCTTTGACCTACAATCCAATGTGGATCCTTTGGACAATGCATGAACTGAGAAAGAACACCCACTGCATAACTAAGATCAGGCCTTGTTAGTGTAGCATAAATTAAACTTCCCACTAAAGATTGATACTTCCTCATGTCTTTGAACTCTGCACCATCATATCTACTGAGTTTATGATTGACCTCTAGTGGTGTTGATGCCTCTCTGCAATTCTCCATGTTAAACTTCTTTAGAAGATTCAAGAGATACCTTTCTTGTGATACATATATGCCATGTTCTGCATAAGCAATTTCCATTCCAAGAAACTATGACAATTTTCCTAGATCACTTATCTTGAATTCTCTCTCAAGTAACTTCTTCACCTCCTTGATTCCTTCATTTGAGGTACCTGTAATTATAATATCATCTACATAAATACAAATGTAGATCATGCCTTCATCTGTTCTTTTGATAAGTAAACTTGCATCTGCCTTTGAACTTTGATATCCAAGATCATTAAGATACTTTACAAGTCTATAATTCCAAGCTCTTGGAGCTTGCTTCAAACCATAAAGTGCTCTTCTCAACCTGCAAACATAATTTGGAAACTTATGATCTGCAAACCCTTGAGGTTGCTCCATGTAAACCTCATCTGATATATATCCATTCAAAAATGCATTCTTAATATCCAATTGACTCAATGTCCATCCTTTTGATGCTGCAATGGCAATGATTGTCCTTATGGTTGACATCTTTGCCACAGGACTGAATGTCTCATCATAATCTATGCCAAAAGTTTGAGCATAGCCTTTAACCACCAATCTAGCTTTGTATCTGGCTATAGTTCCATCTGCATGCTTTTTAATTTTGTAAACCCATTTATTTCCAATTACTTTCTTACCATTAGGCTTTGGAACAAGTTCCCAAGTTTTGTTTTCTTCAAGTGCATCAAACTCTTCCTTCATTGCTTCTTCCCATTGTCTCTTACCCTTTGCTTCATCATAGCTTTGAGGTTCTTCAACTTCCTTAACCATGTAAGCATAATTTTTCTGAGTCAAGTAAGAAGTATCATAGGAATACCTTGTAGGTTGCTTCCTCATTCTGGTTGATCTTCTTGGTTCACACTCTTCATGTATATCTGGGTGTACTTCTTCATCAAATATTGGTCCATCTTCATTTCTTCTATATGATCCAACTCTTGATGTGCTTGCTTGCATATGTTCTTCATCTCCATCTATCTGCATATGTGATTTACCTCTTGCACTCCTTCTTATCTCTTCTTCAAATGTTTCAAGGTCACAATCTTTATCTGCATACCAACTCTTCTGTTCATCAAAGGTCACATCTCTGGAAACAAAAAAATGTTTAGTTAAAGGACTCCATAGCCTATAACCCATTTGCTTTTCATCATACCCAATAAACACATATTTTTCTGCCTTTGGTTCAAGCTTATGTCTAAGTTGTGATGGCACATAAGCATAGGCAATTGACCCAAACACTTTACAATGATCAAGTGTTGGTTTCTTACCCCACCAAGCTTCATAAGGGGTCATACCATTCAAAGCTCCACATGGTAGCCTATTCACAAGGTATGTAGCTGTATTTACAGCCTCAGCCCAAAGATAATTAGGGCAATTCTTTTCTTTTAACATTGCTCTTGCAAATTCAACCAATGTTCTATTTCTCCTTTCTGCCACCCCATTATGTTGAGGTGTATATCTGCAAGTTATCTCTCTCTTGATACCTGCATTCCAAAGATAGTCATTAAACTCTTGGGAGAAATATTCTCCCCCTCCATCAGACCTTAACCTCTTGAGTTTTTGACCTGTAACTCTTTTTGCATAAGCATGAAAATGTTTGAAGGCTCCAAATACTTCTAATCTTTCTTTTAGAACATAAAGGGTTATCCACCTTGTAGCATCATCAACAAACAAAACATAATACCTAGATCCATTTATTGATCCTTCTTTTGTTGGTCCCCATACATCTGTATGTATGAGTTCAAGCAAACCATCATGCTTGAAACCTTTCTTCTGAAATGGTAGTCTATGTGCTTTTCCCATCTGACAAGCTTCACACTTGTATATCATATGTTGATTCTTCACATTTGGTAGCCCCATTACAGATTGGTTCTCCACCATAGTTTTGATTCCTCTTTCATTGAAGTGTCCCAATCTCTTATGCCAAAGATCTAACTCTGTAATTACTTCATCACCATGTGTGATTAAGGCTTGACCAACATTTCCTTGCACTTTGAGAGTAAAAAGTCTACCTTCCTTCTTACCACAAACAATGGGATTGAATGCATCCTCTGGATCTTCAACAAATACCCCTTCATTTGTAAATCTGACTTGAAAACCTTTTTCCACTATTTGTCCAACACTAATCAGATTCTTTGGTATTGTTGGAACATACAAAACATTTGTTAACAAATCAGCTCCACTTCTGCACTTCACTTTTCCAATTGAATGCACACTATGTTTTGTATTATCACCTGTTTGTACTGTATGACTTGAATTGCCTTCTTCCAATTCTGACAATAATTCTATATTACCTGACAAATGATTTGAACAACCAGAGTCAATATAAAATACCTTGAGATCCTCCTTCTCTGATGAACTTATTGAATTCATCATCAATGTTGTATGAATGTCATTCTGTGTATCATTTGCATAATTGTAATATGTGGTATTGTAAGACTGATTCTGATTCCAATTTCTTCCACCACCTCTACCATAACTTCCTCTTGAATTCTGTCTTCCTCTTTGAAATTGATTCTAAAATCTTCCACCTCTTCCTCTGCCATTGTTGTTTTGATTTTGGCTTGATCCTTGTTGATTATGCCAACAATCATATGCTAGATGATTGCTCAATCCACAAATCCAACATGTCTTCTTATTATTGTTCTGATTACCTCTACCTCTTCCATTTCCTCGACCTTTACCTCTGCCAATACCTCTTCCTCTTGCATAATTGGCTTGAGTTGTTGACTCTTCTTCATCCTTTGCCTTGCCTTTATCTCCTTTTTTCTTGTTCTTCATGTACATTGCAGAACTTTGACCTTTGTCTCCATCTGACTTCAAGTCTTGCTCAAATGTGAGCATCAATCCAAGTAATTGATTCAATTCTGGCACATAATGATTTAATGAGAGTTCTGTTGAAAGTACAAAAGGCTTCCATCTTTCATCACCTCTTAACCCTGCAAGTAATTGTGCTATCAACCTATGATCTTCAATATCCTCATCAATAGATCCAAGGCTATCTGCCAAGTCCTTCATCTTAGTGACATAATCACTAATGCTCTGATTTTGCTTTTTCTTGAATGTGGTGAACTCTGACCATAAGCTAGCTTTCCTAGCTTTAGTAGTGTTTTGGAAGTGATCTTTCAAAGCATTCCAAATGTCTTCAGCTGTTTCTAAACCTCTGATATGTGGCAACAAATGATCTGTAATAGTGTTATATATATAAGCTCTTGCACTTGCATCTCTCTTCTGCCATAGCTTCAAAGCTTCTAGCTCTTCCTTTCTTGGATGACTCTCATCTTCAAATTTAGGCTTTTCTTCTTCACCTATCACATATACCATTAGGTCCTTACTCATAAGTAAGGCTTCCATCCTCATTACCCAAGCAGGATAATTATCTCTGTCCAATTTGTCAATGGACACATGATCTGCCATAGTATTCTTGCTTCTGCTTCAACCTATAAGTATAAAGTTAAAGAATGATACCTTTTGTAGACCTTTACCCTTGGAAGTAACTTCGAAATAATCTTCTGATGACTTTTGTTTGTTGAACACCTCAGCTTCCACCTTCTTTGATAAAGAACTCTTCAATTTCTTCTTGTATCTGCTCTCCTTTTACTCTCGAGGACCTTATCTGCTCTGATACCACTTGTTGGTGTATAAAACACCACAAGAACTAAACTAATGTGGTATTAGAAGACCTCCATAACCATCATTAGCTTAGCAAAACTCTAAATGTGAGTCTTCAACTCTGAACTTAGTGAAAATCAAAATTTCACTTCACAGAAATCTGCGCCTTTTCTTCAAGCCTTCAATCTGACCTGTATTAGCTTGATCTTTGCAAAATCTTTTGATCATTTACTAAGAGAAGTTCTTGCTAATGTTAAGCAACACATAACAAGCAAAACTTTCAAGTAATAACTTCAAAATCTTCTGATTTTGCTCCAAACTTTTCACTATGTCTGAAAACTGAAAATCACCTTCATCGATTTGACATACCTTCACTGTTAAGCTGATTTCTCTGAGTATGCGTCCCGTTTCTTAAAGATCTTTTGACCAAATGTAGTTGAGGATAATAGCTTTAAAATGAGCTATCATTTGGTATCAGAGAGAAAGAGAGTGGTTTGCCAACCACTAGGCTGATGCCTATCATTGTAAAGACTATTATTATTTTTCTCAAGCTTCATTTTCCTGGCAAAATGCTGTCGGAAATTTGTATCCACGTGGTGTTATATGCCATGTGAGAACTAGAGTGACATTGTGTTGTGTGAGAGAGGAAGTATTCTATCAGCATAGCTAAAAGCATATAGTTTTATTGAAGTAGAGAATAAAACGCATGAGTAAATGCATGTATACATAGACGATATGATTGCTAGAAAGTTGAAATGCATGATGCATTTTCTGTTTATAGAAGATCACTTTTATGTATCACTAGGATGAGTTAGGGTGAGCATGAGGTATGTGATAGAGGTATCAAGCATAGGCTAATTGTGCCTTTAGAAAGTAAAAGACAAGTTATATACATCGAGAACAACTAAGACTTGTTTTCGTCTAGTAATGCATGAACACATGAGCTGTTTTTCATGCGAGTCTATGTACTTGATATAGACGTTTATCTCGAGTTCGCACAAGAGTGCTATGAATATGATCATCAATACAAGTATTAAGTGCTTGTATATGATTAGTTGTGATGAGATTAATGAATATGCAAGAAGCACAATGAATAGAATGACATCCATAGATATTCACTTTGACTAAAAGGTGGATACTATGTAAAGAGTTGATTTTCCAACGAGACGATTTGTGATGGTTAATTGATTCGCATTGATCTAGATGATCATTATATGCATGGATATATATATATCCATGTCATAATCCATCCAAAAAAATGAATGATTATATCTAATTATAAGGATTAACATTTCTCGTCATTCTTTAGATTTGAAAAATGATTGAGCAAATAGTTAATGAGGTAACAACCTCATAGAGATTTGGATGCTACTCTTTGAGGGAATGCCCAAATTTATTGAAATTTTGAGGGAAAGTAGCTCATAGGCTTGTATTTAATCTGACCAAGTTTCAAGTAATTTGGAGACTTTTTGATAGGTCAAATGACCTCTGCACTAAAAGTGCTGCTAGTAGAGATAGAGGCCTGAAACAAGTGACATAGGCCTGTTGCAAAGGGAATTTCTCTTAATTGGTAGAGCAAAATGGAATGAACTTTATTGGAAATGCAAGATTATAAGATGAATGTTGTTCATACTAATTTTAATTATTTTTAGAGATGATATGATAGGTCAAATAATCTATGCACATAAAAGTGCAGCCTCTGGAATTTATGAAATGATCAGAGACCATGTCACCTAGAGGTGATTGGTTCTCTTAGCTCATGTACGCAAATGGAACAATTTTTGTTTGTAACATTATCTAAACATCTCGGGATGGTGTGTATAAAATTTGAAGATGAAATGGTTCTCCATTTAGGCGATATAAAGAAAAGAGTAAAATTTAGCCTCTGCAAATGTTTTAAATTTTCGAAGTATAGAGGCTTAGTATTTTGGTCGTTGTGAAAGATCAAAATATCCAAATACTATGAAACTTATATCAATAAAAGTAGATACTAGTAGCTATGTGCTTTTAAAATTTGAAAGAAAGTGGACATCATTTGATAGCTCAAATCATCTATTCTTCTCAGACCAATCTCTGGTGAGGATTTTCCAAAGAGTGGTACATGTGTCTGATGAGCATATGATATTTTCATATTGGAAACTCCAATGTCAAAAGTTTTTCTTGCAAATGCTACTCCAGTATAGACCCTATGCCATACTCAAAATTCAAGGATTTTGGAATTTAGCTTCATAGTGAGAAGATATTATAAAGGTGCAACAACATTGTTTCTAGGCTCACCTAAGTGCAAGTGTAGTAGAGAAAGAATTATACCTTTCAATGTGTATTTGATTCGATTTTGAATTGAAATCTTGTCAGAAAAAACTAGATAAAGTGATCTAGATTTTGGCATAAAGAAAATGAAATTTGGAATTTTTTTGAGCAATCTAAGGGCTTTAAGAAGATGACGCTATACATTTTTAGAGTTGTTCATCAAGTGTTCGACCCTTCTAGTAAAATGGTCATAAAACTCTGATCAAGTGATTTTTGTGCCTAATGAAAGCTTGCAAAAAGCTTCAAAATCTTGAAGTATTTCATAGATTTTGGATGAGCAAAAATTAGTTAAAATGAAGATTTAATCTACTGCTATTGGAATTTGTTTATGCATGAGACATTGTTGAAAAGAAAAGATTTTCCACAGGTTTTTATGAGATTTTTTGATATGGTGTGATCACCATGGGCTAGTTATGCCTTAGATACTTGTTTATTGAGAATTGATTTATTGTGACCATTCTCAATAGGACAGAGGAGACTTTGTCAAAATTTTCAAGAATATATATAGTGCCACGAGAGCATGGAACAGGAGAACTTTAGTAGTTGTTCTCATTTCGTATAAGTGCATTCATACAAGTCGTATAAATTCCAATTTATCATGAGTTGATATTTGATACAAGCTACATCCTTCACAACTCTAGTTGAGTTGATTTATCATTTCTCAACTCAAGATGAGTTGATGTTAGAGATAGTTATGAGTGATAGAGTCATAGGAATGACTCTGTTCTTTCCATCGAGGGAAGGAAACACTTCAGCAATACTTCATGATTTCATTACATTATTTATGGTTGTAAGTACTCACTGAGTTATTCTTATCATTTTTGACAGAAGTGTTCGACTTTAATCTCATACACGCATCTATGTGGAGTATAAAGTTGGTGGTATAATGTTGGGGCTTCACTCACTAATTAGGCATGGATATATGAAGACATATGAAGAAAGGAAGAAGGAAAGAAGAAGTGAAGAGAAAGCATACAGAAAATTAAGCCTAAGTGAAGGGACAATTTCACTATTGTAAATTAGTGCAAATTAGAGTCTAGTTTTTCATTTGATCTTCAGAACTTACGAATTCAAGTCTAGGAGAATGTAAATCATAGGTATATAAGTTAATTTGAGACAAAAACCATGTAGAGAGAACTCAATTTTGTAATCTGAGTGAGTAGAGAAAAGTCGTGTCTTTCCTGAGAGAGATGTTGAGGAAAAACTTCTGAGTCTGGGAGAGTTTTCCATGGCTATGAGCAAAATTAGGCCAAGCCAATTTGTACACATCTTCTCTGATATACAACATATGTTTGTGTAGAAGGATTAAGTCTAATTCCTCTTGTACATTGAGTTCTAAGTCATTTGACATGACTGTGTAAGTTAGTTGACAGTTACGACTTTTCTGGCGCACATTTACCTCAACTTCTTAAGGACAGATCTCAAAGTATACTGTAAAGTTTTCAGTTCAATGTCCCATGAAAGCTTGTACTTCCTTGACATTCCTTGGCCTAGGTAGCTCTACTATGGCTCTCACTTTCTCTTCATCGGTGGATATGCCATTTTTTGACACTATGTGTCCTAGAATCTTGCCTTGCCTGACCATAAAAACGCACTTTTCTGGGTTCAGCCAGACTTGATATTCTCTACATTTGTCAAAGATTTGTCTGAGTTCAGGAATATGGGTTTGTCTAATGTTGGAATGAGCACAAAGATCATCAACATAGACTTCTAAATTCTTCCTCAGAAACTCTTTAAATACATGGCACATTAGTCTTTGAAAGGTCGCTGGTGCATTGGTAAGCCCAAATGGCATTACACGAAAGGCAAATATACCTCACTCTGTGGCAAAAGCTATCTTATGCTGATCTTCTGGAGCAATGGCGACTTGATTGTAGCCCGAAAATCCATCGAGGAAGCTGTACACTTCCTTGCCTGCTACTCTTTCTAAGAGATGTTCTGTGATGGGAAGCGGATAGTTATCTCGAATCATGGCTGCATTAACCTTCTTCAAGTTAATGCATACACGCAGCTTGCCATTCTTCTTGGGCACCACTACGATGGGGGATACCCACTCAGTGTGCTCATATTCATAGATAAATCCAGCTTCGTCCAGTCTATCTATCTCCTCTTTGATCTTGGCAGCGTAATTATCGTTATATGTATAGGGCTTTTGCTTAGAGGGTTTGGCATCTGAAGTCATGGGGATGGTGTGTGAGCATATGTCAGGGTCAACACCTTTCAAATCCTTGTAACTCCAAGCGAATACATCTCTGTATTCTCTTAGCAAGGCTATTAACGCATGCTCTTCTTCCTCTGTTAGGTCATGGCCTATGTATGTTCATCTCTCCTCTCCTTCTTCTAGGGCCACAACTATTTTCTTGGTGGTTTCTTTGTTATCATAGGCCTCTCCTGATTGTGCCTCTCGTTTCGGCATTCTGATCATGACTCTCCTGTCATCTATCTCATACTTCTTAAAATTTTCTGGGACCTCAAACAAAGATTCTTCCTCTTCTGGTGAGACTTCTCTCTTCTTTCGTTTCTTCCCTTCTTCCTTCGGGGTCACATGTATTGCTAATCTTACATCATTTGTCAGCTCTCCATGCCTCTGGGGTTGAAATTCTACTTCATGGAAGTATTCTTCATCTGATGCAAAAGGTGGGTCCATAATGATTGACTCTAGATCGGAGTCACTTGCATCCTCAAATGCATCAGGGCTAGGTTCGCATTCTTCTAGAACTGCCTCTCCCATGATTGGCTCTATGGAGAAGACTGAAATGTCATAGCCATCCTCATCACAGTGAGGTGTCCATTGTTCCTCATTGATGGCTACATCCATAGTTGCTAGGATTTCTGCCCAGCCGTGGGGTTCAAATTCTTCGTCCGGAAAGACTACAGGTGCATAGGCTGGGTCTTGGATTGATCTATGGGTTTCTTTTGCACCTACCTCTCTGGCTTTTTCTCTCTTCTCTTCGTCCACTGCTACTTTGCACATCCATAAGTGGGTGTCTTCATGCATCCAAGAGGATCCTGACCCAATGGAATGCACCGATTCTGTATCATCTTTGGCTCTATGGATGGGATTCCATTGGATAGGAGGTACATCTCTATGAGAGTAATCTTTGAGATTTACTTTGGTTGTAACACCTAAGTGTTGCAAATACAAGGAGTTGGTTCCCCAGTCCTGTACCACTTGCAACTGTTGCATAAATGGTCTTCCCAAAATCATCTCATAGGCATGATTTTTGCTGAAGTCACATATAGCAAATGTATGCTCAAACTCGACACCACAAGTGGTGAGAGTTATTCCTTGTAGCAATCCTAAGGGTCTCTCAATATGACCATCGGCCATCTGCAATTTCATTCTCGTTGGCCTGAGTGCTGGCTTGCCCCAATGCTTCCATAGGGAAGTGGTGGCAATTGCAACTCTTGCACCTGAGTCCAAAATTGCCTTGGTGGTGTACTCCTGGTAGGTAATGGGAAGATAGGTGTTCCCTTCTTCACCTTCACAAATATCTCCTATCTTATCCAAGGGTATCTCTGGCACCGTCCTTTGGGATCCCACCTGGGAACGAGGTTTTGCTATCTCTGGTACTTGTTTGGCGACATGTTTCCATAATTCAGGTCTAACCTTGAGTAGCTCTTCTAACTTGAGATTGCACTGCACTTTAGTGTTTTTCACTACTTCTGTGTTCCTAGGTAAGACTGAGTCCTCATTTCGTACCATGACCGTGGGTGCTCTCATACAAGTAGACTTAGCTTCCCATGGGCCTGTGAAGTGGGGTAATTCTTGTAGAGAGTTAGACTCAAAGTCTAATCTTTCCTGAGAGTGGTTGCTCTCCTGCTCCTCATAAATGGATGGGATGTCTTGTGGGAATTGGTCGTGTGCATCATCCACAAGTTCAATAGGAGGAGGGACTTCACTCTCTTTAGCCCATTTGTCTTCTTGAATCTCGCGTAGGAATTCTGGTGTGAACCGATTCATAGAAGATGATGTGTCTGGCTCCATAGAGTTAGGCGCATAGGCTTCAGGCACATAGGCTTCCTGGGTAGGAATGCTTACTCTTTCACTTGCCTTGTCCTTGTGTTGTATGGCGGGTTCCTTTTCCGATTGTGCAATTAGCTTCTCTATTCTTTCTAGTAGTCCATCAAAGTGCAACTGCATCTTTGCTGAGCTAGAGATGTTAAATAGGTGACTGGCCTCAAACATGGTCTGAGCCAATTCCACCATCTTAACACAAATTTTGGTTCGTTCTAGCTCTAATTCTGCTCTTGGGTAAGACTTTTCATGATCAGTTACGTTTGGCCCTTCTTGGATTCTGGCCTGATATGCTTTAAGCATCATATTAAGGTCTTCGGGAGTGGGATCAGCTAATACTGATCCTGCTTGGGGTGGTGGGTGGGTTACGTGGGGTGTATTAGCGGGTGGAGGGATGGAGGGTGATGGGGATGGTAGCGGTGGGAATGTGTGAGAGTGCGGTTGGGATGTGATCTCTATGATTTTGGCCTTGGTTTCTCGTAGACTTTCCTCAAGTTCACTCATCTTCTTTGCCCATTGCCTTTTCATACGTTCACGGCTATCTCTCCAAGCTCTTGTCCTCTTCTTTTTCATGCTCTCTGTTTCACTAACATCTGGGCTCTTCTCCTGGTCTACACCTTGGTTTTGCTGCAATGCTTGAGCTCTAGTGATCACTTGCACGGGTGTAGTGGAAGTGACACTTCCTGTGGGATCTACCACTAACCCAATAACGTTAATAGGAGTAATTTTTGGCATATTACTAGGATTCCTAGGGCAGTCTCGTAAGAGATGTTCCTTTCCACAGTCTTGGCAAAAACCCTGGATCGTTACTGACTGGGGTTGTGTCGGTGGAGGCACAGGGCAATCACGAATGAGATGATCTCCTTGACATCTGTAGCATGGTCCTCTAGGGAATGGAGGTCTTACCTGCCTAGATTGAGGCCTAGGATTGGGGTTTGTATACATGAGGTTTGTGTGATCTTACTCCCAACTAGGTTCACTCGGTTCTTCACTATAGTAGGACTCACCATGTTCAGGAGATTGCATGTAGTAAGCATGGGGACTATCAACATGTGTAGAATCAAAGCTATGGTCACTGGGATCACATTCTGAAAGCACTGGTGTTACAGGGACTATAGCTCTATTCAGGTTTTCTTCTGCAACAGCATACTTTATCGGAATCACATTAGCTGGAGCTGGGGGTTGTTGTGCTAGCACAGGCTGAGGCCTTTGTTGGTTTTGATAGGGTTGGTAGGTTTTTTGAGGCCTAGCATACTGCTGAGGTGGGTACTGGTTCTGGTATCTTCCTTGTTGAGGGTATGGTTGTGGGTACGTCTGCCTAACGGTTTGCTTATTGTAGGGGCAATCTTGCGCGGTGTGATTGGTGTACCTTCGTTCTATAGTGCAGTACTGGCTACTAGGATTAACTTGGGGTTGGGCCATAATGGGACATACATTCGCCATGTGGTCGCCACCACAAGTATAGCACCTTTTCACAGGGGCAAACCTTGGGATTTGTTTGCTAGTTACACCTAATTTCTGAGCTACTTTCTCTGCAAGTTCCTCGATTGATGTGGATTGCGTGGAAGAGAGGTTAGAGGCACTATCCGAATCTTTGTATATCTTGGAAAGCTCTAACTCCTCCCCTAGGTTATCCTCGATGTCAATGCACATGCGTACACACTCTTCTACGGTCCTAGGGTCCTTCAAGTACACATAAGATCTCAATTTGGTACTTAGAAATCCATCCAAAAATAAAGCCACTTGCTTAGCTGGTGTGGGTAGCTCCGAAATAGGGCATCTTTCTAAGTATTGCCTAAATCTTCTTCCTGCAAGTCTCATGGTTTCTTGAGGGGTTTGCT
This sequence comes from Ceratopteris richardii, assembly GCA_020310875.1. Taxonomy (NCBI): domain Eukaryota; kingdom Viridiplantae; phylum Streptophyta; class Polypodiopsida; order Polypodiales; family Pteridaceae; genus Ceratopteris; species Ceratopteris richardii. Next base: position 117,602,065 of record CM035419.1, on the reverse strand, counting down.
TGAAGCTGTGAATCAGCGAGGAGGTATTATGCCTTATGCCACTCTTAGAGAATTCAATAATGAAAGCCTCTAGGAGTTGGTCTATGCTCCTGAACTGCCTCTCATTTAGTGGCTGAAACCATGTCAGGGCAGTGTTCCTAAGGGTCAGACCAAAGGCATTGTACTGCGTGAATAGATCCTCCACTTGTTCAGCTCTCAGGACTTGCCTAAACTCAGCCACATGATCGTATGGATCTCCAGTGCCATCGAAGTAATTCTTCATGGACTTAACTAGCTGAGTCGGTCTCAAAGTCCTTGTGTGCTCTCTAGGTCGTGGTAGAGGGAACTCATCCGCATTTCTTTGATTCCTGTGAGCTCTAAGTATCTCAGGTTCTACTCTATTTGTTTCCGTCCTCGTTCTTTCTCTGCCCACTGGGTTGGCAAAGCTTACTTCTGGTTTATCTCTGCTTCTGTCTCTTTGGATTCCATGAGCTTGGGATGTTCCAGCTCCAGGGTGACCATAGGATACATTCGATCTTGGTTGGGGGAAAACGAATTCACCCTTCCAAGTGTAAGCATGCCTATCATTTTCTATCACCACAAAGATCCTCTCCGAAGCGTGATCTAAGTAGGTCACTCTACCTGGGCTATCAGGATCCTTAAACTCATAGATCATGATTGTTCCTATATCAATTGGCCGATCAGGTTTGTACCTCCAAAAGGCTTCGTCAGTCTCTCGATTGAGGAGCAAATCTATGCTCTTATTATCCTGGGGAATCCACTCCGGTGTGATAATCCTAGTGAGAACCGATTTACCTCGAGGGGTTCTAGGTTCTGCACCCATGTTTCCTTGCTCCAGGTCACCTAAGTCTGCTTCAGGGATCACATTTCCAAATTCGTCCGTCTTATCTGGGTGACTGGTGACTACGTATATGGTTCCTTCTTTGTCTAAGTATGCTCCATTTTCAAACTTGACAGCTGGGTGCTCTAATCCAATGGATTGATCAGGATTCTTAATCTGTACCACAGATCTTCCAAGGCCGTCCTCATAGATGCTGGCACCTAATTGGTTGGTCCTAAGGTATTCCAACTGCGTTTTATAAGGGCCTTCTACCCTGTGCAAGTATGGCACTCCTGAACTTCCTGTAGGTCTCTCCATACCTTGAGACATCTCGGATTCACTAGTCTCAGAACTTGGGTAGTATGAGTGGTGGCTCAACTGCTGGGCCCACGACTTAGCAGTGTGGTTGACACTAACCTCTGAAGACCTAAGGCTTTGTCTATCCCTTACTAGATGTCGCCCTGATCTAAGGTTCATAAGCCTAGTTGAATAGCCCAATTTTGCCCAAGTACAACCTCGTTGCAGAGTCCTTTTGTATCAGTTACTTGATTCTTTTTAGTTGATTCCTGTGTTAAAATTCTTGTCTGATATCACGTCGTTAGGAATACTTGAGTTTAATTTTGCACTTTAGTTTGGTCGTTTCACGTTAGGTTCTTTCCTTTTAAGGTTGTCGTTCACACACACAGGTTATCTCTTGACTTGAACTTGATTTTTTAGATAGTCTTTGATTTATCTCGTGCCTATTGTTGCCTGGAATTACTTCTAACACTACCCGCACTTAGCCTAAACTAAGAATTGACAGAGGGTGTTGCGGGTTTTCCAACCTTGAGTTCCTTTCCTTGTGTTGTTGCCCTGGTGTGCCCAGGACGCGCGTTCCCAAGCCTGCACTTACTCTTGCTTTGCGTACCCTTCGATGCTCCCAAAGGATCTGTAAAGGCCCACTATTAGCTCAAGTCTTAAATTCAAAAGACAGAACCAATCACTTTCATTCATGTAACACTTCACCAATTTGCACTATGACTTTTTGGACACAACTCTAGAGATCCCTGAATTTTGTTCCCCTTGGGTATGGTCAACTTAAAAATACCCTATCTAATATTCCTGATCTTAATTTAACCGTACTCCCCGCCAGCTTTCCAACAAAACAAAAATCACGGCAAACGGATTTCGTATGAGAAAGTTATGACCGTTCAGGGTTCTAGGGTTAAGACAGGGTTCAAACAGGATCACTGTGCAACAGGTTTTCCCCAAGTTGTTTTCCTAAGGCCTCCTTATGTGCTCTAGAGTAAAATGTTTATGCCCAAAATTAGCCCAACTCTTCAATTAAAAAACCCTAAAAAATTTGGCTAAAATTGGCTGTCAATCGCGATCGACAAAGCTATCAATCGCAATGGACAGGGCTGTCAATCGCGAGGACAGAGTATCAATCGCGATGGACAGGCGGTCAGTCAATCGCGATGGACAGGGGTCAGTCAATCGCGATGGACAGGAGTCGGTCGCGACGGACAGGCAATCAATCGCGATGGACAGGCAATCAATCGCGATGGACAGGGGTCAGTCAATCGCGATGGACACGCAATCAATCGCGATGGACAGGCAGTCAGTCGCGATGGACAGAGCTATCAATCGCGATGGACAGGCAGTCAGTCGCGATGGACAGAGCTGTCAATCGCGATGGACAGAGCTGTCAATCGCGATGGACAGAGCTGTCAATCGCGATGGACTGAAATTTTGCAAAATTTTCAAAAATTTTTGTGGAAATGTGGTGTGCAGGGTCTCTAGTCCACTGTGGTGCACTCAGATTTACCAAAAGGTGAAATTTTCTATCAATCGCGATCGACAGGAGTCGGCGGCTGCGAGACAGTTCTGCACATTTCCGTACCTACGCGACGTGCTGGAGGGGATGATGCTGCTGAAACCTGCAAGAAACTCCAAAAGCATGCAGAAAATAGCACACAACAGTTCGCTCTCTCGCTCTCTCTCACAAGTGAAATGAGGGAAATGAGGTGGAGAAGGTGATATAATAGAAAAACTGAAATTTTCGCGATGATGGAAGTGGAGGTGGAAGATGGTGATGATGATGATGGTGATGATGGTGGTAAGGTAAGAAAGAGAAAAATAGGAAAAGTAGAGAAATTACCTACAACGCCAACGTCTCCAATCTACGTCTTACCATCACACGCTCGTCCTCAAAGCTCGATCCCCGGCAACGGCGCCAAAATTTGGTGTAGCTTAGTGATGAGTAGCACCTCCTTTAATGTCAATCCGGGAAGACGTGAGGATGGTATGAAGACCTCGAGCAAGTTCTTAGATTACTTTCAAAAAGCTCTTACAAGTTCATTTCAATTACAATCTAACCTCAAAAATGAGCTCTCTAGCTCTTTTTATAGTTTTTGACTAGGTTTTGGCCCTGTCCAGACCTAGTGTCCGGCCTAGTTAAAAATTAGGTTCCAGGGCCAATTTAAGGGCTTAAACGGAGTCTAAAAAATACGAAAATTGATATGTAGGTACTTCTAAGGCTCCTCAAGCTCAAGGACTCCTTGGCTTGCACAAAATGGAGCTACAAGAATATGAAATGGTATTTACAACGATTGTTAGTGATAAGAATCACTGTTATAAAGATGTTGATTTGGAAAAATTTGAAGGGCCTATCTGCCAGATTTGCGTCGACTGCTTTGTCTACTTACTCCTTCACCTCGCTCTGACTCTCTCCGCTGGCTTCCTTGTCTAGTCAGTCCTTGGGTGCCTATACTGCTCTCAACACTCTCTCTACTCTTTTTTTCTCTTTTCTCACTCTCTCTCTATCTCTTTCTCCGTCTTCTCTTTCTCCTTTACATGCATTCATCTATTTCTCTCTAACTCTCTATTTCTTTCTCTCTCTCTCTCTCTCTATCTCTCTTTTTCTATTTCCTTCTCTCTTTATCTTTTTTTTTCTCTTTCTGCTCTTTCTTTCTTTTGCTTTCTCTCTTTCCTTGTTTTCTTTCTCTTTCTTTCTTTCTCCTTCTTTTCTTTCTCTTTCCCTCTGTTTCTCTTTCCTTCTCTTTATCTTTCTATTTCTCTCTCTTCTCTCTCTATCTTTTTTTCTCGTTCTTTCCTCTATCTCTTTGCTTCCTTCTCCGTCTTAGCTTTCTCCCCCTTTATCTTCTTGTAGGTGCATACACAACAGTGGATGTGGACTATATCTTAATCTGTGCAAACTCTATTCATCATCCTATGATGGTATTGTTCATATATTTAGGTAGTGATGTGTGTGAACACACTAGGACCGCCGGGGCACTTTTTTCCCTCTTTAGGAGGTATTTTTACCCCGGCTTGCCCTAATGGGCTACTTATCTTTGTACATTCTCTAGTAATACATTCAGTATTGTGTGTTGTGCTCCAAGCTTCTTCTTCTTCCTTGTGCTGTTCATGTGCTTCCGCAGAGGTCTAACTCCAACAATTGGTATCAGAGCAGGTTGTCGCTTCATCTAGGCCGCCGTCGACACTCCTCCATTTGCAGTCTCAAATTCGCATGAAATTTGGTGAGCATACTCGGGGTGTTTCAGAGATCAAAACCGCTTCGCTCTGTCGTGCCGAAATCGTGATCTGAGCTCGTTTCAGCCTTCGAATTGATGGAGAGTGTTAATCTCCAAAAGAACAACCTACTCTTGAACTTAGAACACCTCTATATCAAGAGTAAGTCAAAACCTTCACCAATTTAAAAGATCAATGACCAAATATCAAATTCTTGAACAAACTGTGAAGAAGGAAATTACTCAGAAAGTCTGCTGCATATATCTTTCTCATTGACTGAGTAAATGTGTAAAGTTTTTTATGAAACTTTGCACAAGGTGTTGCCTAAAGATTGCACACCTCTTCCAAGTCAAATCACTCCAAAAGATTCAGTAGATCTTGAAAAATCTACTTCACAAGTTACCTATGTCTAAATCTGCATTTCTGAGAAGTCGATTTAGACACCCCTAACTTCTTAGCTTTAGTTCTCACAATGTCGAACCCGTTTTATCAAATCCTTTTGGCTGTAGATAGCTTATCTCGCAACTTAGATTTTGAGCTATCATATGTGTAAAAATTTACACTGTGCACTGAGCACTACTCATTTCATTGAACTCGAAATCTGCGCCTGTTTCAGGAGACTGTGAACATTCTTTACATATGAATGTTCCTACACACAATTCTCTTAGCCTGATCACAATTGGAAGCTAAAACTTTATACAGAGATCTATCAACTCTAGACTTAGACTTGTACAAAAGCATTCCACAAAAGCTTTACCACAGAAGGAAAAGACACGAAAACTTCGGGCGCAACTTTTCTTCTATTCCTTAGAAATTTACAACTGAGTGATGAGAGAGACTTCTTCTCATTCCTATGAACTCTAATGAGTCTTACAACTTACAAATGCACTATTCTCATACTCTCCTGTTGTCTCCCCTATTGCCCCGACATTTTTCCAAAGTATTTATAGGCAAATATGTACAAGCTTATAACTAGACAAAAGTATAAGTGATCTATGTCTTCACTAATGTACATATGTGTACATATCATTCATCCTGTGAATGTAACCACCTTCTTTGCTTCAAGACTTGATCTTATCTCCATCTTTTTGTCTTCCAAACTTCGATTGGTGATTGGTCTGCACCAACAGCTCCCCCTCAATCATCAATTGAGGTTTCTCTTATCTTCTTTATTCCTGCCATGTCTTTGAGCTTCTGTAACTTTGGTCCATCTAAACTTTTTGTAAGCATATCAGCTATCTGATCTTTTGTTGAAGTATTTATAACTTCAATCTCCTTATCCATCACCTTCTCTCTTAGAAAGTGATACTGTATCTCAATGTGTTTGGTCCTGGCATGAAAAACAGGATTAGCAGCTAGATATAATGAACTCATGTTATCACCATAAATGATAGGTATGCTCTGTATAGTGTCAAAACTCTTCATGAGAGTCTTAAGCCATATCACTTCTTTTGCAGCTTCAACCATGCCTTTGTACTCTGCTTCTGTAGATGACAAAGCAACTGTATGTTGCTTCTTTGAGCACCAGGAGATTAACTTATCCCCCACATAACACATGTATCCATAGGTTGACCTTCTATCATCTGGATTACCTGCCCAATCTGCATCACTATATATTTTGATATTTGTATCTGATGTAAAACCATAATACAAACCCTCTTTGAGTGTTCCCTTAATGTACCTCAACACTCTTTGACCTGCAATCCAATGTTCTTTCCTAGGACAATGCATGAATTGAGACAACACACCAACTGCATATGATAAATCAGGCCTAGTTAATGTAGCATAGATAAGACTACCAACCAAACTCTGATATTGTTTCATGTCCTTGAACTCTTCACCTCCAAATCTGCTTAATTTGTGATTCACCTCCATTGGAGTAGGTGCTACTCTGCAATCATTCATTTTAAACTTGGTTAATAAATTCTTCAAATACCTCTCTTGAGTCACATACACTCCATGTTGAGTGTATGAAATCTCCATGCCCAAGAAGTATGACAAATCTCCCAAGTCACTGATTTTGAACTCTTTCTCCATTTGCTTCTTTAGGCTTTGAATGCCTTTCTCATCTGTACCTGTAAGAATTATATCATCAACATATATACATATGTAAATGAACCCATCATCACTTGCTTTAACAAGCAAGCTACTATCTGCTTTTGATACTTGAAATCCAAGTTCTTTCAAGAACTTTACAAGTCTATAGTTCCATGCCCTTGGGGCCTGCTTCAAGCCATATAAAGCTCTCTTGAGCTTACACACATAATCTGGATATCTTCCATCTCTAAATCCTTGAGGTTGCTCCATGAAAACATCATCTGAAATATAACCATTCAAAAAAGCATTCTTCACATCTAATTGACATAATTTCCAACCTTTGCATGTAGCAATTGCTATGAGTGTTCTGATGGTTGTCATCTTTGCCACTGGACTATAAGTCTCATCATAGTCAATACCATATGTCTGAGCAAACCCTTTTACAACAAGTCTAGCTTTGTACCTATACACACTTCCATCTGCAAATCTCTTTGTCTTATAGACCCACTTGCATCCAATGATCTTCTGACTATTTGGTTTTGGAACCAAATCCCATGTTTGATTCTCCATTAATGCATCATATTCTTCCTGTATAGCTTTTTCCCAAATCTCTTTACCTTTTGCCTCTTCATATGTAGAAGGGTCTTCATCTGCTTTAATCATGTAAGCATAATCCTTAGTAGTCAAGAATGAAGTATCATAGCTATACCTTGTAGGTTGCCATTTGTTCTTTGTAGACCTCCTAAGTTCTCCACTTCTTGAGGTTTCTGGTTCTTCACATTCAGGATCAAATCTTGGTGTTTCTTCCACTTCAACCTGCACTTCATTATTCTCTTGCTCATCAAATATCTGAACTTTTGATTTACCTTTCCTTTGGCTCACAATTTCTTCATCATCTGTATTAATATTGATAGTACCTGCATACCAAGTACCTTGCTCATCAAATGTAACATCTTTTGATACAAGAAAATGTTTTGTGGATGGATTCCACAACCTGTATCCCATCTGCTTATCATCATAACCAATAAACACATATTTTTCAGCTTTAGGTTCCAATTTGTGCCTTAATTGTGATGGCACATATGCATAGGCCAAACATCCAAATACTTTGCAATGATCTAGTGTAGGTCTCTTACCCCACCATGCCTCATATGGTGTCATACCCTGCAAGGCTTTACAAGGTAGGCTATTGACCAAATAAGTAGCTGTGTTTACAGCCTCAGCCCACAAATAATTTGGGCAATTTTTCTCCTTCATCATGGATCTTGCAAACTCAACAAGAGTCCTATTCCTCCTTTCTGCTACACCATTTTGTTGAGGAGAGTACCTGCAAGTAACCTCTCTTTTTATACCTGCATTCCACAAGTAATCACTGAACTCATTAGAGAAATACTCTCCCCCTCCATCTAACCTTAGTCTCTTCAACTTATGTCCTGTAATTCTCTCTGCATACATATGATAATGTTTGAAAGTATTGAATACTTCTGACTTATCTTTGATCACATAGATAGTGATCCATCTGGTAGCATCATCAACATAAATCACATAATACCTTGAGCCATTGATACTGAAGTCCTTTGATGGTCTCCACACATCTGTGTGTACCAACTCAAGTTTCTCTGAATACATAAACCCATGCTTAGAATAGGGTTGCTTATGAGCCTTACCTAATTGACATGCCTCACATCTGTATGTCATATGTTGACCTGCAACATTAGGCAATCCAAGCACTGAACCATTATTAATCATGTCTTTAATACCTCTTTCATTGAAATGTCCAAGTCTCTTGTGCCAAAGATCTAACTCAGAGATCTTATGTCCTCCATAAGTGAACAAGGCATGACCAACATTACCTTGAATCTTCAATGTGAACAATCTTCCTTCTTTCTTCCCTGAAACAATTTGTTTATACCCATTGCTAGGGTCTTCCACAAACACTCCTTCATTAGTGAACCTTACTTCATAACCTTTTTCCACAATTTGTCCTACACTTATCAAATTCTTAGGAATTGTAGGAACATACAAGACCTTACTCAATAAGGTGCTACCATCCTTGGCTTTCACTGATCCAATTGACTTCACATTGTGCTTTGTGTTGTCACCTGTTTGAACAACATGATTAGATACCTTATTCTCCAAATCAGTCATCAAGGCTATATTAACACTCAGGTGATTGCTACACCCTGAGTCAATGTAGAAGACTCTTTGATCTTCATTCTACCTTTCACAAGTTGCATTCATTATCAATGTTGAATCTTCCTTCTGATCTGAAGCATAATTGTAGTAGGTATTGTTATATTGTTGACTTTGGAAACCTCTACCTGCATTTCTTCCAAAGTAACCCCTACTACCTCTACCTCTGAAATTACCTCTTTGATTTTTGCCACTTCTTCCTCTTGAATTATAGTTCTGATTGTATCCTCCATTACTTTGAGTGTTATGCCAACAATCATTGGCTAAATGATTTGTCTTACCACAAATCCAGCAAGATTTGGGTCCATCTTTATTACTCCTGCCTCTTCCTCTACCTTTGCCACCTCCTCTTCCTCTTAGGAAGTTGGCTTGACTAGTTGTGCCTTCTTCTTCATTTGCTTGTTGCTTTCCTTTGTTAGTTTTCTTCTTGTCTTTAGAGTACATTGCATGACTTGCACTCTTGTCAACATCTCCTTTGATATCATTCTCAAAAGTTAGCATATGTCCTAACAATTGATTCAAATCAGGATTGAAATGATCCAATGAAAGTTCTGTGGACAAAATAAAAGGTTTCCACTTCTCATCACCTCTTAGTCCTGTGAGAATTTGCCTTACCAATTTATCTTCTTCAATGTCTTCATCCACTGCTCCTAATGCATCTGCAATGTCCTTCATCTTTGTCACATAATCGGATATTGATTGTGAAGCCTTCTTCTTGAAAGTGGTAAACTCTGCCCATAAAGATGCCTTTCTTGACTTTGTAGTGTTTTGGAAATGCTCCTCCAAAGCATTCCATATCTCACTTGCACTTTCAAGACCTCTAATGTGAGGTAGCAAGTAGTCATTGACTGCCATATAGATTATGCTCCTAGCTTGAGCATCTCTTTTCATCCAATTCTTCAAATCTGATAATTCTTCCCTAGTTGGAACACTAGGATCTCTGAATTGTGGCTTTTCTTCTTCTCCTGTAATGTAAGCTATCAAATCTTTGCTCATTAGATGAGCTTCCATCCTCATTGACCATGCAGGATAGTTTTCTCTATCCAATTTCTCTATCTGAAGAGAATCTCCCATCTTCCTTCACCTGTGTACTGAATTCTTCAATCTTTATAAAGTATAAGGTTACCTTTACTTCGAATGACACTCCTTTCGTCCTTCTTGATGTCGTATGATCTCTTCCTCAAGCTTTTCCTTCAGGCTTTCACCTTTTAATCCTTCAGATGTTGAATTCTTTGCAACTGCAGCAGTTGGGATCCTCCTTTTCTCAAATTTGATGTTTCCTGATCTGATACCACTGATGGAGAGTGGTAATCTCCAAAAGAACAACCTACTCTTGAACTTAGAACACCTCTATATCAAGAGTAAGTCAAAACCTTCACCAATTTAAAAGATCAATGACCAAATATCAAATTCTTGAACAAACTGTGAAGAAGGAAATTACTCAGAAAGTCTGCTGCATATATCTTTCTCATTGACTGAGTAAATGTGTAAAGTTTTTTATGAAACTTTGCACAAGGTGTCGCCTAAAGATTGTGCACCTTTTCCAAGTCAAATCACTCCAAAAGATTCAGTAGATCTTGAGAAATCTACTTCACAAGTTACCTATGTCTAAATCTGCATTTCTGAGAAGTCGATTTAGACACCCCTAACTTCTTAGCTTTAGTTCTCACAATGTCGAACCCGTTTTATCAAATCCTTTTGGTTGTAGATAGCTTATCTCTCAACTTAGATTTTGAGCTATCGTATGTGTAAAACTTTATACTGTGCACTGAGCACTACTCATTTCATTGAACTCGAAATCTGTGCCTATTTTAGGAGACTGTGAACATTCTTTACATATGAATGTTCCTACACACAATTCTCTTAGCTTGATCACAATTGGAAGCTAAAACTTTATACAGAGATCTATCAACTCTAGACTTAGACTTGTACAAAAGCATTCCACAAAAGCTTTACCACAGAAGGAGAAGACACGAAAACTTCGGGCGCAACTTTTCTTCTATTCCTCAGAAATTTACAACTGAGTGATGAGAGAGACTTCTTCTCATTCCTATGAACTCTAATGAGTCTTACAACTTACAAATGCACTATTCTCATACTCTCCTGTTGTCTCCCCTATTGCCCCAACATTTTTCCAAAGTATTTATAGGCAAATATGTACAAGCTTATAACTAGACAAAAGTATAAGTGATCTATGTCTTCACTAATGTACATATGTGTACATATCATTCATCTTGTGAATGTAACCACCTTCTTTGCTTCAAGACTTGATCTTATCTCCATCTTTTTGTCTTCCAAACTTCAATTCGTGATTGGTCTGCACCAACACGAATGCACTATCGTAGCGCTTGTGTAGGCTGTTTTGTCTTTTTGTGCCAAAGGTATATACGTGTTTTTGGTCGCCAGTATAAGCATCTCGAAGTCTACTACATGTTTAGCAAAACTCGTCTTGGTAGTTGCGTTCAACTTTTTGAGATAAAGTCAATTTTCTACATCAAGGTATTTTAGTCACTGGCCATGGTTGAAAGTAATGATGTATTCCGTATGTTGGCTGTTGAGGATAAGTTGGATGGTACCAAGTACCCATTATGGGATTATATGATGCGACATGTATTGGTTGCAAAAGGATTGTGGAACATTGTGCAGGGTGTTGAAAGATGTCCTGTTACACCTATAACAACAGGTACTGCAAATACACGTGCTGGAGCTGATGAAGATGGTGTCGAAGATGATATTGTGCAGATTCCTATTCGTACTGCTGTTTTTGCTACACCTACTGCAGAGCAGATTTGTTGGGATGGCAGAGATGCCCAGGCACATGCATTGATAGCTTTGTCTGTCAAACGTGCCATTATTCCTCATATTCACTCTTGCAGAACAGCTAGGGATGCTTGGGATACACTTACCACATTGTACCAAGCTAGGAATGAGGCTCGTGTTGCTTACCTCCGAAAACATTTGGAGAGTGAGCACATGAATGAAGGTGATTCTATGGACAGTTTCCTAACAAAGATCAAAGATTTGAAGGAACAGTTGATTTCTACTGATGAGGTTATACCAGATAGCTCACTTGTGCAGACCGTTCTGAATAGTCTTCCTGATTCATATCAGAGTTTTGCTTCTACTATTCGGTTGATGATGAAATGAAATCCGAATGCCTTATCATTTGAGGAGTTAGTCTCTGTTCTATTACAGGAAGATCAGTCCAGGCAGAACAGGTCCATTATGCGTGTTGCAGATCAAGCTTTCTTGGATAGTCAGAAGGGCAAAGGAAAATGGAGCTCTTCTACTAGTAAGCAGAAATCTGCAAATGTTGCACATTCAAAGAACCAGGATAAAGATGAGAAGAAATCAGAAAAGCAGAAATTGTTTTGCAAGTACTATAAAGGGAATGATCATATCATAAAGAACTGTCCAAAATTGGCTGCAAAAGAGGCAAAGAAAAAGGAGGCTGGAATGGTTGTTGCAGAAGCCTCTACACCAAAAACAGAGTCTGCTAATCTTGTGCAGGAAGAAGAATGGGCGTTTACTACTGTTTGTAGTTTTGACCCGTCTTCTCATGAGCAATGCATGTCTCCAGTGGACTCAGATGTTTGGTACTTTGACAGTGGGGCGACCAAACATATTACCTCGCAGCGCAATTCCTTCTCTTCACTCGAGCCTGCCCTACGGGGAATACTGTCACATGTGCCAACAACTCCTCTTATCCTATTATGGTAGTTGGTAAGATCATTCTGCCTACTGCTGATGGTAGTTCTTTCACCTTGTCAGATGCTTTATTTGTGCCAGGGATCAAGAAGAATCTGTTATCAATTTCTGCATTAGCCAAGATTGGCTTGGTTGTGAAATTTATTGATGACATATGTACAGTTCATGATCTGTCAAATGGCGATGTTATTATTGCTTCTGGAATTTTATGTCGTGGGCTGTATAAGCTCATAGACTATGAAAGATCTGTTAATGATTCGGCATGTGCAGTTCATGATTCTCAAGCTATGTTAGATGCAAAGCTTTGGCATGCACGCTTTGGTCATCTAAATGTTGCTAGTTTGCTACGCCTGCAGAAATCTGATATGGTGTCTTCTTTGCCCAAGCTTGAGGCACTTGGAAAACATGTATGCGAAGGCTGTATTTTGGGCAAAATGCAGCGTTCCTCCTTTCCAAAAGATGGTTCAGTTTGGGCTACGCAAAAATTGCAGCTTGTACATAGTGATGTCTGTGGTCCTATGCAGACACCTTCTTTTGAAAACTATCTTTACTTCGTGACTTTCATTGATGATTTTTCCAGGCATGCATGGATATGTCCATTGAAGGCAAATTCCGAAGTGTTTTTGTGCTTCAAACAGTTTTTGGTTTTGGCTGAAAATCTGTTAGCATGTAAAATGGGCACCCTCCGTTCTGATGGAGGGGGGGAATATTTGTCTTCTGATTTTAATGCATTTCTGGATGAACGTGGGATAAAACACTAGTGTACAGTGCCGTATACACCTCAACAGAATGGAGTTGCTAAACGGAAGAACAGGTCACTCATAGAGATGGTGAGGTGTATGGTCAAGAGTCAGGCTTTACCACATAGTTTCTGACTTGAGGCTGTCATGTGTACAATATATGTACTTAACAGGTGTCCCACTAAAGCGCTGCAGTCTATCACTCCATATGAGGCTTGGCATGACCGCAAGCCATCTGTTGCTCATCTGCGTGTTTTTGGTTGTTTGGCATATGCATTAGTGCCTGAACAATATCACAGAAAATTGGATGATAAGGTAGTAAAATGTATTTTTGTTGGGTACAGTTCTGAAAGTAAAGGCTATTGTCTGTATCGTCCACAGACTAAACGCATTCTGGTTAGCCGTGATGTTGTTTTTGTGGAAGATGCTATTCAGCCATTGCTTTCATGTACCAAGGAGACATATGTTAGCTCCAAAGACATGTATGATACTTTGATGCCTCTTTTTACAGGTGGACACTCTAGTGCTAGTCCTAATGAGGCAGCTTCTCAACCTTTGCCGGTTTCATATGATGATGTAGATCATTCCATTTCTGATGCAGATTTACATGATCCACTTGTTGATGAGAGAGCTGATATTGAGTAGGCAAAAACTATGCCAAAATGCTTGGTGCAGACTTTGCGTGACAGCAAATTAGATGCACCTTTGTCATATCGTACTCATTGAGGCTCTCATAGTGCCTCCTTTGCATCAAATTTCTATGCTATGGCTACGTCTAGTCTCTGTGATGAGAATGAGCTTGTTTCTTTTGATAAAGCACAAAATTCAAAAAATTGGATGGCTGCTATGTAATCTGAATATGATGCTATAATGAAGAATGGTACATGGTCTTTATGTGACTTGCCTCTTGGCAAGAAGGCCATTTGCACTTAGTGGGTATACAAGCTGAAGCATAAACCTGATGGTACAGTTGACAGGTATAAGGCTAGGCTTGTTGCAAAGGGTTATGTGCAGGAAAGAGGCATTGATTTTGATGAGACCTTTGCACCTACATGCCGTATGACTACTGTTTGGAGCCCTTGTGCACTTGCAGCCCATCATGGTTGGAATGTACATCAGTTGGACATTAAAACAACATTTCTGAATGGTGACTTGCATGAAGAAGTGTATGTTTTTCAGCCCCGTGGCTTTGTGCAGAAAGGGCATGAAAACTAGGTGTGCAGGTTAAAGAAGGCATTATATGGTTTTAAGCAAGCACCATGTGCTTGGTATGAGAAGATACATGCCTATCTGGTTGCACATGGTTTTGAGAATAGTCCAACTAAAAGCACCTTATAATGTAAGCGCGCTAATGATGTGCTTCTCATCATTGTTGTCTATGTTGATGACATGCTGCTCACTAGTCCTATTGAGAAGCATATTGCTGATTTCAAGGCTGATTTGCATGCCTCATTTGAGATGTCTGATTTGGGGCATTTGCATCACTATTTGGGCATTCAGTTTATGCAAGTTCATGGTGGAATGGCTTTGCGCCAAACAAAATATATTGACACCTTATTGCAGTGTTTTGGCCTTGAAGACTATAAGCCTATTGCCACTTCTATGGAGACAGGTTTACGATTGAGTCTTCATGATGCTGGAGATGCATTTGATGTTGTTCTCTATCAGCAGACTACTAGATGCTTGATTTACTTATGCATTACTCGGCCAAATATTCAGTTTGCTGTCTCACAGATGAGCAGGTTTATGCATTGCCCAGGAGTCACACATTGGAAGGCGGTTAAGCGCATCTTTCGCCACTTGAGTGGCAATCGGCTACTTGGGTTGTTTTATCCCAAGGGGGGATCACTACCGCCAGATTTGCATGCTTTTTCTGACTCAGATTGGGCTAGTTGCTATGACACGCGTGTGTCCACCAGTGGTTTTTGCTTCATGCTTGGTAGCTCATGTATATCTTGGTTGAGCAAGAAGTAGCCTACTGTGGCCACTTCTAGTTGTGGGGCTGAGTATAGGGGATCTTTCACAATGACTATTGAGTGTGTGTGGCGCAGACGCCTTATGGCTGATTTGAGTGTTGGCCAGTCTTCTACCACCACCATCTTCCCTGACAGTCAGAGCGCATTAGGAGTTGCGAGGAACCCTATGTTCCATGCTCGCATTAAGCACATTGAGGTACATTATCACTATGTCAGGGAGAGGTTCTCTGCTGGGGAGATCAGCTTGGCATATGTGCCCACGCAGGAGAACATAGCAGACCTTTTCACGAAGGCTCTGCCTAGGGAGAAGTTTGAAGCTTTCCACAAAGCTTTGGGCTTAGTTCCTTTTGTGGAGTGATTCCCACATAGCTTGGCACTTCCTTATACATGAGTGCCAGCTCCTTGTTCACTGCATCACTCGCAGGGGGGATTTGTTGATATATTTAGGTAGGGATGTGTGTGAACACACTAGGACCACCGGGGCACTTTTTTCCCTCTTTAGGAGGTTTTTTCCCCTGGCTTGTATATACGCCTATTGCCCTAATGGGCTACTTATCTTTGTACATTCTCTAGTAATACATTCAGTATTGTGTGTTGTGCTCCAAGCTTCGTCTTCTTCCTTGTGTTGTTCATGTGCTTTTGCAGAAATCTAACTCCAACAGGTATAATGGATAGAGCGCTTACGTCTCTATGGAGAGGTCACGGGATTGATTCCCGATCTCTGCAACGTCGATAACTGAAGCACTTTATATACTGAAAAGTGATATTAATGTACCTACCAGATATGCACACACATGTTTATTCCTTGTGTCCAAGTTGCCTTCAAACACCTGCTACATCCCCATCCAAACATATCTTGTTTTCTTTTGTTCTTGATGCAAAGCGATCGCCATAAAGACAATGATGAAGCTGAGCTTGAAGGCGAAGAAGCCCAAAAGATGATGTTCCATATGGGAAGAAGAAGATCGTCTTATGCTTGTGAGAATCCTCTGTCTTCTTCTCTACCTTGCCCTCCATGGATCTCTCCACCATGCTCTGATACCAAATGTGAGAAGTGGAGAATGACATGCCTGGGACTCACCTCCCAGCCTATTTATAGCCCTTGCCTAGTCACCATCTAGAGTTCTCTCTAAGGTCCCTCTACTCATCATAAGTAGGCACCTCGTATGAACTCTCTAGCTTTTGGCTTTGGCTATCCCCAGACGAAGGAACTTCTTGTTCCTCCAAGCATGTACATCTCTGGAATATAACACCTTACCTTCTAGGCAAGAACTTATATGGTTATGTAGTTGGAGATGAAGTTATGCCAAGTTTCAGAAACAAAAGTAAACCTACACAAGAAGAGCAAGAAAGATTCAACACACGGTGTTCCAAGAATGCACTTGCAAGGTCTTATCTCCTCAACGCTATCTTAGATTTTTTGTTGCCTCACATTAGAAGTTGCAAAACCACTGAGGAAGTGTGGGATGCACTTGAAGTCTTCTAGTCTTCAAGCACAAAGGCTAGGAAGAATCAATTATGGTTGGATTTTACAACCCTCAAGAAATCTCCCAAGAAAAATGTGACTGATTTTATCACAAAGATTAAGGATATTGCTCATAAACTAGGAAGCATTGTAGAAGTAATAGATGAATAATAGATAGTAAGACAAGTCATCAATGGTGTAAAGGCAGATGAAAAGTGGGAAGCCTTTACCACAACAATGGATCTATACATGGATATGCGTGTACCACATTTCAATACACTCAATGGAAAACTATGTACTCAAGAGGCCAAGATGATGAAGAATGGAGAAGGTTCCAAAGGTAATCAATCGTCTGCTTTATACACTGATAAAAATAAAGTCAATGAAAACAAAGGGAAAGGAAAGAAAGTGGATGATGAAGGAGGTACACATAAGCAAACTATGCAGGTAGAGGAAGAAATACTAGAGGAAGAGGTAGAGGAGGAAGGCAAGGTAGGAGGAGACCCCAAGACTCTAGTCCTTTGTTCTATTTATGGACTAACCAATCATACAATTGAGAGTTGCTTTAGGAACTCGAAGAATCAAAGAGGTAGAGGCTACAAGGAAGGTTTAACAATCCTGAAAGCAACCACAACAACTACAACAATTCAACCTATCAAGGAGGATATAAAGGGAGAAGAGGTTTCAAAAATTACACAGAGGACTCAAATCAAGAAGACTCATTGCTATTCATGAATATGACAATGTCTCAAGGTAAATCTGATGAACATATTTTCTACATAGATTCAGGGTGTTCAAATCATGTGGTAGGAAATGTGGCTCTTCTCTCAGATTTGGAAGATCCAAGAAACAAACATGAGGTACAAACAGGTGATGATACAAGACACCTTGTGGAAAAGATAGGAAATGTAAAGGCATAAGATGGAAATCTCAATCTTCTTAGCAAGGTACTCTATGTTCCCACCATCACTAAAAATTTTATAAGTTTAGGGTAGATTGTGGAGAAAGGGTTGCAAATGAGACTCACAAGGAAAGAAGCATTTGTTGAAGATCCAAGTCAAGGATTCAAGAAGATTGCAAAGGGTGAAAAGACACATAGACGATTCACATTTGAATTACAAGATACAAGGAACATAGCTCTCTTTAATTATGGTAATGAGACACTCACAAAATTGCAAGTTTGGGAAAAGAGGTTAGCACCTATTGGAGAAAGATCACTAAAACAGATATGTAGAGACCAAAGTGTACTTGGACTTCGTAATTTGGCAAAACAACATATGATTTATAAGTGTAGTGCATGCCAATTTGGAAAGTCTCACAGGTTACCATTCATGAAGAAAGGTTATATGCATAGAGACCTCTTGAAATTGGTTCATATAGAGGTATGGGGGCCCAGCAAGGATGCTTCAATCTGTGGATCAAGGTGATATGTCTCCTTCATTGATGATTGCAGTAGATGGACTATTCTATATTTTATGAAACACAAGGATGAAGTTTTCTCATGCTTAAAAAAATACTAAGCTCTTGTGGAGAACCAAACAGGTAAGACACTAAAGAGGATGGGATCAGATGGAGGGGGAGAATATTTCTCCCATGATTTTGATTCCTTCCTTCAAGAAAGGGGAATCAAGAGAAAGATTACTACAAGGCACACTGTAGAGCAAAATGGAGTCGCAGAGATAACAAATAGAAAAATTGTTGAAGCTGCAAGATCAATGTTGAAACATTTACCTAGCTACTTGTGGGTTGAGGTTGTATCTACTACCACTTATTTGATTAACATGTTACCTTCAAAATCTCTTGATGGTATGACACCATATGAGGCTTGGAATGGGAGAAGAACTAGCTTGGATGATTTCAAAATCTTTGGATGTATTGCCTATGCGCATGTTCCTTTACAGATTAGAGGAAAGATTTATCCTAAGGCAGAAAGGTGTTTATTCGTTGGATATGATAACAATCAAAGTTCCCATGTATAGGGAAAAGGTTCACATCAAAGCTACTCGAGGAACACATAAGTGTAACAAACTTACCTTATGACATTGAAGAAGATTTTCCAAAGCTTATCAAAGACAACCCTCGTAAAGTTGAAGAGTAGGATATTTCAAAAGATGATGAAGTATCTCAAATAGAAAGATTAAATGTGTGGAAGTCTAAAGGTAAAGCTGAAGTGCAAGAAATTGGTCATGAAGTTTGAATCATCACATCATGGTCTAAGAAGATCTATGAGAGAGAAAAGAAAACCAGAGAGGTATGGATATGACACTTCTGTTGTTTCTAAGCACTCAATCTACTTAGCACAGTACTTAAATCAAGAAGAACTCTCAACATTTGAGGATGCCAAGGATAAGCCAGAATGGAAGCTAGCAATGCAAGAGGAAATTGAAGCACTAGAGGAGAACAAAACTTGGGAGTTGGCTCCCAAGTCTTCATCAATGAAAATAGTAGGTTCGAAATGGACTTATAAGAAGAATTTTGATGGCTCTATTAACAGGTACAAGGCAAGGCTAGTGGCAAAGGGCTTTGCACAAACTAAAGGAATTGATTATGAGGAGACCTTCTCTCTAGTGGCAAAGACATCCACAATCAGAGTCCTTCTAGGTGTTGCTTCTTCCAAGAATTGGAAGATTCTTCAATTGGATGTAAAAAATGCATTCCTTAATGGTTGGATAATAGAGAAGGTGTATGTGGCACAACCACCTGGTTTTGAAGATAAAGCACATCCTCATTTTGTGTGCAAACTCAACAAAGCTTTATATGGACTCAAACAAGCTCCAAAAGCTTGGAATCATAGACTACTCACCTTCTTGCAGGATAAAGAATTTCAACCTAGCAAGGCAAACCCTTCACTCTTTTTCAATAGGGGTGATTCTGAAGTTATTTATTTATGTGTGTATGTGGATGGCATTATTCTCACAGGAAATGATGCATATGGAATTAAGAAGATCAAGGACCAGATGCAACATGATTTCAAGATAAGTGACCTTGGGTCACTCACATACTTCCTAGGTTTGGAAGTAGTATATAGAGATCATGGGTTATTCCTTACTCAAAGAAAATACATTAGAGATATGTTGGCTAAGTTCAAGATGCAAGATGCTAAGGTTGCAGGTACTCCAATTGAAATTAATCATAGATTGAGATAACATGAAGGAGAACCCATAGAGGATATTACAAGTTATCAAAGTCTTGTGGGAAGCTTAAACTATGCCACCTTAACTAGGGTAGATATCTTATGTAACATTGCCCCCCTCAAGCTCTAAATCCAAAGTTTTGACTCCATGTAGAACTTGGATTCGCTCGAGCTTCTGAGCATCCACTACTTTTGTGAGTATGTCTACTAATTGATCTTTAGTTCCAACATGTTGAATATCAATATCTTCATTCACCACCTTAGTTGATAGCCTCTCACCACCTTATGTATCTTATGTAACATTGCCCCCCTCAAGCTCTAAATCCAAAGTTTTCACTCCAAGTAGAACTTTGATTTGCTTGAGCTTTTGAGCATCTAGTGCTTTTGTGAGTATATCTGCTAATTGATCTTTAGTTCCAACATGTTGAATATCAATATCTTCATTCACCACCTTAGATACCAAAGGCGCTTATGTTGACAATCTCTCAATAAAAAGAGTGGTTCTCTTAGTGTAGGTGGCCAAATTGAGTGATTCTTGATGCGTTGCAAAACTTACAACTTTTACTATATACATAAATCAGTTTTTGTAAAAAATTCAATGAAAAAGCTTTGTGCAAGTAGGCATTTTTGTAGAGGTAGTTTCTTGTGTGTATCCGGTGTCTCATCAGAGACATACCTCTCTTCAAACTTTCATATCTCAGTTGTCATGAGGTCATTGTGAGTGATTTCACTTGGAGGAGTTTTCTTAGCTCTCATAGTTTCTATTGCTATCAAAAGTCTACATAGATCTTAGAGTTTTCTTGCTACTGTACATCAGTTTTCAATTCAGATAGTTAGTCATACCTTGCTGTTGCAGACCTCCACATACCTTGACTTCAAACTATTTGTTTGGGAGCTATACTCCACCTCTTTTGATGTTTTTTGTTTCTAAAGCATGCTACTAATAGTATAATTTCAGAATATATGATTAGATTTGAGAAATGGTGCTCAACAAGTTTTGGGTGGTTATTTTTCTATAGTCACCCATTTCTATTTTCTTGAGAGTTTGGAGGAAAGTTTGATTTCTGAAGTTTGCAAATATTTGTTTGATCTTTTGAAGATCTTGTTATGTCTCATCATGTTTCGTTGTGTGCTTTGATGTTTACAAGTTTTTAAACATAACATTGTGGTATTAGAGCTATTTCATTTTTTATCAGATCCTTCATCAATCTTATTGAATTCTCTTCTTTGTTTATAACAATTCAACATGGCAGTTTTTAGTGCATCGATTGAGAAGTTATCAGATGTGAGAAATTATCCCATGTGGCAATTTAGAATGGAGTCTTATCTCATTTCTAAAGATCTTTGGGGATTGATAACAGGTACAGAAGTGAAGCCGACATTATGTGAAGCTCCTGCACAAGAAGATCGAGCAAGAGAGCAAGAATGGATCGAAAGAGACATAAGAGTTTTGTTTATTATATGAAAAACAGTTTCGAATACTATGCTTGGGCATATGAGAGGTTTGAATACTATTAGAGAGGCTTGGCAGTCTCTAGAAAGGTTATTTGCAACTACCAATAGAGCGAGGCAAACACAAATTATTGGTGAGCTGACAAGAGTAAAAAAGAAGCCACGACAATTAGTTAATGATTATGTTCTTGAGGTAAAATCTCTTATTGAAGCATTAGCCTCTATTGATGCATCTCCTAGTGAGGATATACAGTTGAATAGAATGTTAAATGGCTTGATAGAAGATGAAAGATGGAAGTCTTTCATTACGTCAATCATGACTCGAGGGAATCTACCATCCTTTAAAGATTTACAAATGCTCATGATGAGTGAAGAAATCAAAAAAGAAGGTGGAAACTCTTATCATTCACAAAGAGGTAGTCAAGGACAAGCTCTTTATACTTCATCAAATAGATCAAGAGGTAGAGGAAATTCGAGAGGAGGAAGATTCAACAAAAATGCAAGAGGAAGAGGAAGCTTTAATGCCACTAGAGGAGGAAGAACACCACAACAAAGTCAACAGCCTCAACCAAATCAGCAAGGTAACTTTACTTGCCATTATTGTGGCAAAGTTGGTCATTATGTCAGGGATTGCTTCTCGAAACCAAATAGAAGAGGTGGTTTTAGAGGACGACAAAGAGGAAGAGGCCAAGATTACATGAATCAGAACAACAACATAGTGCAAGAGAGGCTCTGACATAGAATGAAAACATTCTTATGGCTATGCATACAGAGACACATAAGAGCAACAACTAAACTTGGTATGTAGATAGTGGATGCTCAAACCACATGAGTCATAACATGAACATGTTTGTGAACTTACACAAGACAGGTTCAAGAGTCACCATTGTTGTAGGAGATAGTACTGAGCATGAAGTAGTCTACATTGGTGATTGTCCACTTAATGAACATGTAACTCTTAGAGATGTTTTGTTTGTTCCTACTATTACAAGAAATTTGATTTCAGTTGGACAGATGGAGGACAATGGAGTGAAGGTCAATTTTGACAATAATCAGTGGCAGGCTTATTAGAAGAAGAATGGGAATTTTGTTATAAAAGGACAAAAGATAAACACATTATATACTTATGAAGTTGAAGTTCCAGATTATGCAGGTTATACAATGGTTAATGGGACTCAAGTAAGTCAATTGGATTTATGGCATTAAAGATTAGGACACATCAGTGTTGGCAGGTTAAAGGATATTGCAAAGAAATCATTGGTTGAAGGTTTACCACAACTACCTAAGCAAGATTTGGATTTTGTTTGTGAGGCATGTCAATTTGGAAAAGAGGTACAAAGTCCTTTTTCAAAAGCAGGATTGCAAAGCAGAGGTATTTTGGACTTGATTCATACTGATGTATGGGGTCCATCTCAAGAAGAGTCCATGGCAGGTAGCAAGTACTTTGTAACATTTATTGATGACTTCTCAAATTTTACATTCATTTATTTTATGAAATACAAATCCAAAGTTTTTGATATGTTCACGATGTTTAAATCATTGGTTGAAAAGCAAAACAAGTCAAAGCATAAGAAGGTTGAGATCAGATGGAGAAGGTGAGTACTTTTCTAATCAATTTCTCATATTTTTGGAGGAAGAAGGAATTAAAAAGGAGACTAAAAACTGATACACACCTCAACAAAATGGTGTGGCCGAAAGAAGAAACAGATCTATCTTGGAGATGGGTAGGTGCATGTTAAATGAAAAGTACTTACCAGTTACTTTTTGGGCTGAAGCATGCAATATGGCAGTTTATGGGATGAACAGGTTACCACCTACTCAAAGTCATGTACAGAAAGCAGTTTATCAGTTGTTTTATGGATCAAAACAAGATATTTCTAATTGTAATGTTTTGTTCATGTTCCACAATAGTTAAGGTCAAAGTTGGATCCAAGGTCACAGAAAATGGTTTTTATTGGTATGGTAGAAGGGCAACTAGGATATAGATGTGTGAACCCAAATACGGGAGAGGTAATTGTTTCGAGAGATGTTATTTTTCATGAAGATAAATCTTTATATAAGCATGAAGAGTAGGTAGATGAAGAAGAAGCTACAAGAAGTCATGAAGAAGAGCCAAGTTCTCCAAGCTCACTAGAAAGGCAAATTACACATGAAAAGATAACTCCCCTCGATCAAAAGTTGAAGAAAATTCTTGATTTGATATCAAAGAAAATTGACTCACAAGAAGAAGAAAGTGAACATTCTACATCAAGAAGAACTCAAAATCGAACTCTAACACTTTCTTGATGCTCAACTCATAAGCAAAAAATGGAATTGAAGATGAGGGACGTCACGCTCCTAAAAAATCACTCACTTGAAAAACACACACAGCACTGCCAAGGCAGGGGTGGTCCACACCACCTTGTCACACAAATACAATGGCACACAACCCTCGTAGTACCAACACAGAAAACACAAAACACTCACAAGAGAGAGATTCTCAATGACAAGAGGAGCCAGGTGATACCACAAACTTCAATGGGTTTGTGAATGATGGAAAAGATGGAAGGAGAATGGAAGGAGTAGGAAATGAGAGAAGAAAAAAGGGTGTATTGGATACAATAAGCAAAAGTTAAGGGTAATGTAAATGGAAGGAATTGGAGAAATGAACTTGATTGAAATAGAAAACATTACAAAGACATGGAGGACTTACAAATTAAAGCTTATATAGCTGTCTCAATACAGTGACATAGGGTAGACTCCTTCTCCTAGGTTTGGAGTGCCCACTACACCCGCAACGTATACCTGCATACAACTCTTCTTGTTCTTGAAGGGCACCCAAGGGATCCTTTTATAGGCCTTTCAGAGAGATATTTAGGGATGATATCTTGAGAAGAATCTTTTAGATATTTTACATTTGTGGTGGAATAAGAGTTGTGCACAAAGATCCAGAAGTTTCTAGACAAAGGAGGGTGTGATATTTGGCTTGTTTTTAAATATTTCTTGGATATTTTGAGGTTTTATTACAAAAATATGATATTTTCCAGTCCAAATGCGTGAAAGGGGTCCAATTCAACGAATTTTTACTTTGGTGCATCATTCTTTTGAGTTTGGGGCCAAAGAATATAAGATATATGCATAAACAAAAGGTTTCCTTTAATAAAAATTCAAAAAGGTGTGGTGGGGCTATGGGGCCTTTGGAAAGACTTTTGTTTCATTCTAAAGAGAGTGGGACAACATTTAAATACTTGAATATTCTAGACTTTCGATCTCTCTTTTATATTTCCCTTCTATATTGATCATTTGTCTCTTACTGCAGGGAGAGCTAGTCATATCTTCAGTCACGGGGCTCACTTGACTTCTATCTTTCATATTTATTTTATGCATATCGATATCAAAGGGAAATAAAATAAATACCATATTACATATATAGAATAAGACTATTGTTAGAGGAGGTACAAAGAATATAGCCTTCATACTTAGCCCTCCCTTAAGGCTAGAGGCATTCATGTCTCTAGCTTTCAAATAGTTTGTTGATGCCCCATGGTGGGTCGTCTTCCTGTACCACCATCGATATTTCTTTTTCCTTTGATTGGTCTTGCTGATCATCAATGTCTTCTATCCTTTGCTAGCACTTCTTCAGCCTCCATCCATTTACCTTGGTCTTGTGCACTTTCCCTGATAGATCCATAAGTTGGTAGCTGCCATTCTTGAACTTTGTCTTGATCAGAAATGGTCCCTCCCATCATGGTTGGAACTTTATGTCATGCCTATTATCAAAGTGGTTATCATATCTTAGAACAAGAGTTCCTTCTATTAACCCTTTATCCTTTAGTTGTCTATTGATTTCCTATCTCCTTTTCGTTGCTTGGTTCATGTAATGCTCAACTGCAAGGTCGCTTTTCATACTCAGCTCTTGCAGATCTGTAAGCCTCTTCTGTATTACCTCGCTCTCACTCTGTCCACTTTCCTTAATTAGTACTATGAGACTTGGAATTTCTACTTCTATTGGCAACAAGGCTTCTTGTTAATATACCAAGTGAAATGGGGTGATCCCTAATGATGCCTTGTAGGATGTGTGATATGCCCATAATGTTGCGGTGAGGTGTTTGTCCCATTCCTTAGGATGCTTCTTTACCTACTTACTAATGATTTTACAAATAATTTCATTGGTCTTTTCAACAAGCCCATTACATTGAGGATAATAGGGTGTGGAGTATCTATGCCTTATGTTTAATCTACTCAATAGATCATTTAGAACATCTCATCTAAAACTTGGACCATGATCAGACACTATCTCTAAAGGTATTCCAAATCTACAACATATGAAATCATAAATGAACTTCCCAATATCTTGTGCTCTTGTCCTTTTTGTGCTAGCTGCTTCTGCCCATCTAGTCATGTATTCCACTGCCACAATGATGTATTCCTTTGGTGAGCAGTGTTTTACACCAATATTGAACATCCTTATGGAGTGTCGACCATGTATATCCTGCTTGAAGTACTTTCCTTATTGTTATTTCATGTGAGAAGTGTCCTCCACATGCATGATCATGACATGATTCCAGAATGCTCTTTATTTCATCTGATGAGGGGACCCTTCTGAGGATAAGGTCCTGAACTTTCTCATAGAGATGATATCCTATGAGTTGGTACTATAGAGCACTAACCGATGCCTTTTTATCTTGTCTAGATGCTTTGGTGATTCTCCAGTTTCAAGAAACTCGATGATATCTTCTAATCCTTCTTGAACTACAAATCTGTTGTCTCCCAGCTTCATGGATGCTATGAAACCATCAAATTGCTCATTTTCTAATGCATTTGCTTCCTTATTTTCACTCCTTGGTACATGACATATTTTGCAATAACACTCTTACCTTTTTCAACCATTCAAACAAATTTGGGCTTTTGAAACACCAAAAATTTTGCAATTGCTTAATTATAAACATTGAGTCTCCTTTGATAATCAACCTTTTGATACCATGTTGAACACATTCATGTAAGGCCTCACATAGTGTTGCATATTCTGCTTCATTATTTGAATGCGCATTAGGAAGAGCTATACCTTTCTTGAAGATGAGCTATTTGTTTTGGTCATATATCACAAATCCTCCGGTTGCTTTGTCGACTTGCTTCTTATATGCACCAACAAAAAATACACTATGTGCATCTTCAATATCTTCTTCATGCAAGGTTATTCCCCTATCCTTCTCGTTGGATATTCTCCTCTCCCACTTCATGTAGGTGAGTATGTCTACAAGACTAGCTCTTGTGCTTTCCTCTACTACAAATGTATAGTTGTATTTTTGAAGTTCAAGAACTCATTTAGCTATTCTAGATGAGATACTCATATGTTGTACCACATATGGAAATGCATGATCTGTTGTAAGAACAATGAAAGGCCTAGCAAGAAGGTAAGACCGAAACTTCCTTACTCCAAACATAAGTGCATACATGAGTTTCTCTGCATCTGTGTATCTCTTCTCATTTTCTTGCATTACCTTTTGTTTTAGAGAAGGGAGGAGTCCTTAGATGAATCTATCCCTTTTCAAAAAATGTGGAGCTACTTCATTTGCCCCTAGGCTACTTTCCCAATTACTCCACACACATTGAAACTTAAACTCATAATTTGAAAAGTTTTCAAGTGTGACTTGCCTTAGTGAGAGTAATTTTTGGCACAATCCTTCTGGTGTATCCTTCTTTCCATATCATGCTATGAATGCTTCACGCACTGCTTCCCCGCTTCCTGTTGCTTCGTTGGATAAGTTGTTGTCCCATATTCTTGCTTCCTCCTTTAGGACCAATGGGAAAGCCTTTAGCTTGATTGCTTCTTGATCCCCTCCTGAAACAAGGTATGCCATCTCTAAGTTGTTCAAAATCTCTGCAGCATCTTCTTTGGTCTTCCATAGAAGTGTTGGAAGATTGATGTCATGGTTGAACTTGAAATTGGCTTTCTTACAAAAGAATGAAAATCTAGATGTCGAAACTAAGGGTATATTCTAGCACTGGAAAGATAAAGGGTTCATGAGATTCAAGGATTTCTGCCAAACGCTCTGCCACAAAATGATATACTATGCCTTGTTGGAAGAATATCTTCCTACTTGGACGAATGGGACAATTTTGGTTGTTGGGGTTTTGGAAATTCATGAAATTGAGTTCCTCAGTGGCGGTACCAAGTTATGAGAGGGGCATTAAGGAAATGGCCTCTAACACTTCCTCGATGCTCAACTCATAAGCAAAAAATGGAATTGAAGATGAGGGACACCAGGCTCCTACAAAATCAATCACATGAAAAACACACACAGCACTCCCAAGGCAGGTGAGGTCCGCGCCGCCTTGTTACACAAATACAATGGCACTCTTAGGGTGGGGGTGATCCACGCCACCCTCTTAGTACACTTAAACACAATCAACACAAAGGTACTCTTAAGGTAGGGGTGATCCACACTGCCCTCTTAGTATCGACACACAAACATTACACAAGTACTCTTAAGGTAGGGGTTGTCCACGCCGCCCTCTTAGTACCAACACAAAAAACACAAAACACTCACAAGAAAGAGATTCTCAATGAAAAGAGGAGCCATGTGATACCACAATCTTCAATGGGTTTGGGAATGATGGAAAAGATGGAAGGAGAATGGAAGGAGTAGGAAATCAGAGAAGAAGAAAGGGTGTATTGGATAGAATAAGCAAAGGTTAAGGGTAATGGAAATGGAAGGAATTGGAGAAATGAACTTGACTGAAATAGAAAATATTACAAAGACATGGGTGATTTACAAATTAGAGCTTGTATAACTCTCTCAATACAGTGACATGGGGTAGAGTCCTTCTCCTAGGTTCGGAGTGCCCACTACACCCATAGCGTATACCTACATACAACTCTTCTTGTTCTTGGAGGGCACCCAAGGGGTCCTTTTATAGGCCTGTTGGAGAGATATTTAGGGATGATATTTTGAGATGAATCTCCTAGATATTTTACATTTTTGGTGGAATAGGAGTTGTTTACAAAGATCCAAAAGATTATAGACTCAAGAGGGTGTGAATTTAGCTTTTTTTTACATATTTCTTGGATATTTTGAGGTTGTATTACAAAATTATGATATTTTCTCCTCTAAAATACGTGAAAGGGGTCCAATCCACCAAATTTTGACTTTGGTGCATCATTCTTTTGGGTTTGGGGCCGAAGAATATAAGATATATGCATAAACAAAAGGTTTCCTTTGTTGAAAATTAAAAAAGGTGTGGTGGGGCTATGGGGCCTTTGGAAAGACTTTTTTTTCATTCTAAAGAGAGTGGGACAAGGTTTAAATACTTGAATATTCTAGACTATTTCCCTTCTATATTAATGATTTCTCTCTTACTACAGGGAGAGCTAGTCATATCTTTAGTGGTGGGGCCCACTTGACTTCTATCTTTCATATTTATTTTATGCATATCCATATCAAAGGGAAATAAAATAAATAACATATTAATATAGAATAAGATTATTGTTAGAGGAGGTATAAAAAATATAGCGCTCACTGCAAAGATTTTCTCATGAAGCTTATATGGCAAAACATCTTGAGGAGTAGGAACCAACAACTTTTAAAGAAGCATCAAAGGTAAAGAAATGGGTGAAAGCAATAGATGAAGAGATGAAAGATTTGCATGAAAACAATACATGGAGTTTAGTTCCAAGGCAACCTAACATGAAGGTAATTGGTAACAAATGGGTGTACAGGATAAAGAGAAACAATGATGGTTCAATAAGTAGATATAAAGCAAGGCTTGTTTGTAAAGGTTATGCATAGAGTTATGGTATCAATTATGCGGAGACATTTTCTCCTATTGCCAAGATATCAACAATAAGGACACTAATAAGTGTTGTTGCAAGCAAGGTATGGAATCTTTATCAATTAGATATCAAAAATGAATTTCTTAATGGTGATTTAAAGGAAGATGTGTACATGGAGCAACCAGCAGGTTATGAAGATCCCAAGAAGCCTATGCATGTATGTAAACTCTTGAAAGCATTGTATGGTCTTAAGCAGGCTCCAAGGGCTTGTAATTTTAAATTGGTAAAAGTTTCTTGAAAAGTAGGGATACATGTGTTCAAATGCATATACTTCTTTGTATGTAAAGGTTGAAGGATCATTGATTGTTTATATCTCAATTTATGTGGATGAATTGATAATAATAGGAAGCGATGAAGCTCAGATAGCCAGAATCAAAGCAGAGCTTGGATCTGAATTTAGAATTACAGATTTAGGAGAATTGACGTACATTCTTGGAATCGATGTTATGAAGAAGGAAGATGGTGTATATCTTCTACAAAGGGAGTATAGTTCATATTTGTTAAAGAAATATGGCATGGAGCATTGCAAGAGTATGAGTAACCCAATGGAACCCAATGTGAAGTACAATGTTGAAGATGGTGAACATAATCACAAAAGCAGTGGATGCTTAGAAGCTCAAGCGAATGAGAGTTCTACTTGGAGTCAAAACTTTGGATTCAGAGCTTGAGGGGGGCAATGTTACATAAGAACAAGCTCTAAAGTATTATATTTTAGGCTTCTACAGTTTATTATTTATGACAAATAACATGTGGAGGCACTCACATCTCCAAATTTAGAGTAAAAGTAGATAAAAGTTAGAAGAAAAGGAGAGGTGTCTATTTTTAGACAAGGAAGGTGCTTCTGTTGACATCCTCTCAATAAAAAGAGTGGTTCTCTTAGTGTAGGCGGCCAAATTGAGTGATTCTTGTTGCGTTGCAAAGCTTAAAACTTGTAATATACAACAGTTTTTGTAGAAAATTCAATGAAAAAATCTCCGAAAGTAGGCATTTTTAAAGAGATAGTTTCTTGTGTGTATCTGGTGTCAGAGACATACCTCTCTTCAAACTTTCATATCTCGATCGTTATGAGGTCATTTTGAGTGATTGGAATTGGATGTGTTTCCTTAGCTCTTCTATCTCTATCAAAATTTTGCATAGACCGTTGCATTTTCTTGCTGCTATACCTCAGTTTTCAATTCAGATAGTTGGTCATACCTTGCTGTTGTAGGCCTCCGCATACCTTGACTCCAAACTATTTGTTTGGGAGCTATATTCCACCTACTTTGATGTTTTTTGTTTCTAAAGCATGCTATTGAGAGTCTATCTTCAGAATATATGATTAGCTTTGATAAATTCTCCTTAGACAGGTTCGGGAAGTTATTTTTCTATAGTCACCCATTTCTGTTTTCTTGAAAGTTTGGAGGAAAGTTTGATTTCTGAAGTTTGGAAATATTTGTTTGATCTTCTGAAGATCTTGGGAGGTCTCATCATGTTTCATTGTGTACTTTGATGTTTACAAATTTGTAAACATAACAAGATATATGTTATGGTGTGAGTGTGCTAAGTCAATTTATGCACACACCTAAGAAACCTCATATGGATGCTGCTAGAAGGATACTTAAATACCTCAAAGGGACCATGAATGAAGGATTATATTATCTGTATGTATTTGATCTAGGTATAAAATTGTTCTCTTATGTAGATTAGGCTGGCTCCAAGGAGGATATGAGAAGCACTTTAGGATATCTTACCTTTGCAGGGTCTAAAGGTATTTCATGGTCATCTAAGAAGCAAGCCATAGTTGCTCTATCTTCGATAGAAGCTGAATATAGAGGTCTTGCCATAGCTACTCAAGCAGCATGTGGATGAAGAATCTATTCACAGATCTTGGTTGGAGTGTGGAACTCCATACATATTTGGAGGTAATATTAGCTCCCTACACTTGGTTGCCAATCCAGTTTTTCATGCCAAGACTAAGCATATTCAAGTACACTATCATTATGTGAGGGAGAAAGTCTTCAACAAAGAAATTCAGCTATCATATGTATCCACTCATCAACAATTTGCAGACATGTTGACAAAAGCATTGGATGGTACTAAACTCAATAGATTCAAAATAATTATTGGCTTGCAAGTAACATTCGAAGATTGAAGAACTCAAGCACACTAGGCTTGAGGGGAGCTATTGGAGAAAATTATTGGCAAGCCTATGTGATGTTTTGAGTATCACAAAAATCATGTCTTGAAGAAGACACTTGAAGTTATGAAAATTTCTTTTGTGAACTAACTCGTATAATTGCTTGAGTATTCACCTAGTGGAATAGTAAAAGAATCAGAAGTGGCTGAACCCACTTGAAGATTAGGCAAGAACTCCACGAACTCATAAAAGAATCTATCTCTAGAAATTACGAAAAGAATTAAAGGTGAGCAAGGATTCAAATTTGAATTATGGCTCTGAAATACTCTATATTAGAGTGACTCATCTAGTTGCGAAAAAAGAGAGACTCAACAACAAAGCTACGTTCTAGAGTGAAGCATGATCTTATAGTTCATACATGTATCAATATGTCTAGTGTATTTCCCATGTACTATACGTTTGATTTCATACAATTTTGATGTCATAACTTCAAGTCTATGTGAGTGTATTGTTCACTAATAGAAATCTGCATTTTTGGTCGAATTGCAGAGATGATATCGGGTTCATCCTTTCTAGTGATTTAACTTGGTAATTGTATATTTATAAGTCTAATATACGATCGTAGAGTTTCATTACATTTGACCTTCTGAATTGTGAGAATTATTCATAAGAGCCTATCTATGCATTCACTCTTTCTCTCTCCTAAAACGTCGAGATCACATAGGTGATTTGCTAAATTGATATCCCTTAATAAACTCACTCATTCTCATTGAGATAACTTGTAATAGGTTTCCTTGCCTACTAGTTAGTTGCCTCTAAAAGCTCTCTGGTCAATTTTAACCAGAGAAGAAGCACTCAATAAAATACTAGAGCATATATTTGAAAAATAGAAAGTTTCTCTAAGTTGACCATTGGTCATACCTATCTGTTTTGATTCATGTGTTTGTGAGTGATCTTCCAAGATACATAGGGTATCTAATACATCAAGGCTCAAGCTAAAAGGAATCACTACATATCCCTAGAGTCAACTTGGCTAGTGTGGTGCAAAGTTTCACCAGCACCATTTGATCTTCAGCACCTACAATCCATCTCTACACATTCCATGCTTGCAAATATCTAAATGGTGTCCTCCCTACCCAAACTTGAGGCACTTTGTAAACATGTATGTGAAGGCTGTATTTTTAGCAAAATATAGTGTTCCTCTTTCCCAAAAGTTTGTTCAATTTGTACTACTCATAAATTGCAGCTTGATCATAGTGATGTATGTGGTCTTCTGCAAAAACCTTCTTAGGGTGCCCATTTTACATGCTGACAGATTTTTAGCCAAAACCAAAAACTGTTTGAAGCACATGAACACTTCGAACTTTGCCTTCAATGGATATACCAATGCATGCCTGGACAAATCATCAATGAAAGTCACGAAGTAAAGATAATTTCCAAAAGAAGGTGTCTAACAGACATCACTATGTACAAGCTGCAATTTTTGAGTAGCCCCAAGTGAACCATCTTTTGGAAATGAGGAACGCTGCATTTTGCCCAAAATACAGCCTTCACAAACATGTTTTCCAGGTGCCTCAAGTTTGGGCAAAGAGGACACCATTTCAGATTTTTGTAGGCGTAGCAAACTAGCAAAATTTAGATGACTAAAGCATGCATGCCAAAGCTTTGCATCTGACATAGCCTGAGAATCATGTACTACACATGCCGAATCACTTACAGATCTTTCATAGTCTATGAGCTTATATAGCCCACGACATAAAATGCCAGAAGCAATAATCACGTTGCCATTTGACAGATCATGAATTGTAAACCTGTCATCAAAAAATTTCACAACCAAGGCAATCTTGGCTAATGCAGAAACTGATAACAGGTTCTTCTTGATCCCTGGCACAAATAAAGCATTTGACAAAGTGAAAGAACTACCATCAACAATAGTCAAAATGATCTTACCAACTCCCATAATAGGATAAGAGGATTTGTTGGCGCATGTAACGGTATTCCCTGTAGGGGCAGGCTCGAGTGAAGAGAAAAAATTGTGCTGCGAGGTAATATGTTTGGTCGCCCCACTGCCAAAATACCAACATCTAAGTCTACTACAAACATGCACTGCTCATGAGAAGATGGGTCAAAACTGCAGACAGTAGTAAATGCCCATTCTTCTTCCTGCACAAGATTACTAGACTGTGTTTTTGGTGTAGAGGCCTCTGCAACAACCATTCCCGCCTCTTTCTTTATTGCCTCTTTAGCAGCCAGTTTTGGACAATTCTTTATGATATGATCATTCCCTTTACAGTACTTACAAAACAATTTCTACTTTTCTGATTTCTTCTCATCTTTATCTTCCTTCTTCGAATGTGCAGAATAAGCAGATTTCTGCTTACTAGTTGAAGAGCTCCATTTTCCTTTCCCTTCTGACTAGCCAGGAAAGCTTGATCTACAACTCGCATAATGGACCTATTCTGTCTGGACTGATCTTCCTGCAATAGAACAGAGACTAACTCCTCAAATGATAAGGCATTTGGATTGCCTTTCATCATCAACCGAAGAGTAGAAGCAAAACTCTGATATGAATCAGGAAGACGATTCAAAACCGTCTGCACAAGTGAGCTATCTGGTATAACCTCATCAACAGAAATCAACTATTCCTTCAAGTCTTTGATCTACGTCAGGAAACTATCCATACAATCACCTTTATTCATGTGCTCACTCTCCAACTGTTTTCAGAGGTAAGCAACACGAGCCTCATTCCTAGCTTGGCACAATGTGGTAAGTGTATCCCAAGCATCCTTTGTTGTTCTGCAAGAGCGAATGTGAAGAATAATGGAATGTTTGATAGACAAAGCTATCAATGCACGTGCCTAGGCATCTCTGCGATCCCAGCGAATCTGCTCTATAGTAGGTGCAATAGAAACCGTAGCACAAATAGGAATATGCAGAATATCATCATCTTCGACACCTTCTGCATCAGCTTGAGTACTTGCAGTTGTAATAGTTGCAGGTGTGATAGGATGTTTTTCGACACCCTACACAATGTTCCACAGTCCTTTTCGAACCAACACATGTCACATCGTATAAGCCCATAACGGGTAGTTGGTACCATCCAACTTATCCTCAACAACCAGCATACTGAATACATCGCTGCTTTCAACCATGGCCGGTGACTACAATACCTTGATGGAGAAAATTGACTGTATCTCAAAAAGTTGAATAGAAGTGCCAGACGAATTCCGCTAGACCTGTAGTAGACTTCGAGATGCTTATACTGGCGAACAGAAACTGGTATATACCTTTGGCACAAAAAGATAAAATAGCCTACACAAGCACTCCGATAGTGCGTTCAGAGGCCGAAATGAGCTCAGATCGCGATTTCGGCACCACAGAGCAAAGCCCTTTTGATCTTGGAAACACGCTGAGTATGCTCACCAAAATTCCTGCGATTCTGAGACTACAACCGGAGGAGTGTCAACAATGCCCTAGATGAAGCAACGACCTACTCTGATACCAATTGTTGGAGATAGATGTCTGCGGAAGCACGTGAAAAACACAAGGAAGAAGAAGAAGCTTGGAGCACAAAACACAATACTAAATGTATTACCAGAGAATGTACAAAGATAAGTAGCCCATTAGGGCAATAGGCATATATACAAGCTGGGGTAAAAAACCTCCTAAAGGGAAAAAAAGTGCCCCAATGGTCCTAGAGTGTTCACACACATCACTACCTAAATATATCAATAGTAGAGAAATGCATTTTTTTCTAGGTCCAATTCTAAAAGCAAAGGCTATCGCTTGTATCATCCATAGAGTAAATGCATTTTGGTTAGCTCTAATGTTTTTTTTTTTGGAAGATGCAATTCAGCCATTATTTTCATGTACTAAGGAGACATCAATTAGCTCAAAAGATGTGTATGAAACATTGTTGTCTCTTTTTATAAGTGGATAGTCAAGTGTTGGTCCAAATGAGGAAATTCCTAAGCCTTTACAAGCTTCACATGATGAGGCAAATCATTCCATTTTTTACATGGAAATAACACATCCTCCACTAGAAAGAAAATCTATACAAATATATGCCACTGAGAAAAAATAGATGCACTATGAAACTAAAAATAGATGCACTATGAAACTTTGGATTGTTACTTTACTATGCAACGTCTAAGGAAACCCCCTACCTATGAGCCAAAGTCATATCCTTTTGCACCAAGAAGATGATATGGAGACTTTATGAGCGATCCATATCCTCAAAAATAAAGAGATCTATTATTTCAAAATGAACAACAAGGAGTTCAACCAATTTTATATGAAAAATGCCCTCCACTTAAAAATCGCATAAGAATCTTTAAGGATAGATTAAGGGAAGATTCATTATACTATTATCAAACATACACTCTCTTGAAACGAAAAAGAGAGTAATCATGAGATATCCTATGATATACAAGATGGGATATACAAGATGGGGGTGAAAGACCTCTTGAAGAGTGGAAAATAGTTCCCCAATAGTCTGACGTGTTTTCACACAAATTACAAGCAAAAGTATACCAACAATATTCTTCCAACCACATAAGAGATTTATCAACAAGAATGAGATATTATAGATGGCCAAACCTCATGTATGGGAAAACCTAGCCCAAAAATTCAAAACCCTAGAACATAGATTTTAGGATATTGATGAAGCCAAGGGAGGAATGTCTATCAAACAAACAATACTAGAAAAAAGTTAATGTGATGAAAGTAAAAAATGTCTTCCCTTTTTTTATGCATAAGAGCAAGAATAATTACTACTACCAAGTTGCTTTGGGAAACACGGTGAGATTCTTCTTTGTTATTTATGAGAGCGAATTTACAAGTGCTTGATGGTCATGTTCAAAAGACCCTAGGATTGCAAGAGAGTGGTCTTGAATAAATTTTGTGAGATAGCAATTTAGATGCACCATTGTCATATCATACTCATTTACGACCTCATAGTGCTTTCTTTTTGCATTATATTGCTATGAAATGAATGCTTCTAGTCTTTTTGATGATAATGAGCCTGTTTCTTTTGATGAAGCACAAAACTCAAAAAATTGGATG
The DNA here is from genome assembly GCA_020310875.1 of Ceratopteris richardii. NCBI lineage: Eukaryota > Viridiplantae > Streptophyta > Polypodiopsida > Polypodiales > Pteridaceae > Ceratopteris > Ceratopteris richardii. Next base: position 117,566,035 of record CM035419.1, on the reverse strand, counting down.
GTTTCTATGCAATAAAAAATATGATGCTATTATGAAGAATGGTACCTATCCTTTTGCCTCTTGGCAAAAAAGCCATTGGCACTAAATGCGTATACAAGGTGAAACATAAGCTTGATGGAATAGTTAACGTGTATAAGGCTAGGCTTATTGCAAAAGGTTATGCTCATGAGAGAGCCATGGATTTTGATGAGAGATTTACACCGACATGTTGAATGACTATTGGTCATAGCATTTGTGCACTTGCAACTTATCATGGCTGGAATGTACATCAGTTGGACATTAAAACTATATTTTTGAATGGTAACATATATGAAGAAGTGTATGTATTTCAGACCCATGGTTTTGTGCAAAGAGGGCATGAAAACAAAGTGTGCAAGTTGAAAAAGGCATGCTTGGTATGGAAAGATATGTGCCTACTTGATTGCACATGGTTTTGAGAGTAGTCCAACTAAGATCATGTTATATGTTAAGCATGAAGATTATGTACCTCTGATCATTGTCATGCATGTTGATGACATGCTACCCATTGGTCCTAATGAGAAGCATAGTGTCGAATTTAAGGCTAATTTGCATGCCTTTTTGATATATAATGTCAAATTTGAGGCATTTGCATCACTATTTGGGCATTCAGTTTATGCAACTTGATGGAGGAATAACTTTGTGTCAAACCTATTTCGACTCACATGGAAACAGGTTTATGGTTGAGTCTTCATGGTGCTAGAGATGCATTTGGTGTTATTCTCTATGAGCAAGCTGTTGGATGCTTGATTTACTTATGCATAACTTGACTTGATATTCAGATTATTGCCTCCGAGATGATAAAGTTTATGTATTCCTAGGTGTCAAGCATTCATAGGTGGTTAAGCACATCTTTTGCTACTTGAATGGTACCCGACTACTTGGATTATTTTATCCCAAGGGAGTATCAATACCACCAGATTTACATGCTTTTTTTGACTCTAACTAGGCTGGTTGCTATGAAAATCATGTGTCCACTAGTGATTCTAGCTTCATGCTTGGTAGCTCATGCATATCTTGGTTGAGCAAGAAAAAGCCTAGTGGTTGTGAGGCTGAGTATAGGGCAGCTTTTGCAGGGATTGTTGAATGTCTGTGTGTGGCTAAGACATGTTTTGGCTGATTTAGGTGTTAGTCAATCTTCTGCCACCACCATCTTCATTGATAGTCAGAACATAGTTACAATTGTGAGGAACCCTGTTTTCCATGCTAGCAGAAAGCACATTGAGATGCATTATCATTATGTTAAGAAGAGGCTCTTTGATGGAGAGATGAGTTTGATACATGTTCCCACACAAGATAACATTGCAGATCTTTTCACAAAGGCTCTCACTCGTGAGAATTTTGAAGCTTTTCCACAAAGCTTTGGGCTTAATTCCTTCCATGGATTGAAATCTTTCCACATAGCTTGGCACCTCATTATACATGAGTGCGAGCTTCTTCTTCAGTGCATCACTCCCAAGGGGATTTGTTGATATATTTTGGTAGTAATGTGTATGAACACCCTTAAGACCATCGTGGTTCTTTTTTCCCTCTTTAGGAGCTTTTCTTTCCTATGGCTTGTATATATGCCTATAACCTTAACAAGTGACTTATCTTTGTATGCTAGCTTGGTAATACATTCATTATTGTGTGATATACTTCAAGCTTCTTTTTCTTGCTTGTGCTATTCACGTGCTCATGCAAACCTAAAAATCCAACAAACAAGACTCAAAATTTTTTAGATGTACTTTTAACACTCCCCAGTAATTTTGCATTCATCATCTTGCATAGTTTCATTAGTATTTCCCAACATATATATGCATACATTACGTTCAATTCCTCATTTGACTTGTCTTGTAGGCTCTCAAAATGTATCCTGAAAAGCACATCTTTAATTGGGTTTTTTTGCTAGCTTAAGTAATTATCATTTACTAGTCATTCCTAGCAATGATAGGAAACCAAGTTGAATAATAATTTAATATTTTAGAAATACCCTAACCAATTCTTTTGTGGGGTAATTTTTTGATGTTGATGCAATAATTTTACTCAAAACCTGATAGCAAGCCTATCATTTCTATCATTTTCTTGAACTACAACCCAAAACATTCCTAGTATATATGTATGTATGTATGTATGTATGTATGTATGTATGTATGTATGTATGTGTGTGTAAGTAAGTTATTATGCAATTATGTATGTATTTATGAATGAATGAATGAAAGAATGAATGTATGTATGTATGTATGTATGTATGTATGTATGTATGTATGTATGTATGTATGTATGTATGTATGTATGTATGTATTGTTGGAGTTTGAGGTTTGCAAAAGGACGCGAATAGCACAAGGAAGAAGAAGAAGCCTGGAGCACAATACACAATACTGAGTATTTTACCAAGAGAATGTACAAAGATAAGTTGCCCATTAGGGGAATAGCATATATACAAGCTACGGGAAAAACCTCCTAAAGAGGTAAAAAAGTGCCTCGATAGTACTAATGTGTTCATGCACATCACTACCTAAATATATCAATAGATCCCTATTGGGAGTGATGCGGTGAACAAGGAGATGGCTCTCATGTATAAGGAGGTGCCAAGATATGTGGATCAATCCACAAAAGGAAATAAGCCGAAAGATTTGCAAAAAGCTTAAAATGCTTTAGTGGGACACTTGTTAAGTACATATATTGCACACATAATAGCCTAAAGCTAGAAACTGAGGTAAATCCTGAATCTTGACTATAATCCTCGCCATCTCCATGAGTGACCTTTTCTTTCTTTCAGTAACTCCATTCTACTAACATCTATACAACACTGTATACTAATGTTTATCCCACATTTAGCAAGAAATTCATTAAAATCAAAAGACATATATTCCCCCCCTCGATCAAAATGTGGGATGTGCATTTTACATGCTGACATATTTTCAACCAAAATAAGAAAGTATTTGAAACACATAAATACTTCAAACTTTGCTTTCAATGGATATACTCATGCATACCTGGAAAAATCATTGATGAAAGTCATGAAGTAAAGATAGTTCTCAAAGAAGGTGTGCATAGGACCACAGACATCACTATGAACAAGCTGCAATTTCTACATAGCTCGAACTGTACCATCTTTTGGTAAGGAGGAACCCTGCATTTTGCCCAAAATATAGTCTTCACATATATGTTTACCAGGCGCCTCAATTTTGGGCAAAGAGGACACCATTTTTTATTTTTGCAGGTGTAGCAAACGTGTTGGAGGAGATGGTGGATAATAAAAAATGATAACGGACTTCTATATATTTATTCATGGCATGAAAGATAGGATTGGAAGCTAGATGTTGTGAAATCATATTATCCCAAAATATGTATGCAGTGCCAAAATCCAACCCTAAATCTATGTATAGGGTCTAATCCACATAGCTTCTTATGTTGCATTTGCTAACCCTTTGTATTCAGTATTAGTTGAGGAGAGAAAACCTATAGGTTGCTTGTTTGAAGACTAAGATATGAGCTTTGTACCTGCAAATAATAGATATTCTGATGTGCTTCTTCTGCCATCTTTGGAACATGTCCAAATCTATGTTAGGAATAACTTTACATTCAAATCAAATGGGTAGGGATAATATAAGACTTCAATATTATTTCCTTTAAAGTACTTCAATGAAAATTACTTCAGTTTTACTCTTCTTAATGAAAATTGAAGAGTGAACCTTACTTGATTGAAATCCTTTGTCCTGCAAGAAGGTAACTAATCTATGGTTCTAAGCACGAAGTGCTTGCTTCAAACCATATAAAGCTTTCCTCATTTTACACACATATTTGGATGTGATTCATCTATAAATCTAGGAGGTTGTGCCATGTACACATCCTTTGAAATCCAACCATTTAAGAATGCATTTTTGACATCATTCTGATAGATTCCAATTCTTTGAGGCATCTACACTAATGAGTACTCTAATAGTAGGCATCTTTGCCACATGAGAGAAAGTCTCTTCATGATATATACCTTGGGTTTGAGCAAACCTTTAGCTACAAGCCTTGGTTTATACCTATTTATTGATCCATCTGAGTTCTTTTGTACCTTGTAGATCCATCTAGATCCAATGGTCTTCATGGATGGCTTCTTGGGAACTAATTCCCATGTCTGATTTTCTTAAAGAGCTTATATCTCTTCTTCCATGGCTTCTCTCCATTTTGATTTCTTCTTAGCTTCTTCAAATGCTGATAGTTCTTTTGAACTGATATCCTGAGCAATATAAATTGAATTCTTGGTAACCAAAGAAATGTCAAATCCATACCTTCTTGGCTTCCTTTCTTCTAGTTTATCTCCTTATTGTTTATTGAGAACACTACAACACATCAAGGGCATACTGACGATCAGCATATCGATGGTCACGGGTCGGCGTTGGTATGACCATCGAAACATTTTTGAAAACTGACTACACAATGGACGTGTTGCTACAGTTGCGTCGGTACGCACATCGGTATAAAGCGTCGGTATAGGTATGTACAAACGCATATGCATATATGCATATGCATACACACATGCATATGCATACACATGCATATGCATACACACATGCATATGCATACACACATGCATATGCATACGCACATGCATATGCATACACACATGCATATGCATGTGCCTATGCATACACACATGCATATGCATACACACATGCATATGCATACACACATGCATATGCATACACACATGCATATGCATACAAACATGCATATGCATACACACATGCATATGCATACACACATGCATATGCATACAAACATGCATATGCATACACACATGCATATGCATACAAACATGCATACACACATGCATATGCATACAAACATGCATATTCATACACACATGCATATGCATACATACATGCATATACATACACACATGCATATGCATACAAACATGCATATGCATACACACATGCATATGCATACACACATGCATATGCATACACACATGCATATGCATACAAACATGCATATGCATACACACATGCATATGCATACACACATGAATATGCATACACACATGAATATGCATACACACATGCATATGCATACACATGCATATGCATACAAATATGCATATGAATACACACATGTATATGCATGTGTGTATGCATAGACACATGCATATGCATACACATATGCATATTCATACAAATGCATATGCATACACACATGCATATGCATACACACATGCATATGCATACACATGCATATGCATACACACATGCATATGCATACACACATGCATATGCATACACACATGCATATGCATGTGTGTATGCACACACATGCATATGCATAAACACATGCATATGCATGCACATGCCTATGCATGCACATGCATATGCATGCACATGCATATGCATGCACATGCATATGCATGCACATGCATATGCATACACATGCATATGCATACACATGCATATGCATACACATGCATATGCATACACATGCATATGCATACACACATGCATATGCATGTGTGTATGCACACACACATGCATATTCATACACACATGCATATGCATGTGTGTATGCACACACACATGCATATGCATACACACATGCATATGCATACAAACATGCATATGCATACAAACATGCATATGCATACAAACATGCATATGCATACACACATGCATATGCATACACACATGCGTATGCATGCAAACATGCATACACACATGCATATGCATACAAACATGCATATTTATACACACATGCATATGCATACACACATGCATATGCACACACGTGCATATGAATACACACATGCATATGCATACACACATGCATATGCATACAAACATGCATATGCATACACACATGCATATGCATACACACATGCATATGCATACACACATGCATATGCGTACACACATGCATATGCATACACACATGCATATGCATAAACACATGCATATGCATACACACATGCATATGCATACACACATGCATATTCATACACACATGCATATTCATACACACATGCATATGCATACACACATGCATATGCATACACACATGCATATGCATACACACATGCATATGCATACACACATGCATGTGCATACACACATGCATATGCATACACACATGCATATGCATACAAACATGCATACACATGCATATGCATACACACATGCATATGCATACACATGCATATGCATACAAACATGCATATTCATACACACATGCATATGCATACACATATGCATACACACATGCATATGCATACACACATGCATATGCATACACACATGCATATGCATACACACATGCATATGCATACAAACATGCATATGCATACAAACATGCATATGCATATGCATACACACATGCATATGCATACACACATGCATATGCATACAAACATGCATATGCATACACACATGCATATGCATACACACATGCATATGCATACACACATGCATATGCATACACATGCATATGCATACAAACATGCATATTCATACACACATGCATATGCATACACATATGCATACACACATGCATATGCATACAAACATGCATATGCATACAAACATGCATATGCATATAAACATGCATATGCATACACACATGCATATGCATACACACATGCATATGCATACACACATGCATATGCATACACACATGCATATGCATACACACATGCATATGCATACACACATGCATATGCATACACACATGCATATGCATACACATGCATATGCATACACATGCATATGCATACACACATGCATATGCATACACATGCATATGCATGTTGGAACATCATGTTTACACTATGCTTGAGGTGGATTTGATCTACATCAAAGGCTATCGCCTAGAAAGAATATCCGTTGGAGAGTTCTTTTTCCTATGCTCATTTATTGTATTTTTTGAGAGATTTTTTGATGGTTCATTTACCGTTGTAAAAGCCTTGAGCTTTACACATGTAAAGCTAGAAAGATAGAGTCAAAGTCCCACTAATTTGTGGTGGTTGAAGTTGCATTCAATCAAGCAATCAATCACTTAAAAGTAGATCAAACTAGATCTTTACATTTCCTAGATTGTAGGAAAGTGAATTGATTCCCTCCAACAACCATTTCCACCTTCATTTGAAATCAAATTTCACTTGTAGAAGTCGTGGAGCACTCCTAGAGTCTATATAAGGACTTGAAATCACTTGTACATTACATGGAAGCAATATACATACACTTGTGACCATCATTATCTTGCTCCTTCAATTCTCTACATCATCTTCTTCGCCAACAGTAATCGTGCAGAGGCTGCTGCTCTCTCTCTCTCTCCAGAGCTCCAAATTGAGTACAAGATGGCGCATTGGAAAGTTCTAAGTGGCTAGTTTATGCCTATAAATTTCCAAAGCATTTGGTTCAGGAGTATGGGAGAAATCTGAGTTTTTCTGTCTGAGGGTCAATCTTTGCGTATTCCTGAAAAATAGGAAGTACCACTGGTGAATGTCGCATTCATTCCTATAGCATATTTTGCTTATTCCTTATACTTTTGTGCATTACATACACTCAACTCTATGTGTATCACTCCCATAAAAGGATTTTTTGTAATTGTAATCACGCTGGTCGCTATGGGCATTTGAAGTTCATTGTCTCTTCCATCGATAGTAAGTTTTTTGAGATAGTCGACCCGTGAACCTATTTGTTTTGTATCGACTCATTCTCCTTGATGCTCCAAAGTACATAGTGTGTTTCTTTGCAGATATTGCATGCCTATAAGGTCTATTTGAGTCTCCATAAGCTCAAGGGCTGGTCTTGTGCCGGTTGGCTTGACCAAACTTCGTCGCTTCCAAATGCACTTTTCTACCTTCTACAAGCTTCTCCAAGTTCTTTCAGTGGTATCAGAGCTAGATCAAGATGGGTGACGGCTTTCCCTCGATGATCGAGAAGCTTGATCGACACAACTACGCGGCTTGGCAAATCAGGATGGAGGCCTATTTGCAAGGTAGAAATCTTTATGGAATTGTAGCAGGTGATGAAGCCATGCCTATTCCGAGATCCAAAGGACGACCTACACAAGACGAGACAGATAAGCTCACACTTTGGTGCGCAAGGGATGCTCAAGCAAGGTCGTACATACTTAACTCTATCTCTGACTTTCTATTACCAAATATTAGAGGATGCAAGACATCTCAAGAGACATGGGATGCCCTTGAGACTTTCTTTTCTGCTAGTGCCAAAGCAAGAAAGAATCATCTTTGGATCGAGTTCAACCAAATGAAGAAGACACCTAAACAAACCATCACAGAGTTTGTTACCAAGGTCAAGGAGGTTGCGGATTAGTTAGCATCCATTGGAGAGCTGATTGAAGAAGAGGTCATCATGAGGCAAATTCTCAACGGCATTCGAAGTGATAAGCAATGGCAATCCTTCACGACGACTTATGATCTCATCATGGATGTGCAAACTCCAGACTTCAACATCTTTCTTGGACAACTCTTCAATCAAGAAGCCAACAGTAGCATAAAGGAAGGTAACTCTTATCATGGTAATTCAACTAGTGCTCTATATGCAGATAAGAAGGATAAGAAGCAGAAAGGCAAGAAGAAGGAAGAAGAGACCTCCCAAGCCAACTTTGCAAGCAAGAGCAAGTGGAAAGGGAAGAAGAAAGGACCAAAGCAAGACAATGCCAAAGGTCAGAATGTTCAACCTTGTGCCATATGCGATAAGACCAGCCACACCACTCAGAATTGCTGGTTCAATGGGAAGACCCAGCAAGGAAGTGGAAGAGGTGGATATGGCAGCAATAGAGGCACAGGTGGACACAACTTCAACAATAACAATAGAGGCTATAATAGAAGGGACTACAACCATTATTCCAAAGATCAACCACATGAAGACTCATAGCTTCTTATGAATCTAAGCCACAAAGAAGGTAAAGAAGATGATCATTTGTTCTACATAGATTCACGATGTTCGAATCATGTTGCAGGCAACATTGCTCTTCTATCTGATTTGGAAAGTCCAAAGCATAGACATGAAGTGCAAATAGGGGATGACATGAAGCACAATGTGGAGAAGATTGGTAATGTCAAAGCTTCCAATGGCAGGACAAGCATTCTAAGTAAGGTTCTCTATGTACCCACTATCACAAAAAACCTAATAAGTGTAGGGCAAATAGTTGAAAAAGGCTTGCAAGTTAGGTTCACCCAACATGGAACTTTTGTAGAAGATCCATGTCAAGGCTTCAAGAAGATAGCCCGAGGTGAGAAACATGGTAGGCTCTTTACTTTTGAAGTAGCTTTATTCAACTTTGGGTCTCAAACCCTAAGTGAGCTTGAAGTGTGGCATAAGAGACTTGCTCATGTGAATCAAAGAACCTTGAAGGATATATGCACGGATCAAAGTGTTCTAGGACTGCCGAACATATCAAAGCAACACATGATCAAGAGGTGTGATGCATGTCAAATTGGGAAGGCACAAAGACAACCATTCAACCACAAAGGCTACATCCACACCAACTTATTGGACTTAGTACATACAGATGTATGGGGACCAAGTCAAGAACCTTCATTGGCAGGATCAAGGTATTATGTCTCATTTATTGACGACCATAGTAGATGGATTGTTCTATACTTTATCAAGAGTAAGAATGAAGTGTTTGATTGCTTCAAGAAGTATCTTGCACATGTGGAAAATCATACATGTAGATCACTAAAGAAGCTCATATCTGATGGAGGGGGAGAATACTTCTCCAAAGAGTTTGATGAGTTCTTGCAAGACAAAGGTATCAAAAGGGAAGTGACTACTAGGTACTCTCCTCAACTCAATGGAATTGTAGAGAGGAGAAACAAGACATTGGTCGGATCAGCCCGAACAATGCTTGAAGAGAAGAAGTTGCCACATTATCTATGGGCACAAGCTATTTCAACTGCAGTGTACCTTGTCAACAGACTACCATCCAAATCACTTCAAGGTATGACTCTTTATGAAGCATGGCATGGAAGAAAACCTAGTCTTGGACATTGCAAGGTTTTTGGTTGTTTAGCTTATGTTCATGTACCATCACAAATAAGAGGTAAGCTAGATGAAAGGGCAACAAAGGCATTGTTTATTGGATATGATTCAACTCAAGTGGGTTACAGGTTCTTCAATCCTTCAACCAAGCAATTCACTACAAGTAGAGATGTTGTGTTTGAAGAACAGAGGTCTTGGTATGATGAAGACAAACAAAAGGTAACACTACCATATGATCTTGATTCTGACTCTTATCAATTAGGAAGCAAGCATGATACACAGGTCCAAGATCCAAGAGGTGATACAGACAATGACCAAGATGAAAGAGAAAAGGATTACAAGCTATGGAAGTCAAGAGGCAATGCAAAGATGCAAGAGGTTGGAGAATGCTCCAAACAAGCACCTAGGAGATCAGCAAGAGATAAGAAACAACCAGAAAGGTATGGATATGATTCCACATTTGTTACGAAGCATTCAATATACTTGGAAAAATACTCTATTTTAGAGGAACCCTCAACCTATGAAGAAGCAAAGGAAACCCTAATTTGGAAAAGGCCATGAAAGAAGAGATAGATGCATTGAAGGAAATGGACACTTGGGATTTGGTTCCAATGTCGTCGAATCAAAAGGTAATTGGTTGCAGATGGGTATATAAAGTTAAAAAAAATTCAGATGGATCAGTTTGCACGTACAAGGCAAGATTAGTTGCCAAAGGATGCTCACAATCTCATGGTATAGACTATGAGGAAACAGTCTCACCAGTTGCAAAGATGACTACAATCAAGACATTGATAAGTGTAGCTACTGCAAGGAATTGGAGACTCCTCCAACTTGATGTGAAAAATGCATTCTTAAATGGTTGGATAAGTGAAGAGGTATACATGTCACAACCACCAGGTTTTGAAAACCCTGATCATCCATCTTATGTTTTCAGACTTAAGAAAGCATTGTATGGATTGAAACAAGCTCCGAGAGCTTGGAATTACATGTTGGTTACATATCTTCAAGATCAAGGGTTCAAAGCTAGCAGCTCAGATCCTTCTCTTTCATCAAAAGGGATCACAATGAGGTTATCTATCTATGTGTATATGTAGATGATATTATTGTGAGAGGTGATGATCTAAATGGCATTAAAAGGATTAAGAGACACATGCAAGAGGAGTTCAAAATGAGTGACCTAGGTGAGCTCACATATTTTCTAGGTATGCAGGTGATATACATAGATGAAGGAATGTATTTGACTCCAAGAAGATACATTCAAGATCTTCTTCTCAAGTTCAAAATGGAGAACACTAAATCTGCAGGTACACCTTTGGAGATGAATCATAGCCTTATTGTTTATGAAGGTGAGAAAATTGAAGACAATAAAGAGTATCAAAGCTTGGTAGGTAGCTTGATATATGCTAATCATACAAGGGCAGACATCTCATATAGTGTGGGAGTCCTTAGTCAGTTCATGCACTCATCGAGAAGACCACACATGGATGCGGCTAAGAGAGTACTTAAGTATCTCAAAGGTACAATCAACGAAGGTATATTCTATCCTTATTCTTCAGATTTGGATATCAAAATCTATTCAGATGCAGATTGGGCAGGAGCTAAGGATGATAGAAAAAGTACATCTGGTTACTTAGCATTTGCAAGTTCGAAGCTAGTGTCATGGAGTTCCAAGAAGCAATCAATAGTTGCTTTATCTTCAACTGAAGCAAAGTACAGAGGCTTGACCATAGCAACTCAAGAGGCAATATGATTAAAAGCATTGTATACAGATTTCGGACTTGTGAGTTCCAAACCTCACATATTTGGAGATAATGTAAGTTCCATACATCTAGCGGCAAATCCTATTTTCCATGTGAGAACCAAGCACATAGAAGTCCATTACCACTTCATCAAGGAGAAGCTCATGGCAAAGGAGATTGACATTTCTTTTGTTTCTACTGAAAAGCAAGTAGGAGATATGATGACGAAGGCACTTGATGGAATAAAGCTTTTGTAGATTCAAAGCTATGGCAGGTATTCAACCTATCAGAGAATGAAGACTCAAGCATACTTTAGCTTGAGGGGCAGCTGTTGGAACATCAAGCTTACACTATGCTTGAGGTGGATTTGATCTACATCAAAGGCTATCGCATCGAAAGAATATCCGTTGGAGAGTTCTTTTTCCTATGCTCATTTATTGTATTTTTTGAGAGATTTTTTGATGGTTCATTTACCGTTGTAAAAGCCTTGAGCTATACAAATGTAAATGTAGAAAGATACAGTCAAAATCCCACGAATTTGTGGTGGTTGAAGTTGCATTCAATCAAGCAATCAATCACCTAAAAGTAGATCAAACTAGATTTTCACTTTTCCTAGATTGTAGGAAATTGAATTGATTCCCTCCAACAACCATTCCCACCTTCATTTGAATTCAAATTTCACTTGTAGAAGTCATGGAACACTCCTAGAGTCTATTTAAATACTTGAAATCATTTGTACATTACATGGAATCAATATACATAGGCTTGTGACCATCATTGTCTTGCTCCTTCAATTCTCTGCATCATCTTCTTCACCAACAATAATTTTGCAGAGGGTGCTGCTCTCTCTCCAGAGCTCCAAATTGAGTACAAGATGGCTCATTGGAAAGCTATAAGTTTCTAGTTCTATAACTTTTCAAAGCATTTGGTTCAGTAGATTGGGAGAAATCTGCGTTTTTCTGTCTCGGGATCAATCTCTGCGTATTCCGAAAAAATAGGAAGTACCACTGATGAATGTCACATTCATTCCTAAAGCATATTATGGTTATTCCTTATATTTTTGTGCATTCCATACACTCAACCCTATGTGTATCACTCCCATAAAAGGATTTTTCTTATTGTAATCACGGTGGTCGCTATGGGCATTTGAAGTTCATTGTCTCTTCCATAGATAGTAAGTTTTTTGAGCTAGTCGACCCGCGAACCTATCTGTTTTGTATCGACTCATTCTCCTTGATGCTCCAAAGTACATAGTGTGTTTCTTTGCATTGCATGCCTATAAGGTCTATTTGAGTCTCCATAAGCTCAAGGGCTGGTCTTGTGCCAGTTGGCTTGACCAAACTTCGTCGCTTCGAAACACACTTTTCTACCTTCTACAAGCTTCTCCAAGTTCTTTCAATGCATACACGCATGCATATGCATACACATGAATATGCATATACACATGCATATGCATACAAACATCCATATGCATACACACATGCATATGCCTGTTTGTATGCATAGACACATACATATGAATACACACATGCATATGCATACACATGCATATGCATACACACATGCATATGCATACACACATGCATATGCATACACACATGCATATGCATACACACATGCATATGCATACACACATGCATATGCATACACACATGCATATGCATACACACATGCATATGCATACAAACATGCATATGCATACAAACATGCATATGCATACAAACATGCATATGCATACAAACATGCATATGCATACAAACATGCATATGCATACACATGCATATGCATACACATGCATATGCATACACACATGCATATGCATACGCACATGCATATGCATACGCACATGCATATGCATACGCACATGCATATGCATACACACATGCATATGCATACACATGCATATGCATACACACATGCATATGTATACACACATGCATATGCATACAAACATCCATATGCATACAAACATCCATATGCATACAAACATGCATATGCATACACACTTGAATATGCATGTGTGTATGCATACACACATGCATATGCATACACACATGCATATGCATACACATGCATATGCATACACACATGCATATGCATACAAACATGGATATGCATACACACATGCATATGCATGTGTGTATGCATACACACATGCATATGCATACACACATGCATATGCATACACACATGCATATGCATACACACATGCATATGCATACACACATGCATATGCATACACACATGCATATGCATACACACATGCATATGCATACACATGCATATGCATACACATGCATATGCATACACATGCATATGCATACACATGCATATGCATACACATGCATATGCATAGACATGCACATGCATACAAACATGCATATGCATTTTGTTGCAGGATTGTAGGTGTAAATGTTTTGATCCCCTTGCATATATGTATGGTAGTGCTTTGCCACAATTTTTTATTACACTCCTATGTGGCAATGATGTACCATAATTTTGTATTCCATTCCTATATGGAAGTGCTTTGTCACATTGCCACTTATATTACACTCCTATGTGGCAATGATGTAGTATAATTTTGTATTCGATTCCTATATGGAAGTGCTTTGTCACATTTTGTATTCGGTTCCTATATGGAAGTGCTTTGCCACACTCTTGTAGATCCTTCATTTATTGAATATGCAACTTTATGTACATGATTCATGGTTCATTTTTGCTCATATAAAATCATGTTTTGGTTGCCATTAGAGTACATAACACATGTACTCGATATAGAGTTGGGCAGAGTGTATTGTCTTTTGCTAAAAGACATCATGTTGTAGCAACGGACAACGAACAACACACTCTGCCCAAAAAAATTGTGCAGATATGGTCGTTGGTATTAGCGCTCGTACACCCAGGGAGTCGTCGGTATGAGCATCGGTACACCTAGCATAGTCGTCGGTATGAGCATCGGTATGAGTGCCGGCAATACCGACGACTATACCAATGCCCATACCGACAACTATACTGACCTTATGTTACCGACGTGCACACCGACTTCGACACCGACATCGCGGAAAAATTATGCCTGTTCATTTTCCTCGGTAACAGCCTCAGTATACCCTCGATATGTTATAGTAGAAGATTCCACAACATCTTTCAACTCCTATATCTTTGTTTTACCTTTGTTTTTCCAAGCACTGATATTCTTCCTTGGTGTCTTTTGACTATCATCAGAATCACTTGATTCTTCATGTAAGTGATCATTCCCATTTTGCAATGTTGGGAAGTCAACTTGACTTACTTGTAATCATTTTCAAACCAAGAGTTGTTTTGATCAAAGACAACATCTCTACTAACAATAAATCCTTTAGTGCTTGGATTGTATAACTTGTACCCTTATTTATTTAATTCACATCCAATGAATACACATTTCTCTGCTTTGGGATCCATCTTAACTCTGATTTGTGATGGAGTATTGCAAGAGAGCAAGGATTACGACCACCACATACTAGAGAGATGACTCTCCTCCCAACCAAATGCCTCTATATATAGCTCTCTCCAGGGGACTACCTTCTTGGGCAAGTGAATGCTAATCATCCAAGTGTCAGCCATGTAACTACATGTGCGCCAAGTGTCCAGTGGATGCTTCTAGAAGGTTCTAGAGCTCTTTGGGCAAAATACTCTTCCCATGTACCTTATGGGGATTGAACCCAAGACCTCGTCCTTCACACCCTTGAGTCTTAACCATTAGGCTAAGTGGATTACTTGGTTATAAGAGTAAATGACCTCCTAGTAAGTCTAAACTCGAGATCTTTGGTCATACACACGGATGACCAAACGGTGTCCGATTTCAGATCGGTCTGAACCGGCTAGACCCTTGGATCATAGACTTACTTTATTACATTCTTCCCCCCTTGGAAAAGATTTTCGTCCTCGAAAATAGAGCTATATACATACTGTAGGCAACCCCCGAGCCTCATGTTCTAAAACTGGAAGAACATGGTCATGTTCTAGAACTGGAAGAACATGTCTCATCTCTGTGGTGGCATCCTTGCCCAAATGATTCAAAACACTATCCAGGTTTGCACTTTGATGAACGGGACAAAGTACAAACTAGTGAAGAATAATGAGGGTGGATCTGATGACATCCCTGGCTAATTCACAGTGTCTGGATGTGCGATCTAGGCACAAACATGTGAACTAGGTGGATTCAAATTACTAGTCCATTTCTAGGCATAACTGGTGCATGGGCTTAGTAATGAAGGTGGGATTCTTATCCCTCGCAAGACTTTGAGAATTCTTGATTCACTTGAATTTGTTTTGGAGAACTTGAAGTTTGGTTGTCCCATACATCTAACTTTAGATGTCTGTACAATGGTTTACTTTTATCTAACAGTTAAAAAGATTTGGAAAGTGGAAAGAAATAACTAAGACTCTGTACAACCAATTCAAACTTCGAATATACATAAACTTGCTATGAGTCAAAGACTAGATGACTCAGGACTTTTTACTTTTCAAAGATCTATTTCAACAAGATATTGAAGCATTGTCTTTATCTTTAAGAGAAATAAGCTGGATTCTCAAAAAGATTCAAAGAAAATCAAAAACATCATCCAACCACAAGATACTAGTGTGGTAACCAACATCAGTGTGTCGACCCACTGAGGTTCTGTCGATGAGTTTTGTATATTCAAATAATGCTTCACTTGAGACTAAGTTCAGGTCTCATTCAATCTTTTTGACTCCTAATCGTGAATGCAATTCTTGTGCATTTCTTTGAGTCAAAAGAGTGAATTTTTTCAAGTTACACTAGGAACTGGATGCTTGACTTAGTCAATTAAATCTTAGTTGAAAAGATCAACTCAAAATCAAAGTCCAACTTCTTTCAGAAATTTATCAAATATTTCTGATCAATAACACTTAAATTTGAAGTGTTCTATGAAGATCTTGGAAGTTACTTACTTCATATCTTCAGTTTCCTTAATCTTGAAGTTACCTTGACGTATCGTAAGATACTACTTTCATCCTTTACAAATTAAACTTTCCTTGAAGTCTTAATTCCCTTGAGGATGAAACCTAACTTCAAAATCCAAACTAGGACTAAAAGATAATCATCATCCCACGGTCCGATGTCCCATACCATCTTTCCTACATCAATCTGAGTATAAAATCTGGTGTCCCATACCACCCTATTTTATATTCACATTAATGTGTGGGTGATTCTTATCCTAAAGTCTAAACATCTCTTGATAGAGTACCTTATTTCTTCAATTCTTTTACAAGAATTGGAAGTTTCGGGCATTACCTCTAACTAGATTTTCCTAGGTTTTGATTCCTTCGCATGATCACCTCATAATCATGTGCTTTGCCTTGGAAACTTGAAAACCTCTTGACAGAATATCAATTCTTCTTTACTGGGGTTTTCAAATGAAAACCAATCAGAATTCCAAGTTCTTGAATTTCTCAAATTCAAGTTCAATTGGTTATTCTTGACCAATTTTGTAGCGACAAGAGTTTATGACTTCTTGTCTTTAGATTCCTTTCTATACTGGTGCTTTTAGGTACCTATCCCGGCCGGGGCTTTTTACAGGAATCTCTCTACTGCCTTAGTCTAAGCATCCGCTCATGCTTTCTGGATTTGTACCAAAATCCCTTTAAGGATAGGCAAACACTTATGTTTTACCTTCCACAGACTTAAGTACCGTCTTCACGGTTGCAGACTACATACTTGGAATTACTTCACTCTGTTCAGACTTAGAACAGCTTACTTTTTTTCACAATTTTCCATTGGATAAATGGAACTTGAGTGAATACTTCCTAAAGAAAATTTTTATTGCCAATACTTGGGCAATCTACAGGGTAGTTCCAATCGCATATTACTTGGACAATCATGGCCAAGATTGATCAAGTCTGGTTGATCTTGCGATAAAAATAAAGACTTATAGTCTTTATCTTTAAGATCTCTTAAAACTATCTTAAGCTTCTTTGCTTACCTGCAGGATTTTAGAGATCTTTCCCTCAACTTAAGTCCAAGCATTTTCTAATGCTTTTCAGATTCCAAAGCTAAGAATCTTTGATATACCGTTAGGTTATATCACTTATTTGGACTTAAATACCAAAACTGGTGGTTAGGGATTTACTGGGAACTACTTACTATATAACTTTTCTTGAAAGATGCTAGTCTCACGTCTGGGGAGATTTTTCTTTCAAGAACTTTTTGATTCCTATCAAGTAATACTAGGCTATAATTTGAAGCAAATGATTCATCTTGGAATTTTTTGCTTTCCAGTCTAATGATTCATCTTGGAATCGTTTGTAAAAAGAACATTTGAAAGAACTTCTTTCAAATAATATCCAAAAAATTTACTGATTCAATTGTATTCATTTCCTGAGTATCAAACTAGAGACATTTGCCAGTATGAAAGTTTAAGTTGAACTTTCATTTATGTGATATCGACTTCTATTCTTGATTTTGATACAAAACTCATTATTATTGGTCAATCTTCAGATGTTACTAGAGTCCTTTAAACATATTTCACTAATCAAATTTATGTTTAAAGTCCAAGCATCTATTGATTGATCCAATAGTAATGCAACTATGAACACTTTGAACTTTATAACTTGTTTAGGAGAAGTTCATGGATTCAAGATCCATTTCTTGGAACTTTCTACTCCTAAATAAAAAGTTCACACTTGCTTCAAGTCTTTAGGAACTTATATTATTTCCTAAAGATTGCTTAGCTAGTTGCATCATTTACCAGAGATGCAACTATAGAACTTAACATCCTTTTATTGATATCAAGGATCAATTGATGTTGAGGTTTAACCTTTTGATTTCCATCACCCCTTGGGATGAAATCAAATGAAAATTTATAAAAGCTTGATACCTTTATATCTTGGCAAAAGATTTATATCCTAAAGAGGTTTTGCCTGCATCATTCCTTGGACCTATCATATAATATGAATTTATGTGTATTTTGGGAAGAGTTCATGAATCAATTAAGATCCTCTACTTGGAACATCTTCCTTCCCAAAGCTAAATTCATCTTGAACATAGTAGGAGAATGATCTCACATGAAATAGAAGGCTTGACTATTTCATATCTCTATTCCAAAAAGTTACTTACCGAGGTTTCATCATGAGATACAAATCTTGAAACCACAAGAAACTTCTTTAAAACTTTCGAAATCTTCTAAATAGAAGAGTGCTCATGGAACTTTGGAAATATAGTTGACGTTCTCATCCAACCTTGGGATGCTTGAGAAGTTACATAAAGTATGTAACTAATCAAGTAAAGCTTATCCGCATGACTTTCTAAGTACATCCAAGACTTAGAGTCATCATACATCATAAAAGAGTTTGCAAGTAATTAAATTTTCTTGGTTATCAAGAAAATTTATTACTTAACTTTCTCCTAGTGCTTACTTATACCTAGCAAGACATCTATCATACTTAATTATCATTAAGTATTTGTCTTTGATAGCGGAGTATCGACTTGGGAAGAAATCGACTAATTACTTGAGTTGCAAACTAGAACTAGTATGTCTTTGCAACTAACTAGTCCTTGGTCTTCCCTAATGTCAAACTGCGAGCTTTATAAAGTAAGCTAAATACTAAGAGAGTACATTCTCATATCTACTTGCAAACAACATTCCATTCTATCATGCAAATGCATGTATCTACATGCAAAAGCATATGCTCACATGCGTATGCATGCATGTTCTTTGCATGCCCAAAAAATAATACAACAATCATGCATGAGCTTGATGCACGATTTTTTCTTGTACTAAGAATGTATATCATGCAATCCTGATGCACGTATATCCTTTCCTTTGTCCTAATGCACTATGATATAAAAACATACCCTTGAGGTGCAATAGAAAACTTACTCAATGGAAAGGAAATATGTATTTAAACTACCAAAATACATTCTTTGATGCACAAGGATCTTTTGAAATCAAGTCTTTCCTTAATGCAAACTAATGCTTGGAATGAGAAATGGATTAATTCATTATTCTAATCTAGACTTAATCAATTGAAATCTTGGCTATTTCAATGTGCATCTAGGATTAAGTGTAGAATAATGAAAACAAGATATTCAAGCATTAAGGCCAAGTAGAAACTGGAAAATATTTAGCTTTGATCATAGCTTCGTCCATCCCTTGATCCTTGCCAAGAGCTATTCACCATTCTTGAAGCTTCCTCATCAAGTAATAGTCCCGGATGATTTGGTTCGTCAAGGTCGACGAAGTTAGGTCTCTGGATCTTCACTCCACAACTCCACTTCCATCAAACTTTGCTCAAAACTTTGGTAGTCTTCGGATTTGCTCACCAAAGATATGCAATCGGATTTGGTTGGGGTAATCAGCAAACTCCAAAGATTAATCAGAATGAGAAGATCTCGGCTCGGGATTAGCAGAGCAGAGATAAAATCCGAACTGAATAAAATATGCACAGAAAGTGATCGCAAAAGACCTCTACTTCAGTGGATAAATCACTGTGGCCTTTCCACAAGGTCACGAGATCAATTCCAGGCGCCCAACTCCTTTGTAATTCTACGCACAAATCAGATCAGAACTGCTGATGCCGATTACAGAGTATTCTTTTCTTCGTGGATAGACGAGCGCCTCCAACGATAGAGGTTCCAAGATCGAATCCTCGGCTCACAGCAGAAGTCGTAAATACTTTTGCTGCTTCATAAGGCCTTATTCTGCACCAAAAATATATACAAACTATGCCCGTTTAGACTACACGTCACGAACCCTCCTGTACTTAGTGGATAAGTGATCGCAGTACTGGGGGGCGAGGGATCGATTCCCGCTGGCAGCACACAGAGAATTTAGACCTTTTTGTGCTCTTGGTTGTCTTCAACCCGAAGCTAAACGCATTTAAAGTGCTACGAAGTAATGTTCTATCAGCGTGCGTGAGCTTCTGGATAGGCGAGTGCGCTCTAAGCTATAAATCCTGAGTTCGATTACTCGCGGGCACACACCAGAAGCACTTCGACTTCTTTTGCTCCTCAACGCTGGCATGTAACAATATATGATGTCTGCATCTCCAGTGTACAGCATCAACGTCCGTGGGCTCCTTGGATAGACCAGTGCGCCCCAGTCGGGGGGGCGGGGGTTCGAATCCCCTAATCTGAATATGGTGCGCATAATCATTTTGGGCAATCTAACCTGCAATGAAAGAAAAACGATGAAGCCAAAAGTCTCCATAGATCTCAACCTACAAGCTCTGATACCAATGCAAGAGAGCAAGGATTACGACCACCACATACTAGAGAGATGACTCTCCTCCCAACCAAATGCCTCTATATATAGCTCTCTCCAAGGGACTACCTTCTTGGGCAGGTGAATGCTAATCATCCAAGTGTCAGCCATGTAACTACATGTGCGCCAAGTGTCCAGTGGATGCTTCTAGAAGGTTCTAGAGCTCTTTGGGCAAAATACTCTTCCCATGTACCTTATGGGGATTGAACCCAAGACCTCGTCCTTCACACCCTTGAGTCTTAACCATTAGGCTAAGTGGATTACTTGGTTATAAGAGTAAATGACCTCCTAGTAAGTCTAAACTCGAGATCTTTGGTCATACACACGGATGACCAAACGGTGTCCGATTTCAGATCGGTCTGAACCGGCTAGACCCTTGGATCATAGACTTACTTTATTACAAGTATGTGCATAGGCTATGCATCCAAATATCCTACAATGATTAAGGTTAGGTCTTCTTCCATTCCATGCTCCATTGGGCGTCATCCCATCCAATGATTTTGATGGGAGTCTATTGATGAGATAAGTGGTTGTGGATACAGCCTCTGCCCACAAATAAGTTGGTAATCACTTCTCATTAAGCATAGACCTTGCAGCTTCAACTATGGTCCTATTCTTTCTCTTTGCCACTCCATTTTTCTTTGGAGTGTACTTGGTTGTGATCTATCTATTGATGCCCCTCTCTTGGAGATAAGTATCAAATTCATGGGAGAAATATATCCCCCCTCCATCTGCCCTTAGTCTCTTTAGTGTTTTGCTTGTTTGATTTTCAACAAGAACAAGAAACTTCTTGAAACATGAGAAGACTTCATACTTATGTTTCATAAAGTATAGGATGGTCCATCTGCTATAATCATCAATAAAAGATACATAGTACCTAGATCTTGAAATTGATGATTTCTTGCTAGGTCCCCAAACATCTGCGTGAACTAGTTCCAACAAGTCACCATGAATGTATCCTTTCTTCATGAAGGGTTGTCTATGTGATTTCCCAAGTTGACAAGCATTGCACTTATATATCATGCATTTCTTGAATATATTTGGTAGGCCAAGCACACTTTGATCCCTAAACATTTGCTTTAGATTTCTTTCACCTACTTGAGCCAATCGCTTGTGCCAAATCTCTAATTTTGATAATGTCTGACCATCATAATTGACAAGGCTATATTTCTAGTGTCTTGGAGTTCAAATGTAAAGAGTCTACCTGTCTTTTCTCTGTTTGCAATTCTCTTGAATCTTGTTGTGGATCTTAAACAAAGGCTCCATTTCTTATGAACCTTACTTGCAATCCTTTCTCTACAATTTGTCTAACACTTATGAGATTATTTGTTATGGTAGGTACATACAATACCTTGGTGAGTAGATTCATCTTTCCATCTAAGAGTTATCACATTTCCAATCTTTTCCACTTAGTGTCTAGTGTCATCTCGTGTTTGAACCGCATGTCTATTTCTTGGATCTTCTAAGTCTAAGAGTAGGGCCACATTCCCTGCTACATGATTTGAACATCCAGAATCTATATAAAATGCATGTTCATTTGATTTACCTTGCTTCATGGTCATGTTCATCATTCCTCTTTGATTTTTGGAATTCCTAAAACAATTCTCAGTTATATGATTAGTTAGGCCACATATGGCACATGGATAAGAGCTTTGAAATCTCCCCCTACATTCTCTACCTCTTCCTCTTGAACCTCTACCTCTACTTGCAAAATTTGCTTGGGAGCTACTACCTTCATCATTAGATCTTTTACCCTTGCCTTTGCTATCCTTATTCTTATTCTTATCTGTGTATAGGGCAGAGGATTGGTTACCTTTTGAGCTGTCTTCATTCTTCATGAGCTTTGCCTCATGAACAAAAAATTGTCCCATGAGAGTGTTGAAGTTTCGTACTTGCATGTCCATGTATAGGTCCATTGCTGTAGTGAAGGCTTCCCATTTATCATCTGCTTTGATTCCCTTGATTACTTGTCTCACTATCTACTCCTCTTCAATGAATTCTCCAATTCTTCCAAGTTAAGCTGCCAAGTCCTTCATTTTTGTGACAAAATCAGTCACACTTTGCGTGGGAAACTTCTTGAGTGTGGTTAATTCCATCCAGAGTTGGTTCTTCCTAGCTCTAGTGCTTGATGAGAAGAATGCTTCAAGAGCATTCCATGTCTCTTGTGAGGACTTGTAGCTCCTAATGTGTGGAAGTAAAAAATCAGAGATTGAGTTAAGAATGTAAGACCTACTAGAGCATCCTTTGAACACCATGTAGTTAACCTCTCTTGTTCTTCTTGAGTTGGTTCTCCTTTGCTTCTAAGGATTGGCATCATCCCATCTCTAGAGATGCAACCATAGAGATTTCTCCCTTGAAGATATGCTTCCATTCTAAGTGACTAGGTTGAGAATTACCTCATTCCAATTTGTCAATGGATGAAGGAAATCCATCTCCCATGTTCAGTTGACGTAGCTCTGATACCACTGTGAGGAGATGGTTGGATACACTCCAAAGATGAGGTGGTGTTGCAATAATCTTGCTCTACACTTGAAAATTTGAGTTTAGGGCACCTTAGTACAAACTTTAGTTTCCCAAATATGCATTTAGACCCATAAGTACCTTGGAGCCTCATTGCAAAATAGTTGTGCTAAAATAGATAACTTGCACATAAATGAACTCTAAAAAACTTGCTATTTTTAGACTTGAACCTCTCAAAGAAATGTCCAAACCTCACTCTTTGATAACAATTGACCCAAGACCTTTTAGAACATCTAATGGAAGAGCTAAGCTAACTATTCCAATTTATTTCTTTAATTTAGAGTGAGTATACACTAAGGAATAAGTTTAAGAACTCAGGGGTGTAATTCCTATATTTCAAGAGGATGGCTATATGCAGACACAGGTGGTTTCTATAAATCATAACTCAAGATCTAGTGATCCAAATGTAATTTAAATTGATACGTAGCAATTGACAGATCACTCTACCTATCCCAAGTTAAAGCAAGTCAAATGATTAAGTATATGTAGAGAACACGATAAACGAAATCACTAAAATGGTGAGATAGCAACAGATAACAATAGATATAGATTATCATGAACTAATGACTCAAATTTTATATGCTAATGAATGTATGATACAAAGGAGATCTACTGGACTTATTCATACATATGTAAGCTCAATGTATGTTAAACCATGAGGCTCAATGGCTTTCTCTTCTCTGTCATTTCCTACAATTAAAAGTCACACCTATATATAAAGAGAATTTTAATTTTGACTTTCTCCTACCTAAAAGTGTTCCTACACTTTAGGTGGTGATTGATGTGATTAAAACCACCAATTAGTCGTGGTTCTTGGCTCCTAACATCACGACAATTCTTCAGCTCATTTCCATTTACTTTTATCCAATGTGATAAAGTCCATGACCTTTTACAAGAGATGTTTATATGCTATTCTTTAGTGAGTCCAATGTAGATGTGAGAAAGTCCTAAACATTTGATCAAGTATCTAGGCTTGCCAAATGTACCAATACCCAAGTCATCCATATCATATCCAAGCCACACACACTCAATAGTAGTTATGAAAGCTACCATATACTCAACCTCATAACTAGAAGTGGCCATAATAGATTTCTTCTTTCTCAACCAAGATATGCATGAGTTACCAAGCATAGGGGAAAAACAATTTGTGGGGGGGATAAAACAAGCCAAGATAATGTGTAATAGGTAAGTATTGAAAGATATGTTTAGCTACTCTCAAGACTTAACTTCTTTTCAATGCTTAAATCCTAGGCTATGCCTATATATGTTCATCTAAGAGATAGAAAATTGAATATTAGGCTAAGTGATGCATACACAAAGGAGGCATCAAATGACTTCTTCATAGGTACTAGGGTCAAATGCATTTGTGGCATCATAAAGACTCAAACATAATCCTGTTTCAATGGGATTGGAAATAGCTTTGAAATCTTCAAGGCTAAAACACTCCAATAAAGTGTCAATGTATTTGGTTTGACAGAAGGTGATTCCACCATAGACTTGCATAAGATGAATGCACAAATAGTGATTCAAATGCCCCAAATTTTTCATTTCAAAAGAGGCATACAAATCAGCTTTGGAAACTAAAATATGCATCTCATTAGGATTAATGAGTAGCACGACATCAATGATAGTAAGTAAATCATCTACATGCTTCTAGTTGGACTATGTTGAAATCCATGGGGTAATATGCAAGCATGTATCTTCTCATATTAAGCACATAGTGCTTGCTTTGATCCATACACTGTCTTATTCCATCTACACATTTTATTTCCATGATCTTTCTGAACAAGACCACGTGGCCAAAATACTTACACTTATTCATGCAAATCACCATTCCTAAATGTAGTTTTAATGTCTAGCTAATGTACATTCGAGTGAACAAAGGCAGCATAGTATCATACACATCTTTTGAGATAGTTGATGTCTCCTCTATACATGCTGTGGGGATTGAACTGCATCCTCATTAAATACTACTTGAATAATCAAAATCCTTTTAGTTGGCGGAGGATACAAGTGATAACCCTTGTTTCTAGAACTATACCCAATGGAAATACGTTTCACAACCTTATCATCTAATTTTCGACTTTCATAATGTGAAACAACCAAAAACATGCACATGAGAAATAGAGGGCTTGCAAACATGCAAGAACTCATAAAGGGTGATCGACTAGAATGCTTTATTGGGACAACTATTAAGTACATATGTCGCATGTTGATATATTTTGGTAGTGATGTGTGTGAACACACTTAGGACTACTGGGGTACTTTCTTCCCTCTTTAGGAGGGTTTTTTACCTGAGCTTGTATATATGCCTATAACCCTAATGGGTCACTTGTCTTTGTACATTCAATTGGTAATACATTTAGTATTTTGTGTTATGTTCCAAGATTCTTCTTCTTCCTTGGGTTGTTCATGTGCTTTTTTAGACCTCAAACTCAAAGAATCGGTATCAGAGCAGGTCACCACTTCATCTAGGGCATCATTGACACACCCTGGGTCATAGTCCTAGAATTGCATGAAATTTGGTGAGCATAGTCAAGGTGATTAGGAGTTCAAAATGGTTTTGTTTTGTGGTGCCAAAATTTGTATTTGAGCATGTTTCTACCTTCGAATGCACTATCATAGTGGCTATGCATGCACTTTCATCCTTTTATGACGAACATATATACAAGTTTTAGTTCACCACTACAAGCACCTCAAAGTCTGCTATAGGTTTAGCAGAGCTTGACAGGGTAGTTATGTTCAACTTCTTGACATACAATCATTTTTTTGCATGAGGGTATTTTAGTTAGTGGTCGTGGTTGAAACAATGATGTATTCCATATGTTGGTTGTTGAGGACAAGTTGGATGGTACCAGTTACCCAATGTGGGCATATATGATGTGTCATGTATTGGTTGCAAAAGGATTGTGGAATATTGTGTAGGGTGTTGAAAAACAACCTACTACACCTATAAATACAATTATTGAAGGTGATGTAGATGTCGATCTTCAAATCCCCCTTCGTGTTGCACTTCATGATGCACATACTATAGAGAAACTTTGTTGGGATGGAAGAGATGCTCAGGCCCATGCATTGGTAGCTTTGTCTATCAAATGTGCAATCATCCCTCATATTCACTCTTGCAAAATAGCAAAGGATGCTTGGGATACACTTACCACTTTGTACCAAGCAAGAAATGAGGCTCATGTTGTTACCACCGAAAAAATTTGGAGAGTGAAAATATGAATGAAGGAGATTCTATGGACTTTTTTTAGACAAAGATCAAAGATCTGAATGCGCAATTCATTTGTGCAAATGAAGTCTTGCCAGTGCAAACCATTTGTAATGGTCTTCTAGATTCATATTAGATTTTTGCTTCTACTCTTCAATTGATGATGAAAGGAAATCCAAATGTCTGCATGTTGCAGATCAAGCTTTCTTAGCTAGTCAAAAGAGCAAAGCTAAATGGATCTCATCTACTAGTAAGCAAAAATATAATAATTTTGCATAGTAAAAAAGGGAAGACAAAAGATGAGCAAAAAACAAAAAATTAGAAACAGTTCTACAAATACTATAAAGGAAATGATCATATCATAAAGATTTGTCCAAAATTGGTTACAAAAGAGGCAAAGAAGAAAGAGGCTTGAATGGTTGTTAGAGAGGTCTCTACACCTAGAACAAAGTTTGCTAATCTTGTGCACAATGAAGAATGGGTGTTTATTACTGTTTGCAATGATTTTAGTAGACTCAAATGTTTGGTACTTTGATAGTGGGGCAAGCAAACATATCACCTCACAATGCAATTTCTTTAGTTTCCTTGAGCCTGCCCCTACAAGGAATAGTGTCACATGCACAAACAACCCCTCTTACCCTGTCATGGGAGTTGGTAAGATTATTTTTAGTACTACTCATGGTAGTTCTTTCACATTTTTAGATGCTTTGTTTGTTCCATGGATGAAGAAAAATCTATTTTCATTTTCAGCATTCCCCAAGATTGGCGTGGTTGTCAAATTTGTGTATGACATGTGTACAGTTCATGATCTCTCAAATGAGGATGTCAGTATTGCTTTTGGAATTTTATGTCGGGGGTTGTATAAGATCATAAACTATGTAAAATGTGTGAAGGATTCAGCATATGGAGTTCAAGATTCTAAGGTTATCTCATATACAAAGCTTTGGCATGCAAGCTTTGGTCATGTGAATTTTTCTAGTTTGCTCTACCTGCACAAATCTGGAATGGTTTCCTCTCTGCCCAAACTTGAGGCACCCAATAAATAGGCTTATGAAGGGTTTACTTTGGGCAGAATGCAATGTTCCTAGTTCCCTAAAGATGATTCAGTAAAAGCTACTCAACAATTGCACCTTGTTCGTAGTGATGTATGTGGTCCTATGCAAACACCTTCTTTTGGGAACTACCTTTACTTCATGAATTTAATTGATGATTTTTCTAGACATGCATGGGTGTATCCATTGAAAGCAAAGTGCAAAGTGTTTATGTGCTTCAAAAAGTTTATGGTTTTGGCTAAACATCTATCATCATGTGTTGGAAGAAGCATTTTTTGAAGAGAAATAATTGTAAAATGTCAAAAAATTGTAGAAATATTTATGCAAATGATGTAAAAATGAGGAAGACTCTTCCTCATGTAAATTAGAATCATATGTATTTTTTTTAGAATTTTTGGAAGCTCTTTGATAGCATATTTTTAGATTAGAAGGGAAAAGGACCAAAAATCAAGTGTGAAAAGGGACACTTGAAAATGTATAAAAGATAATCTCCTCTATTTTGAGAGGGTTGGTTGTATTATTTGTACTATTCAAGTAGTTTGAAGAGCTCTCCTTGGAGAAATTGTGTTTCTCCCTTTCAAGTACTTTCTATAAATTTGATGAGTTTATTCTATGTGTGATCCATGGAATTTGCAAGCTTCTATTGTGTAATTCTGATGAATGAGTATGAAGAGAGATGATTCTTAGAGTGTTAAGTAAGAAAGTGCTGAAGAATAAAGATGGAGATGGAAATTGTCAGTTTTCACAGAATCACAATTGTCTCATCTGAAGGTTACATGCATCATTTTTGAGATTTGACTTCATAATTGTGTTCTGCTGAGAAAATGGCACACTTTAGGCACCAAGATCATTGAAAATGGTGTAGTGTAGCTCAAGATAATCAAAACCCTAGAAATTTCTCTTCATTTTCATCTTTTCTCAGAAATCCAGTCATTTTCCTCTTATTCTTGGATTCCATTAACTAGAAGGGGCTGTGGTATTTGTATACTTCCCGGATTGACAAATGTAAGATGTATTGTTGATTCTTTATGCTAAAATGATTGGAGAGGACAACTCCAAAGGATAACAACAAACATTTTTTGGCGCCGTTGCCGGGGAAGTAAAGCAAAAGCTTCATTGAAGTTTGGACCTTGCTGGATCTTCCATTGTTGATGGTATTGAACACATTGAAAAGGTAATACTCTTTAATCAAGAAAAGGAAACATGAATAGGTAGGTTTCTTTGTTTGTCTTTTGGGAAAAGGAAGCAATAGATAACCTTGTGAGATAAAGAAGTGGTGAAATTCTTGCAATTGATAGTTGCTCATATCATATTTTGAAAAGTAAAGTGCAGGTGTGTGAAAAACTGAATCAAGATAGCTGAAGAAAAGGTAAAATGTGACTATCTTTGCATTTGTAGAGTGCTTTTTGACCAAGTACCAAGCAAAATTGTTGATCTTGGGAAAAGGTGACATGATTGCATTGAGGAAGTCAAGTAAAGTAGCTAAATGCAAGTAGATAAGACTCATTGGTGAGCCAAGACAAAGCAACAATCTTGAGGAAAGATTTATTTGCATCTTGAAAAGCAAAAAATGTTTGAGTTTATCTTTGCATGAATTGATAAATTGCACTTCTTAGCACATTTTTCTTTGGGAAGCTTTGCTCATAAAATGATTAGATTGCAAGCATAAAAGAGTATAACCAATCATGAACAAAAGATCAATGGATCTTGAAACAAGAAAACCATAAGTGGAGTGTTCACCTTGATTTAGGGCAAAATACTAAAAAAAAAAATCATAAAAACTAGTAAGAAATTCAAAAAAAAAAAAAATTTGTTCCAAAAGTAGGGCTGGAGTATTGTTGTTAAAAGTGGAGGAGAAAAAGTGGAAAAGAATTTTGAAAATTGAGAAAAAATAAAAAATAGCTAGATTGGAAGTTGCCGCTTCAATTTTTCTAAAAAGATATTTCTTGAATGAGTTTGATGGTGTATGATTACAGGTAACAAGTGATCTGGAGTTGGTAAAAAACATTGAAGGGGACCAAGTGGAAAGAAAAGTTAAAAACTGCAAAAAATAGGAAGTACAGGAAAAACACGATTCTCTTCACAGGATCGCGATTTTCTGAAAGAACAAGAATTTGAATTATTTTGCACATTCGGGTATTGAGGTAAGTAATTGTAAGAGGTTTCATAAAGATTGAGTGGGTAAGGAAAATCAAATTTCAAAATATCAGTGAGAATTGAACATCAAGTGAGTAAATTGAAAATAGATACAGAATCACGATTTTCACTAGTAGGATAAAGGGAGTAACTTGTGATGAAAAGTTAGGAATTGTGAATCAAAACCATAAAATTGTTGAAGGGTAAAAACTTGAACAAGTAAAAAGTGAAAATTTTGAGAAAATCGCAGAAAATCGGGATTGTGTGAAGTCTATAAAACCCTGGAATCTCAGAAAAAAAGCTCATTTTGAGTGAGGAAGAGAGAGAGAGAGAGAGTGGACATAATCGCGACTTCCTGCAACCACAAAGCTTTTGGATATTTTTTGATCAAGCAAGCAAGGTAAGGAATTCCCAAAAAAAGTTTATTCTCATATGATGATTAGAGCATAGAAAACACAGAAAATAGTAAAAATCACGGAATCGCGACTTTTAGAATTTTGAGTTTTACTGATAAAACTCTTTTATTGCATGTTAAAATTTTAATAAGGCGATTCTTTTGGAGAAACAAAAACTCGAAAATTAAGAATCTCAAAAATTTTCAAAATCTCCATAGAATCGCGATTTTGTAGTCAAACACAAAATCACGATTCTCTGAAATAAAACACAAAATCGCGATTCCCAGAGCACGATTTTCATAAGAAAATCGTGTTTCTAACGATTGTGAGCAATCACGATTGTCTCGGAACAGAATCGTGAAAAACACGATTCTCTCCACAGAATCGTGGAAAGCACGATTCTCACCACAGAATCGTGAAAAAACACGATTCTCTCCACAGAATCCTGGAAAAACACGATTCTCTCCATCGAATCGTGAAAAACACGATTCTCTCCATAGAATCGTGAAAAACACGATTCTCTCCACAGAATCATGAAAAACACGATTCTCTCCACAAAATCGTGGAAAACACAATTCTCACCACAGAATCATGAAAAATA
The DNA here is from genome assembly GCA_020310875.1 of Ceratopteris richardii. Lineage (NCBI taxonomy): Eukaryota > Viridiplantae > Streptophyta > Polypodiopsida > Polypodiales > Pteridaceae > Ceratopteris > Ceratopteris richardii. Next base: position 117,535,126 of record CM035419.1, on the reverse strand, counting down.
CGATTCTCTTCACAGAATCGTGAAAAGCACGACTCTCTCCACAGGATCGTGGAAAATACTATTCACTTCACAGAATCGTGAAAAACACGATTCTCTCCATAGAATCGTGGAAAACACGATTCTCACCACAAAATCGTGAAAAACACGATTCTCTCCACAGAATCGTGAAAAACACGATTCTCTTCACAGAATCGTGAAAAGCACGACTCTCTCCACAGGATCGTGGAAAATACTATTCACTTTACATTTGAGGCATTTGGTCTAACCCTAACTGGACCTGCACTATCTTGGTTCATTCCCTTGAGAAAGGAAGTGTATCCAGATATGGAATCTTTCCTTGAAGCCTTCGTAGGGGAATTCTCAAAAACTGGAATAAAACATAGTACAACTACCTTGATACATAGCTTCAAGCAGCAAAAAGATGAAAATGTCAGAGAGGCAGCTAGGAGATTCAAGCAATATGTTGACAGATGTCCCAAAGAGAAGGTATCATCCATGGCAAGACAAGTATCCCTATTCATAGAAGGATTGAGAAGTGCCCAATTAAGAACCCTGGTGTATTATAGGAGATGCCCTGACCTAGGAGCATGTGTGAAAGAGGCAATAGATTTGGAAGATAACAGAGGACAAGATCCGTTAGCATTTGATCAACCTAGAACACATGAAGATAAAATCCCACCAGCAGAAGAATTGGCACAAGCCGTTGCCAAGGCCCTAGAAGTTAGCACTAAGACAAATCTGATAAATACTAGGATGACAACAAATAAAAAATGCTATAACTGTGGAGAAAATCATTTGGTACAACAATGTCCATATCAAAAACCACAACATTTGCAAGATAGGAAAACACTCAAATACTGCACACTAGAATGAAAATGGACAAATCATACCAGAGAAGAATGCTTCTACAATAAACAACCTATGAAGGAAAGAGAATATGTGAATCAAAGAGAATCTGGATTTGTTGAGCAACCAAGACCTGTACTTGGGCAACAACCACCATTACCAACAAATGTTGTACCATTCAAATACACACCAATAGAAGAAGAAAGCCCAAGACTAAGATCATCATACAGAGAAGATTATCATTGGAATGAAGGATATCAGGAAGAGTGAGAAGGATATGAGTTGAGAGAACCAGAATTGCAAGCCCTAGATTTGGGAAATGTGAGAATTGAAATGGATACAACCACATTCATGTACATAATCAATAATTACATGTCCAATCAGAAACCTCCGTACAAAGGGAGTCAAAAGATAACTTGTTATAGATGTGGGGGAGAACATTTCATAAGAGACTGCCCACAACCTCCTACACTAAGAGTAGAAGGAGCTTATTGCAAGGATTGTGGCTCAGAACATTTAATAAAGGATTGTCCAAGAAACCCTCAAAAACAACAAAACACATCTAATAATGTACCATTACAAATATAGTCAACATAATGGAGCAAGAAGAATTGAGTGACCATGATCAAGTAAATATAAATGCTATAACAAGAGCACAAGCTAAACAACAGGAAACAACTAAGGAAAATAAAAAAATTCCATTTCCAAAAGAAAAGAAGAACAGACAAAAAGGGAGATGGGAAAGAAAAATGAGAATGGGTAAAAGTTTGGAAGAAGAGAATATGGAACAGTCAAACCATAGTCCACCTCAGAAGACACAAACCCAACAAGAGATAAGAAATTCACAAAGTTTGGAAACTTTGATAAAAGCATACAAGGGAAGAATTCAAGAGGGACCAAATTCTATAGATCATGTAATGGCTTACCCTATGCCAGAGTTACAGCACAAAAGAATGCAAAGATGCAAAAAAATAATACAAGAAACACAACTCAAAATGAGGGAACCTAATAGTTGTCCAACAATAGTTGAGAAAGCAAATGCAACAGAAACAAGGAAAACTATTGATAAGAAAGATAATTCACACATAACCTTCCAAATCAATATAGACAAGCAATGTACAATTTTATACCACACCACAATCGAAGAATTGGTAAAACAAAATCCTCACTTACAACACAATATGAAAAAATTGGAAGCAATACCAGAGAATTGTGATCCACAGCAACAAGAATTGGAAGAGTTGTTGTACATTCCTATTGATAAAATAGGAGGATATTGTGAAGGAGAGGAAGGGAACTCAACTCTGAAAATACAATTTGGAAAAAATTAGGCCAAAGCTATATTGGATGGTGGATCAGGTGTGGCTATCATGACTAAACAAACCTGGGAATGATGGGGAAAAAATGAATTAGTACCCACTAAAATGAGATTACAGCTTGCAGATGGACACATAGAAAAACCCCTAGGAATATGGGAGAAATTGATTGTGGAGATATGTGGAATAGAAATAGAGCATACTTTTGCCATAGTTGAATTCCCACAATCCACTTCATATGAAATCATTCTAGGAAGACCATTTATGAGACAAATGCATATTGTGCAAGATTGGGGTAATGATTGCTTATATCTTCAGAGCAAAGGAAGGATAACAAGAGTGAATCTATGAAATGGTCAATTTTGTGACATGTCCCCTCAAGAATGGTTCAAAATACATCAAAATCAAGAATTAAGTGAAGAATTAGAGATTGACTCTAAAATCTGTGAACATAAGATTTCTATTACACGTGATGCAAAGCCTAGCAAACAAAGACATTACACATTCAATGACAAATACTCTGCCAAAATAAAGGAAGGAATTGACAACCTGCTGGCTGCCAATTTCATCTATGAGATTGAGTATACAGAATGGATATCTCCTATAGTTGTAGTACCAAAAAAGAATGGGAAACTCAAGTTATGCATTAACTTGAAGAAGGTGAATGCTGCAACTATAAGAGATAGCTACCCATTTCCCATAACAGAACATCTTTTAGAAAGAGTTGCAGGAAAGGAGGTCTATAGTTTTCTGGATGGCTTTTCAGGATACAATCAGGTACCCATAGCTTTGGAAGACCAACATAAAACTGCCTTTTCCACAGAATGGGGAATTTATGCTTTTAGGGTTATGCCTTTTGGTCCAAATAATGCCCCAACAACTTTTCAAAGACTAATGTTTCACATATTCAAGGAATTCCTTAGAAATATCATGGAAATTTATGTGGATGATCTTTGTACTTTTTCATTAAAAAGACAAGATCATTTGAAGGATTTAGAAAATATATTCAGGAAGTGTAGAACATACAGAGTATGTTCAAACCCAGAAAAATATGTGTTCTTTGTGAGGCAAGGGAGAATGTTGGGTCATATAATTTCTAAAAATGGAATTTCAACAGATGAAAGAAAAATTCAGGCCATAGTGGAACTTCCAAGTCCAACAAATGTAAAGGAACTTCAAACTTTCATGGGACATTGCAAGTATTATAGAAAATTTGTACACAAGTTTGCTGACGTTGCAAAACCTTTGTATGCCTTAATCACAAAATTTGAGTGGACCAAAGAGTGTGACCAAGCTTTTGAGACTTTAAGAACTTGTTCGGTGACAGCACCAATTCTGAAAACCCCACAGTGGGATAAAATTTTCCATGTCCATGTGGATGCTTCAAACTATGCTTTGGGCTGTGTGTTAGCACAACCGATAGAAGGGAACAAATTAGACTTCCCAGTTGCTTATGCTAGTAGGCAATTGAATTTAGCAGAAAATAATTACACAACCACTGAGAGGGAGGGATTGGGAATGATATTTACTGTGAAAAAATATAGACATTACCTTTTCGCCAACAAGTTTAAATTCTTTGTGGATCACCAAGCTTTACTCTACGTAGTAAACAAACCTTGTCACACTAGTAGGATAGTCAGATGGTTTCTCTTACTGATGGAGTTTGAGTTTGAGGTAGTGGTCAGACAAGGGAAAACTCATTTGAGAGCAGACCATTTGTCCAGAATCCAAGCTAAAGAGCCAAGTTCACCTTTAGAAGATGATTTGCCAGATACATATCTATTCAAAGTAGAAAGTATTCATGAATGGGCCAGGACCTGAATACCTTTGCTAACCATGGAACCCTGCAAGACAATTGGAAATAACACACATCTGGTATTACAAAGCACGAATTTTATGCTGCTAGCTGGGCACTTGTATTACCTCAATCATATGGGCATATTGGAATATTGTACTCCTGAAGAGGAGCAATAGGAATATCTGAGAAGAGATCACTGTTGGAACCCTTGTACTCATGCTTCCATAATAGTCACTCTAAGTAATCTCAATAGGATGGGAGTGCATTGGCCTAATAAGATTCAAGATGTAACAAAATATATTGCCAACTGCTGGGAATGCCAATCCTTGCAAAATTTAGAAATTATAACCTTATATTGGTTTCAAAAAAACCCAGAGTGGAGTGTGAACATAATTGAGGAATTGAGAAGAAACAAGAAAGGAAAACAAGTAAGAGCTAGTGTGAACTCAAAGAATCTACAAATGATTTCTGAAGAGTATCAACTGATAGGAGATCAATTGTACAAGAGAGGGATGGATGGATATTTCAGAATTTGTGTTCCTGAAAATAAATATATGGAAATGTTAGAGATGGCACATTCTAGAGTAGCACGTGGACATTTTTCAAGTGATAGGACTACTAAACTCATATTGTATTCTGGTTTTTGGTGGCCAACACTATTTCCTGATGCAAGAACATATGTAAAAAAATGTGACATTTGTCAAAGAGTGAGTCAACCAAATAAAAGAGATAATATGCCATTAGTACCATTGATTTCAGCAAGAGCTTTTAGCAAATGGGGTTTGGATTTCATTGGATTCATACATCCTCCATCAAGACAATCCCATGCTGAATACATAATAGTGGCCATAGATTACTTGACCAAATGGGTAGAGGCTAGAGCTACAAAAAAGAATGATGCTCATACTACTGCAAGATTTCTCTATGAAAATATCATCACCAGATTTGGACTACCAATTGAATTAGTAAGTGATAGGGGGACTCATTTTTTGAACCAAATCATAGAAAACATAGTTGAATATTTCATGATCAATCATAAAAAGCCAGCACCATATCACCCACAAGCCAATGGATTAGCAGAAAGTACTAGTAAAGTACTTTGTACTGTGTTGTCAAAATTGGTAACTACAAAGAGGAATGATTGGGATTTACAACTTAATCATGTCCTATGGGCCTACAGAGTGGCATACAAAACTCTTTGGAATTTCTTATTCCAACACTGAAGGTGGGTAGTCAATATCAATGGACTGGACATGAATTATCAGAGAGAGTGGTAGAATTGGAAAAACTTGGAGCTTCTAGACTTCAAGCAATCATGAGCATATATGCAGACAAGAGAAGGAAAAAAGCTTATCATGATATTCATATTAAAAAGAAGGACTTACAAGAAGGAGATCTAGTCCTGGCATACATAGTAAAGGAACATCAGAAGAAATTTCAAAAGAAAGGTCATGGACCCTATATCATCCATTAGATCAGCAACAGTGGAGCTATTCAGTTAGCTAACATAGATGGAGAAATCATGCCAAACTTTATAAGTGGATGCAGGGTAAAAAGGTATGAGCTTCCATTAACTTTTTCTGAATGGAGAAGATTGCATCAAGCTCAAAAAAGGAAAAAAGAAGAGGAAAGAATTAAGCACAATGCTCAACAGGAAGCAAATGAAAGGATAAGAAAAATCAAGGAGCTTAGAGAAGTTCTTTTATGTGAAACATCTTTTAGAGTGAAAGAACATTTGCCTGTTATAACAATGAATTTTCATAATGAGAAAATCAAAGTCTTGATAGATTCAGGAGCAGAGGTAAATTTGATTAGTTCAGCTTTGTTGGATAAGTTTAACTTAAAGAGGACTGAAATCAAAACATTTATCAAAACCTTAGAAGGACGGATAATATAAAGCATGTCTTCAGCTTCTATTGAAGTTAAGTTCAATGAAGAATATATGAGAATAGATTGTGAAGAATGGACAGATCACATGATGACTGAGAAATTGATTTTGGGACAACCATGGCTAAGGCAAGGTAAAGTAATTTTGGATTTTGAAAAAATGAAGCTTAAGTTGACAGTAAATGACAAAAGGTTTTTAATGCTTTTGTGGAGTAATGAAGAACAGGAAGATCAACAGATATTTATGACTCAGACTTGGAAGAATTTACTTTTTCATTAGAAGTTACAAAGGCATTACCAATACAACCACTTTATGATCGAGCTTCATTCAATCAAAAACAAGAGGAAATTGAAGGAACAAAAGATGGTCAAGAGACAGAAGAAAGGTGGCAACTATGGAATGGTCAGAAGCATCAAGGCATCAGAATAGGAAGAATGTGGAAACAGAGTACACACAAGCACTGCTCATCAAAACAAATTCCTAGAACTAAATGGATTTGAAAGCCAAAAAATTCCAAGTACATCTTATCAAAAGAAGATGGTTTTATTCCTAGAACAGGGTCAACAAGGATCAAATATTATTGGGTAAAAAAAATCAGATTTGATTCAATGGGAAAAATAACATGATTATCTGATATACTTTTAGGATTCTTGACAAGAAATTGAGAGTTGTTCAGAGAAGGAATTATGACATGGTGGAAATTATTTCAACTTGTTCTACCTCATCCTTTTTCTAAGAAGAGAAATAGGAGGGGAAGAAAGGAAGTGGAGAAAATTATTATTATTATTAAAAAATAAAAAAAGAAAAAGAAAACGAGAGAGAAAAATTATCCATGTTTCTTCTATAAATCTTTTAATTATATAAGTTATATATCACAAGCAAGATATAGGTGGTAATGTAGCAGGGCTCTATTTTTTCATTCAAATTTTTTTCTTTCTTTTCTTTTTTGAATATTTTCTTGATTTATAAGAGCTGTCAGAAGGGAAGAGAGCACTAGACATCTTGCTACACATGTGATGATCACTTCAATTGAGTTTTTATCTCTGACACAAATGAGCAAGTCAGGATTTATTTGAGATTTTATTTCCATTCCTTTTTCATTTTATCTCAAAATAAATGTGATTTTACTTATATTTCTAGAGACTTATGTGGGTGGAGTTTTCTTTTTTGTGTGATGTTATATTTTCTTCAGAATGGTGAACCCAAAGGAACTGCCAATCCATGATTTCAAAGCAGACTCAGTAACTCTATCTAGAGGACATTGGTTCTTGGATAGTGGAGCTGCAGTAGAAGAGGTGGAGCTAGAGTCTGATGAAGAGCAGGAAATTCCAGAAGCAGAGAAGGTAGTCAAGGAGCTCAAGGAAACTTTGGGTATCATTGATCATCATATTTTTACTATGGGAGTTGGAGGTTACAAGTACACCATGTTGTGCCAAGAATTTTATATATTCCAAAGAATTGCAGTCAATTACAAAAGATGGAAAGCAGTAGGAATACATAGAATGTTGGATGAACCCTTATTCTTCATAGACTTTGAAAGAGTGGCACAGGTGATGAATAGTCTGATGGAGGTTGGAAAGGGTAATGATGCTTATTTTAGATGTACGATCAAAGACAAAGAAAACAAAGAAGTGAACATCACTATAAAAGCAGAGCATATCAGGGCTGCTCTATAGTTCTATACAATGGGAACCAAGCTGGATAACAGCTTTGTTAAGAAGAATAAGGCTACCTATGGAGGATATTCTAAATTCCTTGATTTTAAAGGAAAAGAGAATGAGGAGTATGCTATCAGAATGTTCTTACAATACTTCTGTTTTCCAAAACTACCTAGATACACCATGCCATACAAACCAGCAACATTAATTATGTTCAATAATAAGGACAAAACCAAGCCTTTTGGAGTGATGGATGTAAGTCCATACATACATGAGCAATTGAAGGAAGCAGCCAAACATTGGGAGCAAAAGAAGTACATGAATGGAGCTCAATTCTTAACAGGAATTATATATCATGTTCTAGGGATGGATGATTAATTACAATTGGCTCCAGAAGCCCAATACTTTAGAAGTTGGATGAGAGGAATCAAAATTCCTTCCAGGATGATGTTTGTAAGAGAACCAGAAGGTCAACCAAGTATGAGGGGAGCAGAAAGGAAAAGAAAGTCAATCTGAGAAGAAGTCATTCCTGTAAAGAAAAGAAGAGTGGATCCTAGAAAGGTAGAATTGGAACAGGTGGAAGCAACCAAGGAGGAGCATAAATCGGCTCAGAAGGAAGTTCAGTCTTCGAATGAACCTCATCCACCTCAGACAAGTAAAGAGAAATTGTATACTTATTTGACTCAAGGGAATAATAAAAGGGCAGTATATGAAGCTCAGTATCAAAAGATGTTGGAGGGCTACTCTTGTAAAGCAACTGATTGGATCCAAGAAGAAATGGAACACTATGAAGAGCTCCATGATCAGATGATGGCAGCAGAAACCGAGGAAGTTGTTGTCAAAAAAGAAGTGGAATTGTTAGCCTATTTCAAAGAGCTACAAGGACCCCCTGAAACTAGAACTAGAGTTGTAGTAAAGAAGAAGGTTCAGAAGGAACCTCTATAGAAAAGGAAGTTGACCAAGAAAAATAAAGGAAAATCTATAGTTGAACCTGTACAAAGGATGGAGACAGAAAAAGTGACAGTCAAAGAAAAAAAGCAGGAGGAATCCATTGCTATAGAAGAATCAAGAATGGACAAATCAGGGATAGCTGGATCTTCCCTGTTCTCTTCAGATTCAGAAAGTGACTTTGAAAATTTTCTGTTGAAAAGCTTGAACTTATCAGTACCTAGTACACCAAATGTGATAATGCAAGCTTCTGAAAAAATTAAAACACCAGAAGACTTGAGTGAGAAGCCACAAATGAGTCTATTCTATGTGTGATCCATGGAATTTGCAAGCTTCTATTGTGTAATTGTGATGAATGAGTATGAAAAGATATGATTCTTCGAGTGTTAAGTAAGAAAGTGCTGAAGAATAAAGATGGAGATGGAAATTGTCAGTTTTCACAGAATCGCGATTATCTCCTCTGAAGGTTACAGGTATCATTTTTGAGATTTGACTTCATAATTGTGTTCTAACTAAGAAAATGGCACACTTTAGGCACCAAGATCATTGAAAATGGTGTAGTGTAGCTCAAGATAATCAAAAGCCTAGAAATTTCTCTTCATTTTCATCTTTTCTCAGAAATCCAGTCATTTTCCTCTTATTCTTGGATTCCATTAACTAGAAGGGGCTGTGGTCTTTGTATACTTCCCGGATTGACAAATGTAAGATGTATTGTTGATTCTTTATGCTAAAATGATTGGAGAGGACAACTCCAAAGGATAACAAGAAACATCATGTAGAATGAGCACTCTTTGTTCTAATCAAGGGGGGAATATGTCTTCTGATTTGAATGCATTTCTCATTAAGCATGGGATAAAACATTAGTGTACAGTTCTATATACTCCTCAATAGAATGGAGGTGCTAAAAAAAAGAATAGGTCTCTCATGGAGATGGCGAGATGTATGGTCAAAAGTGAGGCTTTACCACATAGCATCTGGCTTGAGGTTGTTATGTGTGCAACATATATACTTAATAGGTGTCCCACCAAAGAACTAAATTCTATCACTCTATATGAGGCTTGGCATGGTTGCAAGTCATGTGTTGCTCATTTGTGTGTCTTTGGTTGTCTAGCATATGCATTATTGATTGAACAACAATGCAGGAAAATTGGATGAAAAAGCAATGAAATGTGTTTTTGTTGGGTACAGTTCTAGAAGTAAAGGTTATTGTTTGTATCATCCATAGACTAAATGTATTTTTCTTAGTCGCGATGTTTCTTTTGTGGAAGATGCAATTCAACCAATAGGAGACATCAATTAGCTCCAAAGATGTGTATGACATTCTTTTGCCTCTTTTTATAGGTGGTCAGTCAAGTGCTAGGCCAAATGAGGCAATTTCTCAGCCTTTATAGGTTTCACATAATGATGCAGATCGATCTAGTTATGATGCAGATTTACATGATACACTTGTTGATGAGAGGGATGATATAGAGGAGGCAAAATCTATGCCCAAATGTCTAGTGCACACTTTGCAAGGTAGAAAATTAGATGCACCTTTGTCATATCATACTCGTTCAAGCTCTCATAGTGCTTCTTTTGCATCAGATTGCTATTCTATGGCTACCTCTAGTCTCTGTGATGAGAATGGGCATGTTTCTTTTGATGAAGCACAAAATTCAAAAAAATTAATGGTTGTAATACAATCAAAATATGATGATATTATGAAGAATAGTAAGTGGTCGTTATGTGATTTTCCTCCTTGCAAAAAGGCCATTCGAACTAAATGGGTATACAATATGAAATGTAAACTTGATGGAACAATGGATAGGTATAAGGTTATGCTTGTTGCAAAAGGTTATGCTCAAGAAACAGGCATTGATTTTGATGAGACCTTTGCACCCACATGTCAAATGACTACTGTTTGTAGCATCTCTACACTAGGATCCCATCAACGTAGAAAGGGCATGAAAACAAAGTGTGCAGGTCAAAAGGCATTATATGGTTTCAAGCAAACACCATGTGCTTGGTATTAAAAGACACATGCCTACTTCATTGCACATGGTTTTTAGAATAGGCCAACTAAGAGCACCTTAAATGTTAAGCATGAAAATGATATGCTTCTAATCATTGTTGTCTATGTTGATGACATGGTGCTCACTTGTTCTAATGAGAAGCATATCACTAGTTTTAAGGATGATTTGCATGCCTCATTTGAGACATCATCATTTTTGGGGCATTCACATCATTATTTGGGCATTCAATTTATGCAAGTTGATGGGAATAGCTTTGTGTCAAAAAAAATATATTTTGAAACATTGTTGCAGCATTTTGGTCTGAAAGATTGCAAACCTATTGCCAGTCCTATGGAGCCAGGTTTACGGTTGATTCTTTGTGATGTTTGAGATGCATTTGATGTTACTCTCTGTCAACAAGCTTTTGAATTCTTAATTTACTTATGCATATCTCAACCTAATATTCAGTTTGCCATCTCTAAGATGAGCAGGTTTATGCATTGCCCATGCATCAACATTCCTAAGTGGTTAAAGGCATCTTTTGCTACTTGATTGGTACCCGGCTAATTAGATTGTTTTATCCCAAGGGGGGATCACTATGGCCAGATTTACATGCTTTTTCTTACTTTGATTGTGCAGCTTTTTATGACTTTCGTGTGTCCACTAGTGATTTTTACTTCATGCTTAGTAGCTCATGTTGGAACAAGCCAATCACAAATTGGTGATTATAGAGATCTTGAAGAAGACTTATGGTCAGAATGAAGTGAAGGAAGATACTTATGAAAGTGAAGAAGATTTCAGGATGATGTCTTGTACACATATGTACATATAAGTGAAGAATCTTGTAAGCTGAGTATAGCAAAGTCTTTAGGATGATTAGTAGCAATGTCATAGACGCGGGATGAGTCAAAAGTCATGTATATATAAGTTAATGAGGACAAGAAATATGTAAGAGAGTCATTTGTAGATGACAAATTTCAGAAAGAAGTGTAGAGAGTTTTTTCCCAGAAAGTAGCGACGGGTTTTTCTCTGAGTGCTCTCTGTCTGATCACGTGGATCAGAAATCCTTTTGTACACATCTAATTGAGAAGCTAATGAAGCTATGTCTAGAGTTTCAGAATCTAATTTCTCTCCTACTGTGAGAATGATCAATAGGAACATTCATATGTGAACTTTGGGAACTGAAGCCTGAGAGTAGCGCACTTTTCCGTCTCAGTATTTTGATCAGATCTGAGTGTATACTGTAAAGTTTTTGATGAATGAGCACTTAAAATTTAAGTTAGAAGATAAGGAAGCTATGGCTAAAAGCATTTAGCAAAACGGGTTTTAGATTGGGAGAAATCAACTTAAGAAGTTGACTATGTCGAAGGCGCAACTTCTGAGAGACATTTTCTGACATGTCTTTGATCTTAATGATCAAATTAAACTTTTGGTGATTAGTTTTGAGAACTAATGATTGACATGTTTGCGCAAAGGTATTGCGAATACTTGTGCATCATTTGCTTGAAGAAATTTGAAACTTTATGCAGGTAATGAAGTGGATTCCTGAAGCAAACTTTCTGAAGTAGACACTTCTTCACTCAGAGAAGTGTTGCTTGAAGTTTTGGTAAAGAAGAACATTGTTTGTGTAAAGTTTGGTTTATAACTGACATAGAAGTGTTCTTAAGACAGTATAGATCAAACCTTTGGAGATTAAGAGGTCTCCAACAGTGGTATCAGAGCTGAAGGTGAAATACAAGAAAAGAAAAGACAATTGAAGTTCCGACTGGTGCAGATATTGAAGATATTTCAAATCAAAGGAGGACAAGGACAAATTATTGAAGATAACTTGCAGAAGTTCAGAGCACGAGTTCGAAAGAATCAAGAAGGACAAAGACTATATTAAAGGTACACTTTCTCCTCATAAACCATAGTAATTGCAGATACAGAAGGTCAAGGATGGGAGAAAGCTTGCAGATTGATAAGCTAGATAGGGAGAACTATCCAGCATGGTCCATGAGGATGGAAGCACACCTCATGAGCAAAGACCTTATAGCATTTATTACAGGAGATGAAGAAAAACCTGAATTTGCAGATCCTAGTATTCCTACTAGGGAAGAGCTTGCAATGTTGAAGACTTGGATGAGAAAGGATGCTCAAGCAAGGAGTATCATCTACATGGCTGTAAATGATTACCTTCTACCTCACATTAGAGGTTTGGAAAGTGCTACAGATGTTTGGAATGCCTTGGAAGAGCATTTCCAAAATACAACTAAGTCAAGGAAGTCCTCACTATGGGCTGAGTTCACAACCTTCAAGAAGAAGAGCTCACAATCAATTTCAGATTATGTGGCAAGGATGAAGGATATTGCAGATAGCTTGGGAGCAGTGGATGAAGATATTGAAGAGGAAAAGTTGGTAAGACAAATACTTACAGGTTTGAGAGGAGATGAGAAGTGGAAACCCTTCATATTGTCCATAGAGTTGTCACTTGATCACTTTACTCCTGATGTTAATCAATTACTAGGTCACATGCTAACCTTTGAGCAGGATCTTAAAGGAGACAATGATAGAAGTACAAGTCAAGCTATGTACTCCAAGGACAAGAAAAAGAATGGCAAGGGAAAGCAATCAAATGATGATGAAGGGAATTCAAATCAAGCTAACTTCACAAAGGGAAAGATGAATTTCAGAGGTAAAGGAAGAGGAGGTAAGAACAAAGATAATGCTAAAGCTTGTTGGATTTGTGGCAGAACAAATCATTTGGCAAATGATTGTTGGTATAACAATCAAAATGGTGGAAGCAATAATCAGAGTTATAATCAAAGAGGTAGAGGAGGCAGAAACCAAAGAGGCAACTTCAGAGGAAGAGGTGGTAGGACATCATATGGTAGAGGAGGTGGAAGAAACTTCCAATCTCAGTCCTACAACAACAATTATTACAATTATGCATCAGATCAGAAGGATGACATGACTCTTATCTTGAATGCAACTCATGAATCAATGGGAGAAGATCAAAGAGTGTTTTATATTGACTCAGGGTGTAGCAACCATCTGAGTGGGAATCTATCTTTGATGACTGATATGGAAGCAAGGGTGAATGGACATACAGTTCAAACAGGTGACAATACCAAACATAAAGTGGAGAGCATTGGATCAGTGAAGACAAAGAGTGGAAGTACACTTCTGAGCAAGGTACTTTATGTTCCTACTATTCCTAAAAATTTGATAAGTGTAGGGCAAATTGTGGAGAAAGGATATGAGGTAAGATTCACAAATGATGGTGTTTATGTACAAGATCCAAATCAGGGATATAGAAACATAATTGCAGGTAAAAAGGAAGGAAGATTGTTCACTCTCAAAGTCCAAGGTAATGTGGGACATGCATTATTTACCTATGGAAGTCAAAAGGTATCTGAATTAGACCTATGGCATAAAAGGCTAGGTCATTTCAATGAGAGAGCTATAAAGGAAATGTCGAAGAATCAGGTGGTGCTTGGATTGCCAAATATTGAAGGGCAACATATGGTGTACAAGTGTGAAGCTTGTCAATTAGGTAAAGCACATAAGAGTTCTTATAACAAATCAGGGTACAAGCATTCAAATATGCTTGAATTGGTTCATACAGATGTATGGGGTCCCTCAAGGGACTATAGCATAAATGGATCCAGATATTATGTGTTGTTTGTTGATGATGCAACCAGGTGGATTACTTTGTATGTAATCAAGGATAAATCAGAAGTTTTCAAGACATTCAAACATTTTCATGCTTATGCAGAAAGGATCACAGGGCAAAAGCTCAAGAGGTTAAGATCAGATGGAGGGGGAGAGTATTTCTCTAAAGAGTTTGATGATTATTTGTGGAATGCAGGTATCAAAAGAGAAGTAACTTGCAGGTACTCCCCTCAACAGAATGGAGTAGCAGAAAGGAGGAATAGGACTCTTGTAGAGTTTGCAAGAGCCATGATGAAGGAAAAGAATTGTCCAAATTACTTATGGGCAGAAGCCATTAACACTGCAACATACCTTGTGAATAGGTTGCCTTGCAAAGCTTTGGATGGAGGAACCCCTTATGAAGCATGGTGGGGTAAGAAACCTACCCTTGATCATTGTAAGGTATTTGGATGTATTGCATATGCTTATGTTCCTTCACAATTAAGACATAAGCTAGAACCAAAAGCAGAGAAGTATGTGTTTATTGGATATGATGATAGACAGATGGGTTACAGGTTGTGGAATCCATCCACAAAGCAATTTCTTGTTACCAAAGATGTGACATTTGATGAGCAAAATACATGGTATGTAGGGTCACCAAATGATTTTACAGGTGTTGAAGAAATACAAAGGAAAGGAAAGGCAAAAGTAAAAGTGTGTGAAGAAATTGTTGATGAAGTTGACTCTAGAAGTAGAGTGCAGGATCATGTAGAAGAAGGGCCAAGATTTGATCCAGAATCAAATGAGGCTGAAACTTCGAGAAGTGCAGAAATAAGAAGATCTACAAGGGAAAGGAAAGAACCTATAAGGTATAGTTATGATACATCTTTCCTAACAACAAAAGATTATGCCTACATTGTGAAGACAGAAGAAGATCGAACTACTTATGAAGAAGCCAAAGGTAAACAGAATTGGGAGAAGGCAATGCAGGAAGAGTATGATGCTCTACTTGAAAATGAAACTTGGGAATTAGTACCAAGACCAAAGAATCAGAAGGTCATTGGATGCAAGTGGGTATATAAAACAAAGAGGTTTGCAGATGGTAAAGTGTCTAGATATAAGGCTAGACTTGTGGTCAAAGGTTATGCCCAAACTTATGGGGTAGATTATGATGAAACCTTTAGTCCTGTTGCTAAGATGTCTACAATTAGGACATTGATTGCTATTGCTGCTTGCAAGGGATGGAAATTATCACAATTGGATGTGAAAAATGCATTTTTAAATGGATACATTGCAGATGAAGTATATATGGAGCAACCAGAAGGCTTCATGGAATCAATTGGATCAGATTATGTGTGTAAGCTCAAGAGAGCTTTATATGGGTTGAAGCAAGCCCCAAGAGCTTGGAATTACAGATTGGTCAAGTTCTTGAATGAATGTGGATTTCAAGCATCAAAGGCAGATAGTAGCTTGCTAGTGAAGGCAAGTGAAAATGGATACATTTATATGTGCATTTATGTTGATGATATTATTGTTACAGGAACAGATGCTCAAGGAATCAATGAACTCAAAAGACAAATAGAGAAGGAGTTTAAGATAAGTGATTTGGGAAACTTATCTTATTTTCTAGGAATGCAGATTGTGTATACTCAACATGGAGTATATGTTTCACAAGAGAGATATTTGAAGAATCTTCTAGTCAAGTTTAACATGGAAGATTGCAAGACCTCAACTACACCATTGGAGGTAAATCATAAATTAAGCAGGTATGGAGGTGAAGAATTCAATGACATGAAGAAATATCAGAGTTTGGTAGGTAGTTTAATCTATGCTACCTTGACAAGGCCAGATTTATCATATGCAGTAGGTGTGTTGTCACAATTCATGCATTGTCCAAAGAAGACTCATTGGATTGCAGCCCAAAGGGTACTCAGATATATCAAAGGAACCCTAAGTGAAGGTTTGTATTATGGTTTCACTTCTGACACAAGAATCAAAGTGTTTAGTGATGCAGATTGGGCAGGTGACTCAGATGATAGAAGGTCTACTCATGGGTATCTCTGTTATGTTGGAGATAAGCTAGTTTCTTGGTGTTCAAGGAAGCAACATACAGTTGCTTTATCATCTACAGAAGCTGAGTATAAGGGAATGGTAGAAGCTGCAAAGGAAGTAATATGGTTGAAGACCTTGATGAAAAGTTTTGAGACTGATCATAGTACTCCAATAATTTTTGGAGACAATATGAGTTCTTTGTATTTGGCAGCTAACCCTGTTTTTCATGCCAGGACTAAGCATATAGAGATTCAGTATCATTTCTTGAGGGAAAAGGTACTTGATAAAGAGATTGAAGTAATGTACACTCCAACAAAAGAACAAGTGGCAGATATGATGACAAAGAGCTTGGATGGACCTAAGCTACAGAGATTCAAGGAGATGGCAGGAGTGAAGAAGAATGGAATAATCACAATTAGTGATTGAGGGGGAGCTGTTGGAACAAGCCAATCACAAATTGGTGATTATAGAGATCTTGAAGAAGACTTATGGTGAGAATGAAGTGAAGGAAGATACTTATGAAAGTGAAGAAGATTTCAGGATGATGTCTTGTACACATATGTACATATAAGTGAAGAATCTTGTAAGCTGAGTATAGCTAAGTCTTTAGGATGATTAGTAGCAATGTCATAGACGCGGGATGAGTCAAAATTCATGTATATATAAGTTAATGAGGACAAGAAATATGTAAGAGAGTCATTTGTAGATGACAAATTTCAGAAAGAAGTGTAGAGAGTTTTTTCCTAGAAAGTAGCGACGGGTTTTTCTCTGAGTGCTCTCTGTCTGATCACGTGGATCAGAAATCCTTTTGTACACATCTAATTGAGAAGCTAATGAAGCTATGTCTAGAGTTTCAGAATCTAATTTCTCTCCTACTGTGAGAATGATCAATAGGAACATTCATATGTGAACTTTGGGAACTGAAGCCTGAGAGTAGCGCACTTTTCCGTCTCAGTATTTTGATCAGATGTGAGTGTATACTGTAAAGTTTTTGATGAGTGAGCACTTAAAATTTAAGTTAGAAGATAAGGAAGCTATGGCTAAAAGCATTTAGCAAAACGGGTTTTAGATTGGGAGAAATCAACTTAAGAAGTTGACTATGTCGAAGGCGCAACTTCTGAGAGACATTTTCTGACATGTCTTTGATCTTAATGATCAAATTAAACTTTTGGTGATTAGTTTTGAGAACTAATGATTGACATGTTTGCGCAAAGGTATTGCGAATACTTGTGCATCATTTGCTTGAAGAAATTTGAAACTTTATGCAGGTAATGAAGTGGATTCCTGAAGCAGACTTTCTGAAGTAGACACTTCTTCACTCAGAGAAGTGTTGCTTGAAGTTTTGGTAAAGAAGAACATTTTTTGTGTAAAGTTTGGTTTATAACTGACATAGAAGTGTTCTTAAGTCAGTATAGATCAAACCTTTGGAGATTAAGAGGTCTCCAACAGCTCATGCATATCTTGGTTGAGAAAGAAGCAGCCTATTATGGCCACTTCTAGTTGTGAGGCTGAGTATAGGATAGATTTCACAGTGATTATTGACAATGTGTGTGGCTCTGATGCCTTTTGGCTAATTTGGGTGTTGGTTAGTGCTCTACCATAACCATCATCACTAATAGTTAGAGTGCATTGGGAGTTCCAAGGAACCCTATGTTTCATGCTTGCACAAAGCACATTGAGGTGCATTATCATTATGTCACGAAGAGGTTCTCTATTGGAGAGATTTGTTTGGCATATATGCCGACACAAACATAAATTGCAAACATTAATTTTGAATAGCTATGAAGGTCCTAAGTGGATTGTAGGATTCTCCCATAATACACAATGGATTATAATGAAGGATGATTAGTTGGACATATTTCTAAGTAGGAATTGAAAAATATTAAAAGTAAAGTTCTAGGTTACGTAATAGTCAAAAGTTTGAATAAGAACCCAAAGTGCACTCATAGTGGTAGAAGTTTGTCATTAGAGAATAGGTAGTGTGCAACGCCATCTTTGATATCATATGGACCATATATTTGAATTCGCTTAAGATCTTTAAGTAATCTACATCATCCATTAGAAGTAATTCTATAGCTAAAAACTTGAGGTAGACATTGAATTTCTAAAGTGAACACGCACTTCCTTATGAAGTGTCTTGCCTCTTGAATCCTTATTGCACATAAGAATTCTAATGGGGTTATAAGTAGATATGAATGCTTGCATTCTCATTGCCAAACTTTGATTGTGCAGATTGTATCCCTTGGGCATTATCAGAGAGTTCCAATCAACAATCCAAAACATAATACATACATATATATATAAATACATACACACATACATACTTACTTACTTATATAATTATATACATACATACATACATACACACATACATACATACATACATTCATTCATTCATAAATGCATACATGCGTACGTACTTATTTTTACTTACTTACTTACTTACTTACTTACTTACTTACTTACTTACTTACTTACATACATACATACATACATACATACATACATACATGCATGCATGCATATATACATACATACATACATACTTACTTACTTAATTATTTACATACTTACTTACTTAATTACTTACTTACTTACATTCATACATACACATAGATACATACATACATAGATACATACTTACTACATACATACATACATAGATACTTAGATACATAGATACATACATACATACATACATACATAGATACATAGATACATAGATACATACATACATACATACATACATACATACATACATACTTAATACATACATACATACATACACATATACTTACATACATACATACTTAATTATTTGCATACATACATACTATACATGCTTATATACATACATACATACATACATACATACATACATACATACATACATACATACATACATACATACATACATACATATACATACATACATACATACATACTTATAGGTAGAATGTCTTTTTGAAGGTGGAAAAAAGCTATTTGTACGTGGTTTTATTTTAAGTCTAAGTGGATTTAATTATGGCATATTGGCCTTATTTATTGCATGCCTATGTGCCTTATTGGATTTTCTTTTTAGTTTATGAAAATGATGCAAAATTGTTTTTCACCATATGGTGTTATATATGGTGTTATATATGGTGTTACATACATACATACATACATACATACATACATACATACATACATACATACATACATACATACATAAATACATACATACATACATATTTGCTTCCGTTCATTTTTACTTACAAACATGCATAGATACATACATAAATTCATTCAGTCATTCAAACGTACACACATGCATACATACATTAAATTGTAAATACATACACTAATTACTTACTTATATACATACATACACACATCCATTTATGCATGTTAATATATTTAGGTAGTGATGTGTGTGAACACATTGGGACTACCATGTCACTTTCTTCCCTCTTTAGGAGGGTTTTCCCCTCGGCTTGTATATATGCCTATAATGCTAATGGGCTACTTATCTTTGTACATTCTCTTGGTAATACATTCAGTATTGTGTATTGTGCTCTAAGCTTCTTCTTCTTCGTTGTATTGTTTGCGTGCTTCCACAGACCTCAAACTCCAACAAAATTTATCAGATTAGTTCATTGCTTCATCTAGGATGTCATTAACACCCCTCCAGTCCCAGTCTCAGAATCACATGAAAACTAGTGCTCATCTCAGGGTGATTAGGCATTCAAAACCGCTTTGCTTTGTGATCTCGAAATCGCAATCTAAGCTCGTTTCCACCTTTGAATTACTATCATAGTGCCTATGCAAGCAATTTCATCTTTTTAAGCCAAAGATATATACAAGTTTCAGTTCGCTAATATAAGCACTTCAAAGTTTGCTACATGTTTAGAAAAACTCGACGTGGTAGTTCTATTCAACTTTTTGAGATACAATCATTTTTTTGCATCAGGGTATCTTAGACAGTGGCCATGGCTAAAAGCAATTATGTATTCCGTTTGTTGGATGTTGAGGATAAGTTGGATGGTACCAATTATCTATAATATGATGCACCATGTATTGGTTGCAAAAGAACTATGGAATATTGTGCATGCAGAAATCTACTAATTCTGCACAATCAAAGAAGGATGAAAGAGATGAGAAGAAAACAAAAAAGCAGAAATTGTTTTGCAAATACTGTAAAGCAAATGATCATGTCATAAAGAGTTGTCCAAAGCTAGCTCCAAAGAGGAAAAGAAGAAAGAGGTTGGAATGGTTATTGTAGAGGCCTCTACACCCAAAACAGGGGTTTGCTAATATTGTGCAAAATGAAGAATGGTCATTTACTACTCTTTGTGCTTATGAACCATCTTCAAATGAATAGTGTATGTGTATAGTAGAATCAGATGTTTGGTACGTTGATAGTTCGCCGACCAAATATTACCTTGCAGTGCAGTTTCTTCACTTCACTTCAGCCTCCCCTATAGGGAATACTATTTCATGTGCCAAAAACTCCTTGTATCCTATTATGGGAGTTGGTAAGATCAGTCTAACTAAAACTGATGGCAGTTCTTTTACATTGTCTGTAGCTCAAGCGTAAGCACCACCTCCTTTACTTGTCAATCCGTGGAGACGTGAGGACCGGTATGAAGACCACGAGCAAGTGAAGGCACAAGTGCATGAGTGAAAGCACACAAACATGCACACACATACACACACACGCGCACAAAGTAAGATCAAAGAGAGGAACAATGGAAAGCTTAGATTGCAAAAGAGTTCTCTTACAAAAGTTCTATTCTCTAACAAGCTAACCCCCAAAAATGAGCTCTCTAGCTCTTTTTATAGTTTTTTGACTAGTTTTGGCCCTGTCCAGACCTAGTGTCCGGCCTAGTTAAAAATTAGGTTCCAAGGCTTATTTGAGGGCTCAAACGAAGTCTAAAAATTATGAAAATTGGTACGATGGTACTTCTAATACTCCTCAAGCTCGAGGACTCCTCGGCTTGAACAAAATGGAGTTACTAAAAATAGATAATGGTATTTACAATGGTTTTTAGTGATGAAAATCACTATTTTTGTAGGGGATTCTTCTGAAAATTTGACATACACTTCTTGGAGCTCCCTAGTTGCTCCCTTTCCTTGTGTGTCCACCTTTTGATGTGCTTCCATGCTTTGTCCTTGACTTTGAGCTTCAACACTCCCCCCCCTCTCGAGTCTATCGTCCCTGACAGACCCTTGTTGGAAGGGCTGTTCTATGTAGTGCTTTGAGAGGTGGTGTCCATCCGTTGTATGAGCTGGTTCCTTGGATTCCAGCAAGAATGTGTCGTTGTGAGCTTTCAAAACTGCAAGTTGCTCAAAAGAGGTTGTCAAGAGTGATTTGGAGCAACTACTGGCTTCAATTTGCTTCCGAGATATGGATGTTGTTCCCATGACGTCCGCTAGCTCTTCCAAAGATGATGTTGAGAGCAGTCATGCCAACTACTCATAACCCATAATGAATGATGGGTAAGTGTGTTCGTGCTTGGGTTGAAAAAAGTATGTGCCTTGTGCATGGCCTTGTAATGTAGCCCTATGCATGCTTACTTGGAAAATGCATTGGAAGAAGTATGGTGCAAAAATTGCGGGTCTTGAGCTAAGTGCTCAAGGGTATGCTGACGAAGAGGTTTCCTAAACTATCATGGTTATGGTATTTCCAGAGTAAAGATACTTACCATGGAGAAGGTTGATGGATGTTTGTCTCTTCGTGTTGTACACTCGGCCTTTGGGATGGAACATTGTTGATGAATGTCCATGTTGCTTGTCCACTGATGAGATCTTTTGAGTGGTGGCTCCTCTCTCCTCTTTTCAAAGCAACATTTGTCAAATACTGAGAATTGAATTGCTTTATATTCCTTGGCAAGCAACATCGGGTAACTACACCAAGCTGAGTTTCACATATTCTCTTTAGCTCACCATATGCAGGAGTCTTCTCCTCCAGAACTACCTTTTGCAGATATCTCCTTGGATGCTCTGGTACATGAAGTAGTTAAGCATCACTCAAGTTGCGGACCTTCAAGCTCTTCATTCCTACCATGGTAAGAGAAAATCATAGTTGTAGATGCCATGTTCATGCCAAATGCTTGTCATCTACCAGATAAGGCAGCAATAATCTCACTGCTGGCCGAGACACACTTCTATCCAAATTGATAAATGCCTAGTAATCAACAGTTCCACCTTCAACTAAGCATGACTCGTTCATGTTTCATAAGCCAAACCTGGGAACAAGCTCTCTCCCACTTTTCTTTCTCCCTTTTTTTTTTTTTTTTTTTTTGAGGAAAAGGATATCACAAAACAAGAACACAAAAGTTAGTATCAATAGAAATGTTTGACATATGTCACTGTGCTCTTGTGCATGGGATTCTCAAGTGTGTCTATGCACGGCCGTGTAATGTGGCCCTATATTAATGCATACTTTGGAAATGCATGACCTGAATGGTGCAAAAGACAGGGTTGTGCAAGGAGCACATGGTTGTTGCTCGTTCGAGGCTTTCGATGTTATTTACGGAGGTTGATGCCGACCTTGGTGGAGGTATCCATTGAGTCTCGAACTGATGTAATCCTCCTTATTGGAGTCCATTTTAGAACATCATTTGGCACTGTAGAGGTCACTTCAGGCGTCTTTCTCTTTGGATGCTTTCTGAACTGTGGTATCCAGTGTGGTTGACACTTTGGTTCGGTGGAGGCCACTTGCACTTTTGGCTTCCAAACCCATATCCTTTTTGCATGTCTTCCTACTAATGTTGAAGAGCTGATTTGGTTCTTACCCTTTTCTCTTTTTGGCTTCTTTGTTGAAACCTTTTGCATGTGGGAGAACAAAGGTTGTTGTGGATGTAGGAGCTTCTTAGGTACCCACATCTGTAATTGCCCTTGTTGAGCTGCAGCTAACTTCTTAGGCACCCAAACTTGTTGGATACCTTGTGATTGAGCTTGTCTGAGCTGCTTCCTTCGTCTTCTGGCGTGGTTGGTGTGCATGGATGGGATTTGTGGGGGCAAGGCTGGTGGTTGCTCTCCTTTGCGTACCCATATCTGCTTCATGCTCGGAACTGTTTTTTTATCGAATGGTGTCTTTCTATTTGATGTAGCAGTTGTCGTGAACGGTTGTTTTTGCTTGTGTGGTGGACTCACTACTGTGGCTACTTGATTCTTTGGAGAAGAAGAAAGATCCACCCGCCTTCGAACCTGGTCTTCCACGATTGAATCCTTCTGCATCATAGAGCTTTTGACACATACAACATCTTCTTTCATATGATTAGTCTTGGAAGAACTAAGAGAGTGTGTGGTGCCATGATTTAGGAGCATGCAGTTCTCTAATTCTAATGTAATGCATTGTTCATGTACCCAAACTTGAAGAATTTGACTTCTTAGGTTTAAGTTAACTGCATGGTCATAGATCCAATCTTGACCCAAGACAAGTGGTTCTGTAAGGTTCTCATCTTGACATACTAGCGCTTTGACTTTCATTGGAACATCTTGAAGGTAGATGGGAAGTTCCACCTCGCCCAAACAAGGGGTTTCCACACCTCCCAATCCTATGAGATAAGCTTCTATGGGATTGATGTTCAACCCCAAGTCTTGGCAGTAGGAAAGTCTAACTACACTACTTGCTGCACCTGAGTCAATCAATGCTTTCACCGTCCTTGCACCCTTCCCTTGTCCTATCTCTATGGTCACAAAGGGTCTTCGGTCAATGACCTGAGAAGTCGCTATGCCTGACTTTTGACACATATCCATGTGATATTTTGGGGCTTTTGAGTTGACTTCTAGGCCTAATCGCCTTAACTTATTTCGCCTAATACGCTCTCTGGCCTCTACCTGTGCTTCTTCTCTCACTCTTAACTCTTCATCTTTTCACTTCTTAGCAGTGTTGAGTCTCATTAGCATATCCTCAGTAAGAGGTTCTTGATATAGCTTGACTCTACAGCCACTAATATAGTTTGGCAAGATATCTCCTTCTAGAGTGGCCAACTGAACTGCACCACTAGTGGAAATTCTATTAATGATCATGGGTCCGTATCCTCTTTTTTCCAACTTACGGGCATGTTGTTTTAGTGTGTATACCAACACTAGATCTCCCTCTTTCAATCCCTTATCCTTGATGTGTGCATCAAAGTATGCCTTTTGCCTCTTCTTTGCAGCGTAGATGCCTGCTGCCGCTCGTAGCCTCGTCTCACCCAAGCGTTCGAGATCAAAGATCCTAGAGGACAATTCATGCCCATTCCACTCATACTCTTGTGCTACTTTTAAGGCAGGGATTAAGAAATCTAATGGTAGCACAGTGTTCTGTCCGAAGACCATCTGAAATGGGGTGGCGTTGAGTACCGTTTTGTAGGCAACTCGATAAGCCCAAACAGCATGATGAAGTTGTTTGTCCCAATCAGAGCATTTATTATTTACCAGTTTTGTCAATACATTACAGAGGATCTTATTGGTACTCTCGGCTTGTCCGTTGGCTTGTGGGTGATAGGGGGCAGATTTCTTATGTATCACCAAGAATTCTTGGAGAAGATTTTCAATGACTTCATTCAAGAAGTGTGTGCCTCTATCGCTCACCAACTCTATTGGTAGTCCATATCTCGTGAACACATTCTCGAATAAGAACTTAGCCGTAGTCTGAGCATCATTCTTTGTTGTGGCTTTGACTTCTACCCACTTTGTAAGGTAATCTGTGGCTACAATGATGTACTCTGCATGGGAGTTTCTAGCTGGGGGGTTAATAGGACCTATGAAGTCTATGCCCCACTTCGAAAATGCACGTCCTCCCATCATTGTCCTCAAGGGCATCTCGTCTTTTCTCACTGGATATTGTGCACGTTGGCATGTGTCACATTTCTTCACATAGGTATGTGCGTCCATATGAAGAGTGGGCCACCAAAGTCCTGAGAATAGAATGGTCTTGATCACTCGGTCAGGACCAAAATGTCCACCTGCAACACCGCTGTGTGCAGTCTCTAAGACCTTTAAATAGTCTGATTCATGAACGCATAGTCTTAAGTAACCATCTTTGCCTCTTCGGTATAGGTTGTCCCCTACTAAGGCATAGCCTTGAGCCTCTTGCTCCATGCTTCGTCTTCTTGCTAGACTAGCCT
The DNA here is from genome assembly GCA_020310875.1 of Ceratopteris richardii. NCBI lineage: Eukaryota > Viridiplantae > Streptophyta > Polypodiopsida > Polypodiales > Pteridaceae > Ceratopteris > Ceratopteris richardii. The sequence goes on along the minus strand of CM035419.1, from coordinate 117,509,895 downwards.
CTTTGGGTAATCTTCCCGATCTCATAAACTCTACCAATGGGGCACTCCAATCTGGAATTAATGACACTTGATAAAGGGTCGCATGCTCCACTGGGGGTCTCTCTCTGCACCTTGGACAATTCTTAATCCACTCATGTATTTCTTTGTCCATGCTAGGCCAATACACTCCTAAACGCTTTAGATTCTGCAATGTTCGTTGTTTAGAATAGTGATTTCCTAGCATTCCTTCATGGGCTTGTTGCAACCAACTACTATGTTCATCATCCTCCACACGACAAGCTAATACACCCTCAGTATCTTGTTTGTACATGCTTCCTGCTAATATGTGATATTTTTGTGATTTTACAATTTCTTCTTGTGATGTTTTCACATTCTTATTTGCAGGGCCAAAGGTTAGGACTGGTACCAACTTATTTGGTCAAACTCTACACCACAAGTGGTTAGAGTGATCCCTTCTAGCAATCCTAGAGGTCTTTCAAAATGACCATCAGCCATTTGAAGCTTCATTCTAGTTGGTCTTAATGTGGGCTTGCCCCATTGCTTCCACAAGGAGGTGGTCGCAATAGCAACACCAGCACCTGAATCTATGATTGCTTTGGTTGTGTAACCTTGGTAGGTGATTGGAAGATAAGTATTACCTTCTTCACCCTCACACATGTCCCCTATTTTGTCTAGAGGTATCTCTGGTACCCTTTGCTTGGAGCCTGCTTTTGGCATGTTGGAATCAAGTTCTGGAACCTGATCCTTCACATGATTCCAAAGCTCAGGTTTTGCTTTGAGCAGCTCTTCTACAGTGAGATGACACTGAACCTTAGTGTTCTTCACGACATCCGTGTTCCTTGGAACCACTGAGTCTTCATTTCTTACTAGTATTGTGGGAGCTCTAATCTGGAGAGATTCAGATTCCCATGGGCCTGGAAATTGAGGCAGTTCTTCTAAGGTATTAGATTCAAAATCTAACCTTTTGTCTTCTTGTTGTTCTGCTTCATCTCCGTAAATAGATGGAATGTCTTGGGGAAATTGATCATGAAGATCATCAATCTCAGGAATAGGAGGGGAATTACCCTTCTCCTTGGCCCATTTCTCTTCTTGTATTTCCCGCAAGAATTCTTGAGAGTACTGTTGAATTGAAGGAGGTATTCCTGGATCCGTGGAATTAGGAACATAAGCTCCCATTGGTGGTGAGCTTCCTCTTTCAATAACTGGTTGAGCCTCTGGAGGTTAAGAAACTTGTGGTTTGTTTACCAACTGCTCTAATCGTTCTAGTAAGCCCTGGAAATGCAAATCCCCTTTGGCAGAGTTTGTCTGATTGAACTTTTGACTAGTCTCAAGTATAGCTTGAGCTTGTTCTACCATTTTCATGCACATTTTCATCCGTTCAATCTCTAAGTCCGCTCTAGGGTAACTCTTGTCTAGGTTTGCAGCTGTAGGCCCTTCTTGAAGTCGAGCCTGGTAGACCTTGAACATCATGTCCAAGCCTTCTGGGGTTGGATCTGCAAGAACAGACCCTGGTTGCGGTCTATTTACAATGGGTGGTGGGGTGCGATGAGGTGGAATGGATGGAGTTTCGGCATGCGAGGGGTTTTGAGATGCAATGTCTTCTATTTTTGTTTTTGCGTCTTTCAAGCTTTCTTCTAGTTCTGATAACTTTTTATTCCACTTACGATTGGCCTTTTCTCTGGTATCCTTCCATGTTCTTGTTTTCCTCTTACTAGGCTCTCCTGATTCACTCGACCCCGATTGCTCTGCTAGTTTATCTTGTTTTAATGCTTGTGCCCTAGTAACTGCCTGTATAGGTGCCACATTACTGCTACTTGAACTTGAATCCGCCACTAAGCCTACCACATTAATGGGTGTAATCTTGGGTGCGCTGGAGGGGTTTCTTGGACAATCTCTAGGGAGATGGTCTTTGCCACAATCAGGGCAAAAAGCCTGTATTGTGATAGCCTGTCCTTGACTCGGAGATGATGGGTGGGGACAGTCACGAATGAAATGATCACCTTGACATCTAAAACAAGATCCTCTAGGGGCTTGTGGTCTCATTTGTCTCAATTGGGGCCTAGGGTTAGGATTTGTGTACATGACATTGGAGTATTCTGGCTCCCAATTTTGCTCCATAGGTGGTGCCTCATATTGATACGAGTAAATCTCACTATGTTCAGGTGACTCTGTGTAATACGCATGTGGACTACCTTCATGGGAGTAGTCTGAACTATGAGCATGAGAATCATTATCTGGTATCAATGGGGTTAGGGGCACCAATGCTCTATTTGGATTTTCCTCTCCCACAGCATATTTGACTGGAATCACGTTGGCTGGAGCTGGTGGTTGGTTTCCCAAGACAGGTTGTGGCCTATATGGTACCTGGTATTGCTGTTGTGGTCTATAATATGGCTGTTGGTATTGGTTCTGATACCTACCTTGTGGGTAAGGTTGCTGATAATTCTGTCTAACAGCCTGCCTATTGTAGGGACAATCTTGAGCCGTGTGGTTTGTGTATTTTCTCTCAATAGTGCAATATGGAGCATTCCTTTCTCTAATGTTTTGGTTTTGCATTGGGCATACATTAGCCATGTGGTCGCCCCCACAAGTATAACACCGATTCACTGGAGTGACTCTCTGTATTTGTTTATTTTGGACTCCCAGCTTCTTGGAAACTTGCTCAGCTATCTCCTCTATTTCCGTGGAGATTTTTGAAGTATGACTAGTAGAACTATCTGAATCCTTATAGAGTTTGGATAATCCTAACTCCTCACCCAAGTTATCTTCTATGTCAATGCATGTCCGCACGCACTCTTCTATGGATCTAGGCTCTTTCAAATATACATATGATCTTAACTTTGTGCTCAGTAAGCCATCTAAGAACAAAGCCACTTGTTTGGCTGGTGTGGGTAACTCGGGAGCAGGGCATCTTTCTAGGTACTGTCTGAACCTTCTACCTGCTAGTCGCACTGTTTCTTGTGGTGTCTGCTTGAAACTGTGGATCAAGGATGATGTGTTATGCCTGATACCACTCTTGGAAAATTCTACAATGAATTCGTCTAGCAGTTGACCTATATCGCGATAGTTGCGACTACTCAATGGTTGAAACCAAGCCAAGGCAGTGCCCTTAAGAGTCAAACCAAATGCCTCGTATTGGGTGAATAAATCCTCAACCTGTTCAGCTCTTAACACTTGTTTGAACTCGGCCACATGATCATAAGGATCTCCTGACCCGTCAAAATAATTCTTCATTGCCTTGATCACTTGAGTGGGTCTAAGGGTTCTTCGGTGCTCTCGGGGTCTAGGCAATGGAAAATCATGTTCATCTCTTTTTTGCCTATGTGCTTGATGTCTCTCTCTTTCAGGTCATTCATTTTCAAATCTTGATCTATTCCTGCCCACGGTGTGTGCAAAACTTACCTCAGGTCTCTCTCTAGTTCTTTCTCTCTGGGCTGCATGAGCGTGGGATGATCCTACTCCTTGGAGGCCATGGGAAACATTGGATCTTGGTGTGGGGAAAATCAATTCATTCTTCCAAGTATATGCATGTCTATCATGTTCTGTTACCAAGAAAATTTTCTCTGATGTGTTATCCAGGTAGACAACTTTGCCTGGTATCTCTAGATCCTTGAACTCATAGATGATAACTATGCCCAATTGGCTAGGTTGATCCGGCTTGAATCTCCAAAAGGCTTCCTCTGTTTCTCTATTCAAAAATAGTTCTATGCTTTTGTTATCTTGAGGGATCCAGTCTGGAGTGATCACTCGGGTCAAAACTGACTTACCTCTAGGAGTCTGGGGTCCTTGTCCTACATTTCCTTGTTCTAGGTCTCCTATTTCATTCTCAGGAATGACATTTCCAAACTCATCAGTCCTATCTGGTAGGTTGGTGACCACATACATGGTTCCTTCCTTATCAATGTATGAACCCTCTTCGAACTTGACCACCGGGTGTTCAAGTCCAAAGGATTGATCTAGATTTTTGAGTTGGACCACTGATCGCCTCAGACCATCCTCATAGATGCGAGCACCTAATTGGTTGGTCCGAATATATTCCAACTGTGTCTTATAGGGACCTTCTGGTGTTTGTAGATGGGCAGTCCCTGAGCCACCTGCAGGTTTTCCCATACTAAAAGACATTTCTGAATCACTTGTGTCTGAACTTAGTAAAAGATGACCACTTAGTTGTTGTGCCCAAGACTTGGATGTATGGTTGACACTAGCCTCAGAAGATCTAATGCTTTGTTTATCCTTGCCTAAGTGTCTACCAGATCTCAGGTTCATAAGCTTTAGTCAAGAGTCCAAATTTTCCCCTTGGTATGGTTCAAAATTCTTTGGAGTCCCCTTGGTTCCCAATTCAGGCTCCGGGGGTCAAAACAGGCAAACAGGACCTTTGGAGAAAATCGCGATTTTGTGAACTTTCAGAGAATCGCGATTTTGTGAACTCAGAAAATCGCGATGTTGAGCACAAAATCGTATTTCTGAAAATCGCGATGTTGAGCACAAAATCGTGTTTCTGAAAATTGCGATGTTGAGCACAAAATCGTGTTTTTGAAAATCGCGATTTTGACTCAGAGAATCGTGATTTACAAAATCGTGTTTTTTCACAAAATCGTGTTTTTGGCTGAAAATCGTGATTTGTGAGAATCGCGATTTTGAGCCCACTGAAAATCGTATTTTCTCAAAATCATGTTTTTGACAAGAAAATCGCGATGTAGAGCACAAAATCGTGTTTTTTTTATATGAAAATCGCGATTTTGAGCACAATCACAGAATCGCGATTCTGAGAATGACCACAAAATCGTGATTTTTTCAGCCAACTTTTAGGCGGGAAAACAGAAAATCGTGATTTTTCAAAAATTTTGAATTTTCACAGAATCGCGATTTTCATCATAGAATCCCGTTTTTTGGCGGGAAATTCAAATTTCTGAGCGCCGACTATGGCGAGCTCCATATGAGCAGAAAATCATGAAGAAAACACTGCGCTTGCTCTCCCTTGCACCTCCTAACTCCTTCCACAATAATGCATGAAAAATGGTATGAAAATGGTGAAAATGCACTAAAAAACAAGAAATTTCTATGAAGAACAAGATGGAAGAAGGTGGAGATGATGATGATGATGAAGATGAAGAGGAAAAAACAGAAAGTTCTATTCTCTAACAAGCTAACCCCCAAAAATGAGCTCTCTAGCTCTTTTTATAGTTTTTTGACTAGTTTTGGCCCTGTCCAGACCTAGTGTCCGGCATAGTTAAAAATTAGGTTCCAGGGCTTATTTGAGGGCTCAAACGAAGTCTAAAAATTATGAAAATTGGTACGATGGTACTTCTAATACTCCTCAAGCTCGAGGACTCCTCGGCTTGAACAAAATGGAGTTACTAAAAATAGATAATGGTATTTACAATGGTTTTTAGTGATGAAAATCACTATTTTTGTAGGGGATTCTTCTGAAAATTTGACATACACTTCTTGTAGCTCCCTACTTGCTCCCTTTCCTTGTGTGTCCACCTTTTGATGTGCTTCCATGCTTTGTCCTTGACTTTGAGCTTCAACATTGTCAGATGATTTATTTGTGCCAAGGATCAAGAAAAATGTATTATCAGTTTTAGCATTAGCCAAGCTTGGCTTCGTCATGAAATTTGTTGATGAGAGATGTACCATTCATGATTTGTCAAATGGGGACACCATTATTGCTTCTAGAACTTTATGTTGTGGGTTGTATAAGCTCATAGATTATGCATAATGTGTGAATGATTTAGCATGTGTAGTTCAAGATTCTCACGCTATGTCACATGCAAAGCTTTGGCATACATGCTTTAGTCATCTAAAATTTTCTAGTTTTGTTGGTGCAATTAAGCCCAAGCCTACATACTTGATGAGTACACATCAGCTTGATGTATTTGCATATCACTTGAGAAGCTTCATATGTACAACCTCTTGTAACTTTGAGTCTAATTACTCACTGTAAACGTAATGTAGATGCACGAGGAGTTAGGAAGCTTGGAATCTCATATCATTTGCTAGTTAAAGTCGAGAGAGAATCAATCCTATACTTTAGGATTATTTTAGGTGAGGATTTGAATTTGAATTCAAATGCTTGGATCCAACACAAAGCTATAAAACTTGAGATGAAAATCCCGCATGTATCTCGAGGTTTTGAGATTATTTCCATGTACCTTCATTGAGAAGAGGATCTCATCTCATAGCTCTCTCATTCTACACTCATTGAGCAATGACTTATTGCCAATGACTTTGTAAGTCTTCATGATTTAGTCAATACATGTTCATTACTTCCTAGTCTCATATCTTTGTCATACTCTATCGCAACAGTGATCTTTTTTTGAGCTAGCTCTCACTGTGTAGTGCATCATTTCGCATGCTTCGAAGCATGACATCTTGAGTATACTGTCTTATTTGATACTACAAAGTTTCATTGAATTTAGTTCTTGCAATCGTTAGATATTGTATGATTAATGCTCACTGGTATGTGACTGTCTAGGACCGTAAAAGTCGGGGGTGTTGCTTTACTTACTAAACATAATTCTTTGCATATATTCTATCATTTTAGATGATTCCACTCATGATTGGTAGATTGTTAAGCTAGTTAATTCTCCCTAAAAGGAATTTTACTAATTGCTATTGTACTCAAAGAATTGAGTAAAACACTGAGCAGGTGTCTCAGCCAAAATAGAAAGTTTTGTGCATTGGATCATATGCCTACCTATGTGTTTTGATTCTATCATTTGAGCATCCTATTCTAAGCAACATACATGATCATTTATACTTATTAGCTAGCTAAAGAGGCCCACAACACTATCCAAGCATCACTTATAGCAGGTGTGAAGCGGGTTTTAGTTACACTAGCACATCTCTTGTGATTATCCACCATCTCCTCCAAGAGTGGTATCAGAACAAACACAATCAAGATGGGAGATGGTTTTCCATCCTTCATTGAAAAATTGGATAGGAACAACTACTCAGCATGGTCTCTAAGGATGCAAGCATACCTTCAAGGGAGAATCTTATATGGATACATCTTAGGAGATGAAGACATGCCAATCTTCAGGAGCAAGAATCAACCAACAAGGGAAGAACAAGAGAGGCTAACCACATGGTGTGCAAAGGATGCTCGTGCAAGGTCATATTTACTAAACTCAATCTCTGATTTCTTGTTACCTCATGTTAGAAACTATAAAACCTCCAAAGAGACTTGGAAAGTGCTTTCATCATACTTCGCCTCCAACACAAGAGCTAGGAAGAATCAGTTGTGGTTGGAATTTACAACTCTCAAGAAACAATCAAAGCAAGGAGTGGCCGACTATGTAAACAAAATGAAAGATGTCAACCACCAAGTTTTGAAGATGAAGAAAAAGTAGGATATGAATGTAAGCTTAAAAAAAGCACTCTATGGTCTCAAGCAAGCTCCGAGAGCTTGGAACCATAGACTTGTTACCTATTTGCAGGGGCTTTATAGCAAGCAAGGTAGATGCTTCTTTGTTTATGAAGAAGGATAAATAAGAGATCATCTACTTGTGTGTCTATGTAGATGATAACATTATTACAGATAATGATTCTGATGGTATCAAGGAGGTCCCGGCTGAATTGATGAAGGAATTCAAAATCAATGATCTAGGGTTGTTAACCTATTTCCTTGACTTAGAACTTGTGTATACAGATGAAGTTGAATTCAAATGCTTGGTCCAACACAAAGCTATAAAACTTGAGAAGAAAATCTTGCATGTATCTCGAGGTTTTGAGACCATTTCCATGTACCTTCATTAAGAAGAGGAGATCATCTCATAGCTCTCTCATTCTACACTCATTGAGCAATGCCTTATTGCTAGTGACTTTGTAGCTTTACATGATTTAGTCAATACATGTTCATTACTTCCTACTATCATATCTCTATCATACTCTATCACAACAATGATCTTGTCTCAGTTAGTTCTCACTGTGTAGTGCAACATCATTTTGCATGATTCAAAGCATGACATCTTTAGTATACCGTCTACTTTGATACTACAAGGTTTCATTGAATTTAGTTCTCACAATTGTTAAATATGGTACGATTAATGCTCATTGGTGTGTGAGAGTCTAGGCCTATAAAAGTCAGGGGTGTTGCTTTACTTGCTAAACATAATTCTCTACATATAGTCTATCATTTCAGATGATTCCACTCATGGTTGGTAGATTTTTAAGCTAATTAAAGTTCCCGGGAAAATATTTTGAGTAAGGACATACAACTCTCCTATGTATCTACTCACATGCAATGAGATGTGATGACTAAATCATTCGATGGAAGCAAATTAAATGAGTTTAAATCCATGATTGCATTAAGGAGGTACCAATGGATTGAAGACTCAAGCATCTTAGGCTTGAGGGGGAACTGTTGGTACATTTGGCAAGCCTAGATGCTTGTTCAAATGGTTAGGACTTCTCACATCTACATTGTAGTCACTAAAGACTAGCATATGAGCATCGCTTGTAAAGAGTGATGGACTTTATCTCATTGGATAAAAGTAAATGTAAATGAGTTGAAGTAATCTCCTGATGTTAGAAGCCAAGCACCACGACTTATTGGTGGTTGGAAAATCAATCACAACCTAAAGTGTAGGAAGACTTTTAGGTAGGAGAATTTCAAAATCCAAATTCTCTTTATGAGTATAAATAGGAGTGACATTTAGTCATGGGACATGATAGAGAAGAGAAAGCCATTGAGCCTCATGGTTAACCGTACATTTAGCTCATATATGTATGTGTAAGTCCACTACATCTCCTTTGTATCATACATTCATTAGCATATACAAATTGAGTCATTAGTTTATGATAATCTCTGTCTATTGCTATGTGTTGTTATCTCACCATTTCAATGATTTTGTTTGATCAACTTCTTTGTGTATACATAATCATTTGATGTACTTTAACTTGGGATACGTAGAGTGATCTGTCTAGTTGCTACATGTCTATTTTGCATTACATTTGGATTACTAAAAATGTCGAGTTATGATTTATACAAGCTACCTGTGTCTACATATTATCATCATCTTGAAAACTTGGGACGACACCCCTTACTTCTTAAACTTATTCCTCAGTGTATAGGCACTATAAATTAGTGAAATAACTTGGAATAGTTAGCTTAGCTCTTTAGTTACATGTGTATAAAAGGTCTTGGGTCAACTCTTATCATAGAGTGAGAACTGAAAAATTTTTTAAGAGGTTCAAGTCAGAAAATAGCAAGCATTTAAGAGTTCATTTATGTGCAAGTTATCTATTTTAGCACAACTATTTGGTAATGATGCTCTCAAGTACTTAGTGGGTCTAAATGCATATTTGGGAAGCTAAAGGTGTCTATTAAGGTGCCTTGAAGTCACATTGGCAAGTGTAGAGCAGGATTATTGCAACACCACCTCATCTTTGGAGTGTATCCAATCATCTCCTCACATTGGGTATTGGTAAGAATTCTACCACTATCTCAATCATAAAACATTGGAACTTGCTAGAAATTTAGTGTTCCATGATCCTACAAAGTTCATTGAGCTACACTATCATTGTGTCAGAGAGTGACAATTTTCTTGAGTCTCGAAAGAAGTTTTAAGCTTCTCACAAAGCTTTTAGGTTACACTTTCATAATCCACATTATTTGATACTTCCTTATACATGAGTGTCATCCTCTTGTTCATTGCATCACTCATAAGGGAGATTTGTTAGTATATTTTGGTAGTGATATGTGTGAACACACTTAGGTGTGCTAGGGCACTTTTTCCCTCTTTAGGGGTGATTTTCCTATGGCCTTTATATATGCCTATAGCCCTTACAATCTACTGATATTTTGTACATTCACTTAGTAATACACTCAGTATTGTGCTCCATAGTTGTTCTTCTTTCTCATGCTATTTGCATGCTTCCCTAGTACTCGAACTCCAAAATCAAATACAAGCAAAGATCCTACATATACACCTCCATGCTCTTTCTAAAAAAAAATCCTTAAGTGTATGGTGCATTGATATTTGAAATGTGCCAAGGGTTTTAGTTGATCCAAAAGACATAACTTTAAAGGGGCAACATGTGCTACTTGTGTTCCATTGCATATATAAATCTTGCTATAGATAGTACTTCAATACCGTCTTTAGTTTTAGCTAATTTTCATTGTACGTATAGGGTCTTTTCTTTGATGTTCTAGCATCAACAATCATAATGAATTTATGAAAATTTCTTCTTGGATCTGTTTCCTTCATGGGAGTGTATGTTGAGGAAAGGAAATTCCCATACCCTAAAAAAGGTGAAGTTAATAGACTTCTTTTTTTATATTCATATCATTTCTCATATATTTATATTTCTTTGCTTCATTTATTTTCACCACATTCTTTTTTTTTTTATTTCCTATTGTCATATGACTCCCAGAAGAAAACCTCTCTTTTGAGCATTACAATATCAATTTTGTGTTCATGAACTTGATATTTCTAGAGATTTTATGAAGTCTTCAATTTTCTTGATTTATCATCTATATACTTTGCCTCTTTCTTAGATTTCTCTCCTTGGTCATTTATTTTAACTTAACTTACTTCACACTCTTTAGTATTTATTTGAGCTTGATATGTTTTATTACATGTTGCAAAAATTCTTCTTTTCTCTAAAATTTGGGATCCATTGTAATGGATTCATATTCATAGTCTTCTTGAATCTAAGTAGATCTAGAAAACTCCTCTAGGATAGTCACTAGGAACTATCAAATCCTTCCGCACCACAAAAATATGTCATATATTGTTCATGGATTGATTCACCTAGTTTCCCAATTTTCACTCCTATATTTTTTAAATATAAAGAATCACTTCCCTAGTCTTGCAGCATTTTGAGTCGGGACATGAAAATCCTACATAAAATTATCTCATAGATTCCAACATTTATGAAATAGCATCTTGATAAGGTGTGCTTGACTTCTACTTCAAAAGTCTACACCATCCATTTAGGCATAGTTTTTGCTTCCTCCATATGAGCCCTCTCATCAACAGGTGCATCATGTAAATTTGCATAAGAAATGGAATGATTTGCAACATCATGTGGAAATTGTAAGGGCTGAAAAATTGCCCCATTTGTATCAGCATTTGACTGTCCACCTAAAAAAAGAGGTAGCAAAGTGTCATACACACCTTTGGAGCTCACTCATGTCTCCTTAATACATGAATGTAATGGATGAATTGCATCTTCCACAAAAACATGAATGTAATGCATTTAGTTTGTGGAGGATACAGAGGATATCCTTTTCTTTCAAAACTATACCCAACAATAATACATTTCACTACTTTATCATCCAATTTTTTGCATTTTTGTTCAAGCAGTAATGCATATGCCACACAAACAAAGAGACATAACTGAGCAACAGATGGCTTGTGACCATGCCAAGCCTCATATGGAGTGATAGATTATAGTACTTTGGTGGGACACCTGTTAAGTACATATGTTGCACACATAAGAGCCTCAGGCCAGAAGCCATGTGGTCATGCTTGAATTTTGACCATGCACCTCACCATCTCCATGAGAGAAATGTTCTTTCTTATATCGACTCCATTTTTTTGAGATGTATATGATACTGTACTTTGATGTTTTATTGCATGCTTAGCTAGAAATGCATTATAATTAGAAGACATGTATCTCCCCCCAATCAAAATGGAGGGTGCCCAATTTACATGTCCACAGATTTTCAACCATAAACAAAAACCATTTTAAGCACATAAACACTTTGGAATTTTATTTCAATGAATAGACCCATGAACACAATTTATGAAGTAAAGGTAGTTCCCAAAAGAAGCTATCTGCATAGTTAAGGGTTTCAATGGCGATGCACCACGGTATGCCAAGAGCTTCACGATGATATCTTCGGAGTAGAAAATGGACCTCCTAAGGACGCACATAGTACTCTGCACAAAGACTGCAGAATTGTTGGGGGATTCTTGGACAAGAAGGGATTTGAGTGTTTGTAGGGGAAAAGGGAAAGAAGAGAAGAAAGATACACACTGGAAGCCTTTGGCGATTGATTATAATAAGACAAATAAAATGTGAAGCACAATGCAATCCAATGCTTCTCTGCAAAATCCCACAGAGTGCTCAATTACAAAATACCAAATACCCAGGAGACTTGTTGTTGTTGGCCTCCTCTGCACCAAACCTCCACCTTCTCCAAGCCTGCACTTGTGCACACCTTGCACCAAGCTTCCACTAAGGGGGAGGGATGGATACCTTCTGTTGGCACGTGCACACTTCAATGGGACCTTGGGATCCTTGTGGGACTAGTTTAGCACCCCTCTGCACACTTCCTTAGTCACTCTTCATGCACACCTTGCACTTCACTTCTCTGTGTCGCACACTGGTGACCCTTGCACTTCTCTCTCTTGCTTCACTTACACTATGCTCACTCTTGCTTACTCTTAGAATATCCAAGAATATTCCTTGCCCATTTGAGTGTGCTGATTTACGTATGCTCCTAACGGCAAGAGTATCTTGGTGCTCACTTTGATGTCCCAAGATTGTCTTCACAAGTGGGGAGCCAACGACTTCCTGTTTTGTCATGTAGTGACTTTAGCCTAAAACAAAAATTTTGATTGGGGGGCCATACTTTCACTTCTGTGTACGCTGCCGCTTCACATACATTCACATTTCCTTTTAAGTCTTCACTTTTGCACATAAGAGAGGGTTCACCTGAACCTTCCAAAACACTTTAAAAGCACTTTGAACCTTAGGGAAACTAGAGAAATACCTCTGCAACCTGCAACCTACTTTCTCCAATTTACCCTTTGTGGACAATTAATTATGCACTACCTGTGCACTTCGACACCTGCACCTTAACACTTTGACTTTGCACTAGTTGACTTTGAGCTTGTTGACTTTGACTAGTTTGACTTTCACATGGTTGACTTTGACCAATATGACTTTTATGGGCTCAACAGTTGCCCACCACCTAACGTGCTCTCCGTCCCGGAGAGCTACAACCAAAACCCTGAGGAGATATGACACCTGGAGCTGCAAGATCTTGAAGTAGGACATTGAACAGCTACCAAGTCCACCAGAAACAAGAGAGAACAAGCACCAGAGAAGAACCAAAAAGTGGAATTGTTGCATGGAAAGCAAACGAAAGCAATGGGAGGGTAGAAAGGAGAGGGAGGGGGAGGGCTGAGGGGGTGGAGATGGATAGTGCAGGGAGGGGTGAGGATTATGGGGTTTGTAGGGTGCCAAAATTATCAAACAGTAGAGCTACAGAGGGGGAAGATGGGAAAATGTGCAACATATGTTGAAATGAGGTGAGATTAGACAATGTGGACCATGTGTATAAATAAAAATAAGTGATAAATGTGCTCAAAACATGAGGGTCTTGACCAAAACTCAGAAAAAATGTGGGAATTTGGAAAAATAAAGCCAAAAACTGAGTCTAGAGGTGCCAAAAAACATGAAAATGACTCCAGGTTTGAAAAAAACCGCCAACCGAGGCACGGTCCAGAGCCAAAAGTTTTGAACCAAGAAAAAAGAAATATAAATATATATATATATATATGTATATATATATATATATATATATATATATATATATATATATATATATATATATATTTGCCCTTTTTTCATAATTAAAAAAATAAAAAAAAGTATGTGTGTCTTTTTTTGAACGCAGCCGAAAAAGTAAATAAAAAAAATGAAAATAAAATAATAATAATAAGAAAAACAAAAGAAAAAGAAAAATAAAATAAAATAAAATAAAGTAAAAAAATAAAAAAATAAAAATTAAAAAATAAAAAATTAAAAAATGGTGGGGGGGGAGGTGTCAGAACGGGGGGGGGGGGAGAGAGAGAGAGAGAGAGAGAGAGAGAGAGAGAGAGAGAGAGAGAGAGAGAGAGAGGGAGAGAGAGGGAGAGAGAGAGAGAGAGAGGGGAGTTTTTTTTTTAAATATATATATTTTTTTCAAACCCGAAAAATCCAGGGGGAACCTTTTTTCTTTTTTTTTGTTTTTTTGTTTGTTTCTTGAAAAATTATCCAAAAATAGAGAAAATTGGAGAAGAAATCCAAAAAAATGCCAAAAAAAAATCCAAAAAAATTTGAAAAAATTATCATGAAATTTTCTATAGGGTTAGCCCCAATTTCCTTACTCAAAACCACAGAGAGCTTCCTTTGTTCCTCCTATTTGGCAAGAAAATGATATCGGAAAAGGATAAAAAATGCTAAAAATGCTAGAAAAATTTCCCAAAAATACCCAGAAATTGTACTTTTGCAGAGGTTTTGAAATGCATTCTAGGTTTGCTAAAAACTCAAGGAACAAGCATGAAATGGATAAAGAAAACTACTAAAACTAAGCAAAATGAGATGAGAAAGCTATGTACAACCTGGATAGATTTTGCAGTTCCAGGTGATCCATACTTCTTCAAGTGTGTTGATGGTAGGCCTTGAGCCTTGATATGTTGACCAGTGGCAAGGCCTCTCCTTTCAGTGTATCTAACTCCACAGCACCCGAATTCATCATTGATTTAACTCGATAAGGTCCTTTCCAGTGTGGAAGCCATTTTCCTCTCACTTGTGTTTGAAGATGAGGTCTACGGAGAAGGACTAACATGACTGGCTCTATGTTGTTGTTCCACAGATTTCGATCATGTGCCTCCTTCCTCTTCATCTGAGTTTCTAACAATTGTTTTGTTGCTAGTAGACGAATCTCCTCCACTTTATGTAGGGCTCCCAGCCTCTGAGAGACACCACAATCTTTCTTTCCCTGCATGAATGCCACTTTAGGGGATCCATGTAAAAATTCAAAGGGCTCAATTGGCAATATGCCATAAACCAGTTGGAATGGAGAATATCCAGTGGCCTCTTTGTAAGCTAACCTGTATGCCCATAGGGTACCTTGAAAAGCAATGCCCCAGCAAGTAGGTTGTAACATACATTCCTTCCTTAACATGGAAATTAAGACCTTATTCGTTGACTCAGCCTGTCCATTAGCTCTTGGGTAGTAGGCACAAGAGGTCCTATGTAGAATTCTATACCTGTTGAAAATTTCCTGCAGGACCTTATTCACAAAATGAGAACCCTGGTCTGTACAAATTTCAAGTGGACATCCAAAACTGCAAATGATGCTACTGTAAATGAAATCAGCCACAGTTTGGGCGGTGTAGTTAGGTGATGCAATAGCTTCAGCCCATTTCGTCGCATAGTCTGTGGCTATCAATAAATACTTCTCTCTTTTAGGAATCGACAGAGGGTAGATAGGCCCTACAAAATCTAAGCCCCACTTCTCAAACAGTTGCCAAGACGTGGAAATAATCAAGGGGTTATGCCTCTGCTTGGTGGGCTTAGGGCCACACCTCTGGCAAACATCACATGCTTTTCCCCAGTCATCAGCATCTTTGAATAATGTAGGCCACCATAAACCAGCATCAAGGATCCTCTGACTCATAATATGCCCTGGAAGGTGCCCACCACCTGTTCCTTCATGTGTAGATTGAAGGATTTCCCTCACTTCTTCTTCTTCCAAGCACTTCCTAAGCCTATCATCCTTTCCCTAGCTATATAATTTATCTTCAATGAAGGTATACGGTCTACTCTTGATTAGCAGTCTCTTCCTTTGCACAACACTAGCCTTTTCTGGATACACACCAGTTTTAATGAAATTCTTGATATCACAATACCAACCATGAGCTTGTACCGCGAACATATTAGCATCTAGAAAGTCATCATTGATTCCACTAGCTTGATCCATCACATTGATTCTAGATAGGTGATCTGCCATCACATTTTCTTTACCTGGTCTGTGGACTACAAAAAAGTCAAACTCTTGGAACAACAATAACCACCTCCATATTCTACCAGTGGCTTGTGGTTTGTTGAGCAAATATTTTAGTGGTTGGTGATCTGTTATAATAACAAATTTTACTCCCAATAAGTAATGACGAAATTTTTGGACAACAAAAACCATGGCTAAGGCTTCCCTTTCTATGCTGTTGTAATTCCTTTCAGCCTTAGTCAAAATTCTACTGGCATATTGAATTGGTATGTCCACCTTAAATTCTTCACTAGGTTGTGTCAAAACTGCCCCTACTGCATAGGCATTGGCATCTACATGTATATGAAAGATTTTTGACCACTCAGGTGTGATCAAAATGGGAGCAGACACTAACCTTGACCGTAATGTTTGATATGCTTTTTCCTCCTCTACTTCCCATTTAAAAGGTATTTCCTTACCTGTAAGTCTAGCCAGTGGTCTGGCTATCTCTGCATACATTTTTATAAACCTTCTGTGGTATCCAGTATGCCCCAAGAAACTCTAAATTTCTTTAGGAGATTTGGGTTTAGGCAACTTTAATATAGAAATGATTTTGTCAGGATCTGGGGCCATACCTTTAGCCGACACCACATGTCCTAAGAGAGTTCCTTCTGTCACAAGGAAATGACATTTGTTTGGATTGAGCTTTAGCTTAGTCTCCCTGCATCTCTTGAAAACATTCTGTAGTTGTCGCAAGTGATGGTCCAAACAATCTAAAGGAGTCTCCTTGTGAGAACCTGAAAACGAAGAGAAGTCATCCATGAAGATTCTAAGTGATTCCAGAAATAAGGGGCCAAAAATGAGATTGACCGTTCTGTTAAAGGTGGCTGGAGCATTTTTGAGCCCAAAATGCATTTTTACATACACATATGTTCCCCAAGGTGTGATAAAAGCAGTCTTTTCACGATCCTCTGGGTGTATTGATATTTGATTACAGCCACTAAAGCCATCCATACAGCTATATAATGCATGTCCAGTCACTTCTTCAATGACGTGCTCTGCAAATGGCATTGGGAATCCATCTGGGATTCTGACCTTGTTAAGTGCTCTAAAGTCAATGCAAATTCTGATTTTATTGGTATTCTTCTTAGGCACTATGACCATAGGTGAGAGCCACTCTGAGTGTTCCATAGGAATAATGATTCCTGCATCCTCCATCTTCTGTATTTCTACATAAACAACTTCGGCATATTTTGGGTTGAGTCTATAACTCTTCCCTCGTATTGGTTTGGCTCCCTCAACCAAAGGGATTCTATGCTCTCCATAATTGGTAGGCACTCCTTCTAAGTCTTTATAATGTCAGGCAAAAACATCTGTATAATGGGTCAAGAATGATCTTACCTTTTCAAGGAGCCCTGGGTGGTTCCACAACCATGTGGCCACCAAAACTGGCCGATTATTGTCTTGAGTGCCTAATTGTATTTGTTTGACAGGATTTCTTTCTACCATATTATCTTCGTGCTCATCTCCGTCCTTGTCTTCTTCCACTAGCTTTTCATGCATTGCTTCATAAGAAGGGGTATTTTGGATTTCAATGTGTTCCTCCTTATCCTGCATCCATCTTGCAGGTATTTCTTGAATTGGGAAAGAACACTCTTCACTAGAATCTTTTACCTTACCTTTAGCTTTAGTAATTTCCTTATCTGTAGTTGTCATATCCTCCTCCAAATTGTATTTGAAGGGTGTCTTCCTGCCCCTTTTGTGGTCTGTGATGGGCTCTCCCAACCCATCAACCTGGAATTTTTCCTCATCTTCACCATAACCTTCAGTCGTGCAAGAATTATTAAGAAAAATTCCAAAACAAGAGGAAGAGTTGCCTGCTTGGAGCCAATTTAGAATATCCTCTTCTTCCTCGAAATCTATTTGGGGTTGATCCTCTGATTCTGGTTCCATGCAAATGCTAACTATTTGCATCATGCTGGTGTTTCCTTGATTATATGGGCCCTCTTCTAAATGAATCTGTGTCAGCTCTTGCCCTTTCTTTTGCACCCACATAGTGTCCTTGCCCCAATCATGAATGACACTTGCATGCCTCCGCCATGATCTTCCAATTAAGAGGGGAAATCCTCCTTCAACCAACGGCAATCTTAAAACCACAAAATCGAGAATGAATAGATTACCTTGTACTTCAAGTGGAACTTTTGGGATCACTCCCAAGGGCCTTACTTTGCTCTGATCTGCCAAAGTAACAGTGAAATTTGCAGGCCTTGAAGGGTGGAGTCCAATCTTTTCCATTATATGTTCCGGCATCAAGTTAATGCGAGAACCACCATCCATAATAAGTCCTTGAAATTCATGACCTTTGATAGATACAGTCAGCCGAGGACTTTTATAATCTGTAAGGGGTGCTTCCCCTACAATTTTACCTTTATGTATAACAGTAATCTTTGCCACCAAACTTGTAATGGAAGCTTCATCAATTATCTGCAATAATTCTGACCTGAATTT
Organism: Ceratopteris richardii; assembly: GCA_020310875.1. NCBI lineage: Eukaryota > Viridiplantae > Streptophyta > Polypodiopsida > Polypodiales > Pteridaceae > Ceratopteris > Ceratopteris richardii. The sequence goes on along the minus strand of CM035419.1, from coordinate 117,491,675 downwards.
CCCTTCCATCTTTATTAAATAAAAAATGCTAACCTCCTTTTTCATGGACTTGAGTAGTTTTCAAGCCTCTGACTCCTTAAGAGCAGGAGCTCCAATTGACTTATTAAACTCCTCATGAGCCCTGTTGAATGCATGCCCAATGGCATCACTGGTACATATGAGATCTCCTTTTTGCCTTGTATTTGCACATGAGGTGGCCTTGTCTTCAAGTGTCTTCTTTTCTTTGTTCAATCCTTCAATTCTTGATTCTTGAACTATATTGAGCCTTTCCCTTGTTTCTTGTCTGCACTGTAAAAGATTCTATTTCTTCTAACTGCACCACCCTACTAGATGGTGATGGCTCATTGGCATTATCTAACATTTCTTCTTCGTGCACAGAAATGATTTGAATATGGGGCCCGGATGAAGAGGCTTGATTCTTAGGACAAGAATTTGTATAGTGGTCTCTGGCCTCTGGGCAGTTTCTGCAAGGAGGGGCATTTTCTGGTAGAGTGCACCTACTTTGATAGTGCCCACATTCTCCACATTTGAAACAAATGATTGGCCTTCTAGGCCCATTTCCAAAGTTATTCCTCTGTCTAGGGTTGTAAGTATTACCTTGATTGGGTGCAACCGCCATTACATTTGCTGGTGGTAGGGATCCTCCTTGTATCCAATATGTTGTTGTACAGGTATTCCCCTTGATTGGCATTCCTGGGCCTCATGACCAGCTTTCCTGCATTATTGGCAAGTCACACTTAACAGAGGACATTCACTTACTATATGCCCTTGCTTGCTGCACATGGAACAACAAAGTCCACTCTTGATGCCACCTCCTTTGAGTTCCTACAACTCCTATCGCAGCTGAGCCAATTCCTCTGCTTGGGCCTCCTCCTTTTGGAGCTTTAGTGCTTCAATCTCCCTTCTCAACTAAGTTACAACATTCTCCTCCTCTCTGTGGGGCTTATTTCTTTTTAAGCCCTCTAACTCCTTCCTTAGTTGGATTACTGGATCCTCCATTTCTATGGAATATGGTAGTTGAGAAGATGTTGCTCCAAACGGTTGCCTTATCTGCTCCAGTCGTGTAGCTGTGTTGATGAACTCCTCTATGGAGGCTTTAGGTAACACTAACTCCTTTATTTTGCATTGGGTGGCCACTGGTAGGGGCTTAGCTAACCATTTCTTAACAAAAAAATCATGTGGTGGATCCTCAATTTAGCCATTAGTGCTTTGGCCCTAGTCACAAACTCTGAGAACTTTTCTCCTGGACCCAATCTCAAATTCTCTAATTCCTCTATGATGATCTCTGTAGTATTTCCATGTTGAAATTGATTCTTAAATGCATCTTTTATTAGGTCCCAAGTTGTAAAATGGTTCTCAGCAAATTGACTGAACCATTTATCAGCTAATCCTTCTAATGTGGCAGGGAAGAGTATCAAAAAGGCATCCTCCCTACCCATTAAGCCTCTAGTTTTGCATATTGCCAAAAATCTTCTAATATGCTCGTCTGGATCTTCCTGAGCTAGGCCTTTGAAAGAAGGAAATTTTATATTTAATATTGAGAGTAAGGTTTCCAAGTCTACCTGTCCCACCATGGTCCTTACTGATGAAGTTGAAGAAAGTGGACTAGAGGATTTTCTAACAACCTTCCTTCTTGTTTGCTTGCAGGTGACCCTCAATGTTTGGGACCGGGTTGCGGTCATGAGCAGCTCATAGTCCACTTAATATGAGACACTTGATAAGAATGTTTACCTTTTAGTTAATGAAGTAGCACTGTAGTATTGTCGACACTTGATCTCTTCCATACTTTGCACTTGGTTTCTCCTAAGCTCAAATCTCCTTGGATGTCCCACCGGGTGTGCCAAATTTTGTTGGGGGATTCTTGGAGAAGAAGGGATTTGAGTGTTTGTAGGAGAAAAGGGAAAGAAGAGAAGAAAGATACACACTCGAAGACTTTGTCGATTGATTATAATAAGACATACACTGTGAAGCACAATGCAATCCAATGCTTCTGTGCAAAATCCCACAGAGTGCTCAATTACAAAATACCAAATACCCAAGAGACTTGTTGCTGCCGGCCTCCTCTGCACCAAACCTCCACCTTCTCCAAGCCTACACTTGTGCACACCTTGCACCAAGCTTCCACTAAGGGGGAGGGATGGATACCTTCTGTCGGAACACACACACTTCAATGGGACCTTGGGATCCTTGGGGGACTAGTTTAGCACCCCTCTGCACACTTCCTTAGTCACTCTTCATGCACACCTTGCACTTCACTTCTCTGCGTCGCACACTGGTGACCCTTGCACTTCTCTCTCTTGCTTCACTTACACTATGCTCACTCTTGCTTACTCTTAGAATATCCAATAATAGTCCTTGCCTTGATTTGAGTGTGCCGATTCACGTATGCTCCTAACTGCAAGAGTATCTTGGTGCTCACTTTGATGTCTCAAGATTGTCTTCACAAGTGGGCAGCCAACGAGTCCCTGTTTTGTCATGTAGTGACTTTAGCCTAAAACAAAAATTTTAATTGGGGGGCCATACTTTCACTTCTACGTACGCTGTCACTTCACATATCTTCACATTTCCTTTTAAGTCTTCACTTTTGCACATAAGAGAGGGTTCACCTGAACCTTCCAAAACACTTTAAAAGCACTTTGAACCTTAGGGAAATTAGAGAAATACCTCTGCAACCTGCAACACACTTTCTCCAATTTACCCTTTATGGACAATTAATTGTGCACTTCGACACCTACACCTTAGCACTTTGACTTTGCACCAGTTGACTTTGAGCTTGTTGACTTTGACTAGTTTAACTTTGACTTGGTTGACTTTGACTACGATTGACTTTGACCAATATGACTTTTATTGTCTCAACAAGAATACACAGAAAACAAAGTACACAGGGAGCACGAAGACAGACTTCCTACGTCTTACAGATGCAGTCAAACTTACATTATGTGACTGACCATGCCATTATATGTTTTATTAAAGAACATATACAAAGAAGTGTCAGGTGGCCATTTGGCCTTTCACATGGACACTAACGGTAACAATCTCCCATTAAAGGCCAATATGGCCAAAGTAATCATGGGACAAAAAGTAAAGAATTATAAAGAATTCCTGAGTGTAAGTATACAACCTATACCTCCCACCTGATGGGCATGTTACACAATATACAAGTGACTGTGTAAGTTCATGAATCAAGTAACCCCCATCAAGTGACAACAGTGTCAAAAGCTATCATGTGGTAGAGCTTTAGTCAAAGCATCTGCAACATTATCTCGAGTGTGAACCTTCTCAAGAATAATGGGCTCTCTTTCTAAGCAATCTCTTATGAAGTGATACCTCACCTCAATGTGCTTGGTCTTTGCATGATAGACCGGATTCTTAGCCAAAGCAATGGCACTTTGATTGTCACAGAGCAAACGAGGTACATGCTAAGGTAAACCCATATCACAAGCAAGACGAGAAAGCCACAATGCTTCCTTACATGCCTCACTTGCTTCAACATACTCTCCTTCTATGGTGGAAACAACTGTACATTCTTGAAGATGAGATCTCCAAGAGATAATACCTCCAGCAAAATGAAAAATGTACCCTGATGTCGACTTATGATTGTCTACACAACCAGCATAGTTAGAATTTGTGTAACCAATAATGGATGCTTTCCCTCTATCTAAGCATAGACACTTGTCCTTAGTGCCACTCAGATATCTCAAATTCATCTTGATTGCTTCCCAACGTTTCTTGCCAGGATTAGACATATATCTGCTCACAAATCCCACTGCAAATGCAATGTCTGGTCCCGTAGCTACCATAACATACATGAGACCACCAACAGGAGACTGATAGGGAATTTTGGTCATGAATTCCTTTTCCTCATTTGATTTGGGGCAATCATCCTTGCTCAATTTCACATATGTGGGTAAAGGTGTATTCAATGCCTTTCCACCCTGCATATTGAATATGTGAAGTACTTTGGATATGTACTCACTTTGAGACAAGTATATGCATCTTTTACTCCTATCACGAGTAATGCGCAAGGTGAACTGATAGAAGATGTGACATGTTATCAAAGCCTTGTGGGTAGTTTGAACTATGCCACATTGACAAGAGTAGATATATGTTATAGTGTGAGTGTGCTAAGTCAATTTATGCACACACCCAAGAAACCTCAGATGGAGGCTGCCAAGAGGAAACTCAGATATCTCAAAGGGACCATGAATGAGGGGTTATACTACCCTTATGTATCTGATTTAAGCTCGAAATTGTTCTCTGATGCAGATTGGGCTAGCTCCAAGGAAGATAGAAGGAGCACCTTAGGGTATCTTACCTTTGCATGTTCAAAACTTGTCTCATGGTCATCCAAGGAGCAACCCACAGTTGCACTCTCTTCGATTGAAGCTGAATACAGAGGTCTTGCCATAGCTACTCAAGAAGCAATGTGGATGAGAACACTATTTACAAATCTTGGATTGGAGATTGGAACTCCGAATGCATTGCTAGTGTATCGAAGTGACACAACCTTCTTAATAATACTTATAATCGGATTATTTTGAGCATCTTTAGTAGAGGATATATCACTCATTGTGAGAAGACATCGTCTATTTTTTCCTATTTTTTTTCCTATTTTTTTTCCTATTTTTTCCTATTTTTGACATTTCTGACGCTTGAACTTCAATGATTCTCTATAATTCCATTTTTTCTAAGTCGAGTAACATTTGAATGCTAGAATATTGGCCAATAATTTTTTTTTCTCATCCTCCATCCCCATCTCCCTCATGCAAATAAAGCAACATAGTTTTCCTCCATTTGTGTTTTTCGTTTTGAGCTCTATTAAACTAGAAGAGAAGGAAGGACATATACATTGCCTTACTATCTCAGGAAGAGAAACCGATCAAAATAAGATTACAAACACGGAGCATCTCAGATAGAGGGTAAGGGCATCTTGAGAAACAAGGTGATCATAAGAATAAGAGTAATGAGATTATTGATTGCATTAAAGGGACATGACAGGAAGGGCCTAAAAAGCTTAATAATATGCTAGACAAAGAAAACTACATTCATATTGTTGTAATTACAAGCATGATCAATATAATCTACATAATCAAAGTTAGGGGAATCCTGTTCAAAGGAACCCTAGAAATATAACATGTTTGAAAAGATTTTCCTTTTTCCAAGTACCCTGGAATACGCAAGGAATAAAGTGCCCAATGTGATGGTGTCTCTGAAGTTCAACTTCAATTTAAAAAATAGATTATTTCACCTCTATAGAGTACTTTACCTATCTTCCTCTGCTCTCCCAAGGGACATAAGTTAGGGCCTTGTTGTAGTTCTAGGGGGAATTTCGAAGCAAATTTGGCTTGTTTATCTGCAAGAGTAGATTATTGGTCAAATCTTTAAGACATTGAAGAAAACATCGTATTTCTTCTTTAAATACCAGAGTGTTCCTTTCTTTCCAAATTATATTTATCAGTTTAAATATAACACTATTCGGTAATAGTATATCAGTATAGGATTATATAGATTAGTACATTATACATTGAAACTATTACACATATAGACACAACCTAGAATTTGATATTGCTTCTTTATTGAACTGAACAAGAAATATAGAACGACCTTTATTAAACGAGCAGAGGGTTGTTTCCGGGAATATGGTGACCTATAAACAATTGTTGGCACACTGAGAGAAACATTGCTAAGAGAAACTTATCTAGAATCTTCTATAAGGTCACATTTCAAAATAGTAATGCTGCAAGAATAGGAGTAGAGAAAAGGGTTAAGATGCACTCAATCATCACTGAAGTAGAATGTGCATTCTGGAGAAAGTGATGTTGCTATCATGAACAAGTGCATGACAAAATCCATCACTATCTTGCGGGATTTGATCTCATAACGATCGAACAATGTAGGATATTTACCCTAGGCACATTCTATCGTGTGCAAGCGTGAAAATAATCATTAAGAGGATGTGCATACAGCTTTACTAAATTCTCATTATGAGGACATGCATATCACTTCACGACATTCTCTAGATATTTCAACTAGCTTGAGTATTATTGCATTTATTGAAATTTCATGCAATCACACACCGCTCATTCAACTAATACAACTTTATACTAGCTAATAAACATTGTCTAGGAGATAGCTTTTTGTCTACATTGCCATGCTTTAATTATATGCTTTTCTAAATAAATGTTTTACAAACATTGCAAAAAAGACAGGCAGTTAAATGCCTATGCAACGTCAAAATATATGACATTTTCTTCATTATTTGTAGTAGGTACAAGTACCAAACACTCTCTCTTATTCATGAAATAGCTATGCGTAATAGAAAAATTATGTAATATAGAATAACATTAAGATTGAAACCAGCAATTTAATAGCTTTTTTCTTTAGAATCGCTGATTAACGGAATAGAGATCTTCCTCAATAGAATGGCTCAATTTTTTTCTAAAGCAAGTTTTACAAAGCCTACTATTCCAAACTTTAATCAATAGAAATTACAGCTATACAAGTGAACGAGCCTAGCACCCATGGGACTCTCGTGTCCCGTAAAGCAATGACAGCTTATAGATTTACAAAGAAGGTCGATAACCCTCTTGTTCTGCTCATGTGGGGCCCACTTGGTTTTGATCTTATTCCTCTCTAGCAAGAACACTCGATGATGTCTAAAGGACGGGAGCTTCTTACAATAGGAAATTCTTTTTCCTAAAAGAAAAATATATTTTAGGATTGACCATTCTTTAGGACGTCTTCCAATGCTAGTTGGACACCTCTCTTTCCATTTTTTCCATAGAATCTCCCCTGTTATAGCATTCCATAGTGCTGAGGAACATCTGATTGGTTCACCCAACAAAGCATGCTTCTAGTTGATTTGTCCATGTAACACCATGATTCTCTCAAGGGCGTGCTAGACCGATATTAATTTGGGACACAAATAGAAGAGGTGTCCTAAGTCTTCCATGCCACGAAGGCATTGTTTGCACCACGGGGGGACCCCGCAAATTTTGTTAGCTTTTACATTGGTCCCGATTCCATGATATATTTTCCACAGAAGCATAGACTTTTCATCTCGATGAGGGGGTGCCAAAGGGATTGGAACTTAAAGTACCACCTTTAACTTAACCCATCCAAACACCACTTCCTATTGAGCATGACACGAAATTCCACATCCTTCTCCAATCTCCAAACTTTCTCAAGGCTATTGCCATTGTGCCATCTCAAACCCTAAGGGTGACAAGAGTTTTGACCAATGAGGAGGTGGGTCTTCGAAAAATCTGAATCATTGAATCTACTCTACAAAAACATCATTCTTCATAGGTCACTCTTTTGGCCAGATCAATGTCCGCGAATCTTATCCACTAACAACTCTCTTGGTTCGAGAGGTGCTTCCATAGACAGAAGCCTTTGTGCCAAAGCCTCCTAGCTTTTTCCAGGTTCCAAGACTCCACACTTTTGATGCCCTTGATAGGGAACCATATCAAATCATTATGTCTAATAGCGGACTTAACAAGGAAACTAAGACCATCGATCCTGATAACAAAGAGAAGAGGGGCCAATTGACACCCTTGTCTACTAGAGCATTTTAATCTAATCTCTTGAGAGCGTTGAGCATTGAACTCTATCTAAGCATTTGTATTTCCCTATAGACTAGAGATCATCTTAATGCATTTGTAGCCATAGCCCAATTCTTTCAATTTTTAGAGAATGAAGTCCCACTCGAGTCTATCATAAGCTTTGTTGAAGTCAATCTTAAGGAAGAGCACATCTTGCAGTGATCCTTAGCAAAAAACCATCCCTTCCCAAACATCAATGATAGTCTTGAGGATGGACCTCCCCTTAATGAACTGTCTTTGATCCTCACTGATCTAGTCTTGAAGGTAACCGTTAATATGGCTCACAATCACCTTTGCCAAGATCTTGTAACCGGTTTGTAGCATCCTGATTGACCACCAATTTTCAATTTTGTTTTTGCTTCTTTTTTTGTGAATGAGCTTGATAATGCCCTCATTGAGAAAATTGGGAAGCGTGCCAAAAGAAATAACCTCTTATCATACCAAACATAACGGAGTGGCCCCCACATGCTTGAAGTTCATGAAGAACTCATTGGTAAGGCCGTCCAACCCCAATATCTTGCCATTAGGAAGGGAATAAATTGCCTCCACAATCTCAACATCCAAGATGGAACCATCATAAATAACATTTTAGTTTTGCGGGATCTTTTTGGCTCTAACGCGGAACGTGGCATCCATGTTTTTGTTTCTATGAGAAAAAGGAAGTGTGGAAACCCCCAAGAGCTAGGTAAAGTGGTTGAGAATCACTGTACTATTTTCTTCATCCATTTTGCATTCAATCCCATCGACATCCATCATGAATGGAATCGCTTCCTTGGATGGATTTTTTTTAAGAAGGCTACACATCTCTTTAGTAGGCTTGTCCGCCCTAACTTCCCACCAATCTTTAAAGTATATTTGTAGATTCTTTCTTTGAATTTCTTCTTGGTATCTCATCATGCTTCTGCTATTTTGGAATCCAATTTGGTATTGCAAGTGTCCTTTGTTAAATTCTACCTCCAAACACCATGCCTTCGATAAAAATTTTCCCTTCTAGCATGATGAATGTCCGAAAGATTCTTATGAGCCATAGCCAAGATGTATTGAGTCTACAGGAACACCCTCCTCGAACACCTTGCGGATGAGGAGGAGGCAAGGGCCTTGCTTCAAACCTCAGTAAAATGTGCTAGACCAAGGGGGTGAGAGAGAGAGAGCTAGAGATAGAGAGATAGAGATAGAGAGAGGTCAGATTCACAAGAATCCAAGGGGCTTTCTTAACACTAATGATAAGCTTGAAGGTAATCACAATTGCGTAGTGATTAGAGATGATGAGGTCCACACTTTGGGAGAGGGAAGGGGGCCCCATATTGTTGATGATATTCTACAAGATATAGCTCGTATCAAGTTTGGCTTTTGGCAAGTCAACACCACCTTGGAGTTTTAACAACGAGAAACCAACAAAACCTTGATCTCCACCAAATCGAGGTGTAACTTGAATTGGTCCCAAAATTCCTTCTCCTGCCCATTAATCACCCATCCCTTCCTCCCCCATCTATTAGAAAGGACCTCCACCATATTAAAGTGCCCACAAAGAACCATGTTGAGGGGCAAACAATCCAATGCCTATGAAGTGGATATTCTTTCAGAATTGATATTAGGAGCATACAACAAGATGATGGAAAACTGTAAAGGGCCCCCAAAAGAAGCACCAACCCATCGATGGTTCAAGTGAGTAAGGGAATCCACAATTCTATTGTGCCAACTTATATTCATGTTGATAGCCATGTCACCATTTCCCTTGGGGCTCTGTGGTGGAGAGACACATGTGCGATGAGGAAATACTCTTAAGTCTCTTTTTTAGTTCATCCCCATCAATTTGGACATCTTGGAGATAGATGAAGTTTGGGTTTATGTTTTTATCATGGATCCACTCGCCGATCATGGTCGCTCTTGAGAGTGTAGTGGACCTCTTTAGCTAGCTAATGATCATACATAATCATATATGATGCTTGGAACATGATCCACTAATCAATGGATCAGAAAAGATAGGTAGGAAATTAATCCAAGACCAAAAACTTGTTATTCTTGTCTCTACAGTTCTTGGATGTTTTGAATAGTTCTTTGAGCATAGTAGCAATTAGCTTAATTCATTTTGGGGAAATCTAATTAGCTTAGATAGCTACCAATCATAGTGATTCCATAAAAAATGATGGAGTACACACTAAGAATTATGTTTAGCAAACCACAAAACATTCCCGACATTTTTGGGGTGCATCACTCAACAAACAAAAGAGCAATGGCATGCTAATATCTCATGATTGCGATGAGCAATGGTAATTAAATTTTGTAAAAATATAGTAGACAATATAATGAACATATCATGCTTTAGATCATTGAAAATGATTAGCCATCCACTGAGAACAATCTTTGAGAAGACCACTATTGTGATGTAGTAATGACAGAGAAGTGAAGTGAAGATATGATATAATGTATGTATTAAAACATGTACAATAACAATGTCATCAGCAATGATAACCTCACTATGTGAGAAGTGTGAGTGAGCTCTTCAAAATCACAATATTTCTTCTCTGATGATCTCCCCGAATCAAGATACCACGCGGATGTTTTGATTCTATTTTTAAAGCTGAGTTTTGAGCCAAAGTTTTGAATTCAAATTCAAAAGTTCACTTAAAAGTGAATCCTAAAGTATAGGATATATTCTCTCATTACTCAAGTACCAAATACTTCGAGATTTGATGCTTCCTAACTTCCTCTAGTTGTAGAACACTTTTACAAAGGTAAATGTGAAGGAATTTTACAAGAGGTTAATCATATAGAGTTCCATAAGAGATATGCTAATCAACCAAGTATGTGGGCTTGGTTTCTAATGCACCAATAGCTCCCCCTCAAGCCTAACAGGCTTCTTCTTCACTTCTCCTTGATCTTTTGCAAACCAATCATCAATTTGAGTCTGTTCATCTTGGTTCCATCCAAAGAATTTGTAAGTATATTTGCACATTGTGAATGAGTTGATACATATGATTGAATATCCTTGCTAAGAAATAACCTCTGAGCTGGTCTTCTTTATAAATAAAGAAGGATCTACCTTGCTAGCCACAAACTTGATCCTGCAAATAAGTAAGAACCCTATGGTTCCAAGCTATAGGGGCTTGCTTTAGGCCATAGAGTGCCTTCCTTAGCTTGCATACATAACCTGATTTATCTTTGTTTTCAAAACCTCGTGGTTGTGCCATATACACTTCTTGTGATATCCATGCATTTAAGAATGAATTCTTGACATCGGAATAATATAGGTTCCAATTCTTGGAAGCAACAACTTTACCAAAACCCTAATTGTTGGCATCTTTTTCGCAGGTGGAAAAGTTTCTTCATAGTCCACTCCATGGGTTTGAGCAAACCCCTTTGCCAGTAGCCTTGCCTTGTACCTATTTATAGAACCATTTGAGTTCTTTTTTATTTTATATATCCGCCTGGATCCTATTACCTTCATGCCTTGCTTCTTTGGAACCAAGTCCCAAGTATGGTTTTCTTGCACTGCTTCTACTTCTTCCTGCATGGCTTCTCTCCATTCTTTCCTCTTACTAGCCTCTTCAAATGAAGAAGGTTCTTCTATCATAGAGTCTTTAGTGATATACATAGAATGCTTGGTGATTAATGATGTGTCATAGCCATACCTTATGAGCTTTTTACTCTCCCTTTGAGATCTCCTAAGTGCTTGATTGGTGGACTCTGGAATGTTTTCCAATGGCTTCATCTTAGCCTTGCCTTTTGACATCCAAGCCCTGAAATCCATTTGCTCTTCATCCTCAAAATTGATGTCTTGTAGTAATCGTTGACCTTTTTGAGTGAGGGTTGGAAAATCACTTTCCAAATCATAAGCTTACTTGATCTTCCTGCAATAATCTTCAAACCATGAACTATTTTCATCAAATACTACATCCCTACTAACAATAAATCCTTTGTTAGTGGGATTGTAAAGCCTATAACCCTTCTAGTTTTAGTCATACCCAATGAATATACACTTTTCAACTTCAGGGTCAAGCTTCCATCTAATCTCTAAGGGAATGTGTGCATAAGCAATGCACCCAAATATTTTGCAATGGTCCAACGAGGGTCTTCTACCATTCCATGCTTCATAGGGTGTCACTTAATCCAAGGATTTAGATGGGAGCCTCTTTACTAAGTAGGTGGCTGTGGAATTAGCCTCTGCCCATAGGTAGTTAGGTAACTTCTTCTCATTCAACATTGACTTAGTAGCTTCAACTATTAACGTGTTCCTTCTCTTTGCCACCCCCTTCAATTCAGGAGATATCTTGTTGTGACTTGCCTCTTTATTCCTCTTTCCTACAACAATGAATCAAATTCATGTGAAAAATACTCACCATCTCCATCAGACGTGATCCTCTTCAAGCTTCTACCCATTTGGTTTTCAACTAATGCCAATGACTTCTTGAAACATGTAAATACTTCATCCTTATGCTTCATGAAATAAAGGATTGTCCATCTACTATAATCATATGTAAATGAAATGTAGTACCTTGAGCCTGAGATTGATGGATCTTTGCTAGGACCCCACACATCATTGTGTACAAGCTCCAAGTAGTCTTCATACATGTACCCCTTTCTGTTGAATGGTTGCCTGAGAGCTTTACCAAATCGGCATGCTCCACATTTGTATATCATGTGTTCCTTAGACACATTAGGAATGCCAAATACGCTTTGATCTCTGCATATTTGCTTTAGTGTTCTTTCTCCTATGTTTCCTAGCCTTTTGCGCCATATCTCTAGCTCACATAGGGTTTTATCCTTGTAATTGAAGAGTGATATGTTCCTGGTCTCTTCAATCTCAAATGCAAATAATCTACCCAATTTCTCACCTTTAGAAATCCTTTTGAATCCTTGTTGAGGGTCTTGAATCTTACCTGTATGCCATTGTCAACAATCTGTCCAACAGTAATTAGGTTTTTGGGTATAGTTGGCACATACAAAACCTTGCTTAAGAGGTTCATGTTACCATCAAAAGTCTTGACATTCCCAATTTGCTTGACTGAGTATTTAGTGTCATCACCTATCCATACTTCATGCTTTCCTTTGGGTTCCTCAAGATCATATAGTAATTCTACATTTCCAGCCACATAATTGATACAACCTAAATCAATATAGAAAAGATGCTCATCATCTTTACCTTGCTTGGATGTCATGAGTAGAGAATCCTCTTAGTCTTTTGTGTAGTTTTTAGAATCTCTTCTTCCTCTGAAACCTCCTTGATACTTTTTGTTGTAGTAGCTTTGATTGTAGTTATGATTGTAGTTTCTTTCTCCATTGTTTTATCTACCTCTAGATTGTCCATAGCTACCTCTATGTAAGTCTCTTCCCCTTTGGTTCCTTGTGTTCTTAAAGCATTCTTCTGTTATGTGGTTGGCAAGACCACAAATATTGCAAGATGGATTGTTGTAGGATCTCCCCCTGCCTTTCTTTTCTGCTCTTCCCCTTCCTCTAGCACCTCTTCCTCTACCTGTGTAGTTAGTTTGAGAGGTACTAGCCTCTTCTTCATTCTTCTTGATTTTACCTTTATGCTTACTTTTATTCTTATATATTTAAAGGGTAGAAGATTGGTTACCTCTAGAGTTGTAAGTGTTCTTGTTGAGCTTTGTCTCATGGGTGAAGAGTTGCCCCATCAAGGTGTTGAGGTCAAGTATGTGCACATCCATGTAAAGGTCCATTGTTGTGGTGCAGGACTCCCACTTATCATCAGCTTTGATGCCATTAATGATCTTCTTTACTATGTGTTCTTCTTCTATCTCCTCTCCAATGATTGCTAGATGGTCAGCCCCATCTTTCATCTTGGTCACGTAATTAGCTACTCCTTGCTTTGGCTGCTTCTTTAGAGTTGTAAACTCCATCCATAGTTGATTCTTCCTAGCTCTTGTATTTGATGAGAAATATGATGAGAGTACTTCCCAATTCTCTTGGGAGGTCTTGAAATTCCTAATGTGAGGAAATAAGAAATCGGATATTGAGTTTAGTAGATAGGACCTAGCAAGATCATCCTTTGCACACCATGTGGTCCGCCTTTCTTGCTCTTCCTTTGTGGCTTGATGTTTGCTTCTAAATATTGGCATCTCTTCATCTCCTTAGATATATCCAAATAGACTTCTCCCTTGAAGGTAGGCTTTCATCCTTAGTGACCATGTATAGTAGTTGTTTCTATAAAATTCATCAATGAAGGATGGAAATCCATCTCCCATCGTGATTGTTGTTGGTCTGATACCACTGTTGAAGGAGATGGTGGATAGTCTTCATAGATGAAGTGGTGTTGCTTGATCATGCTTCACACCTGCCAAGAATAGTTGCTGGAGAGGGTAGTGGACCTCTTTAGCTAGCTAATGATCATAAAAAAATCATAAATGATGCTTGGAACATGATCCACTAATCAATGGATCAAAATAGATAGGTAGGAAATTAATCCAAGACCAAAAACTTGCTATTCCTATCTCTACACCTGTCAGTGTTTTGAAAACTTCTCTAAGCACAGTAGTAATTAGCTTGATTCCTTTTGGGGAAATCTAATTAGCTTAGATAGCTACCAATCATGAGTGATGTCATAAAAAATGATGGACTACACAGTGAGAATGATGTTTAGCAAACCACATAACATTCTAGACATCTTTAGGGTGCATTAGTCAACAGACCAGAGAGCAGTGTGTTAGCATCTCAGGATTAAGATGAGCAACGGTAACCAATTTTTTACAAATATATAAGATAGTATACCCAACTTTTAAGCATTGCAAATGATCAATCATGCACTGAGAACAAGCTTTGAGAAGATCAGTGTTCTTGTGTAGTAATGACAGAGAAGTGAAGTAAAGATATGATAAAATGTATGTATTAAAACATGTACAAGTAGACACCAAGGATGTGAGCTGTGATAGACCGATGAAACACATGTGAATTTCATTTGTCCTCATGAAATGTCTATCTCTGCTTGAATGCTCGTATGTCAATTAATTCTTGGACTTGCCCATGGTGTAGAAATTCTGGCATTGGGCAAAACCCAGGATGCATCGGTCAGCAGTGTAGGAAGACCATTCGAGGGTCGCACGACTGAGAGACTGTTCCCGCGACTGATTGAGCTTCGGGCCCGTGCGACTGACTACCCCTGCGACCGACTGAGCTCCGCGACTGACAGGGCTTCGGGCGGGAGTTTGGCGATTGGTTGGGTGTCCTTCGTGGAGTTAGCCGTCGATCGCGACTGATTGAGGGGTGTCCTTCGTGGAGTTCGCCGTCGATCGCGACTGAGCTCCGCGACTGACAGGGCTTCGGGCGGGAGTTTGGCGATTGGTTGGGTGTCCTTCGTGGAGTTAGCCGTCGATCGCGACTGATTGAGGGGTGTCCTTCGTGGAGTTAGCCGTCCATCGCGACTGATTGAGGGGTGTGACTAGCGCTCGGCCCAAGGCTTCAATTTATTCGTCTCAGCAGAACTGAATGAAGGTTTGTGAGTGAGTGGTGCTCCGCTCTCCTCGTGGACTCCTGGTTTCCTGACCGTCGCGGAGTTCTCTCTAGTTCCTTGTCAGTCGCCGTCTGCAGTGCTCCCTTTTAGAAAGAGAAATCGAAAAGTATTAGTTAAGCTCCTTCCCCTTCGGCTAGTTCTCGTGGTCGTAGCGTCAGAATTTAAAAAAGAGAGAGAAAAGAAAGATAAAAGAAAAGGAAGAAGAAAAAAGAGAAAAAAAAAGAAAATTAAAAAGGAAAGAAGGAGAGCTAATGAAAAAGGTGGTCGGTAACTTAAAAAGTGGAAGCGTGAATCGTGAGCGCCTGGCTTAAGTCGAACAAAAGAAAAGGAAAAGAGAGAAAAAAAAACAAAAAAAGAAAAAAAAAAAGGAAGAGAAAAAAAAAAGAAGAAGAAGAAAAAGAAAAAGAAAAAAAAAAAGAAGAGAATAGAAAAAAAAAGAGAGAAGAGAGCTACTTTTATTGTGGGATTCTTGGGCCTTTCTAGATGCTTCTCCTCTCAGAGTTTTAGAAAAAGTTCTTCTTTCTCGGGGTGTCCCTCTTTTGTCATGGATTTGGCGTCCCCCTCTCTTGTGAGAAGCAATCTGGCCCCTCCTCCCGGGGAGACAGCTAACCTGGCCTCTTTGTTGGAGGGGGGCTCTTGTGCCGCCCAAGGGACCCTCGAGAGTGCTGAACCCCCCTTGGTCTCCCTCAATAGATCCGCAATTTTGTCAACACAGGAGGAGCTCAAGAAAGTTTGCCTCGTCGGCCAAATGTTCGGCCCTAAGCCCCCGCTCGAAACTGTGCGCCAGTGGCTTCGCAACGAGTGGTTCCCCCGCGGGCTAGTCGTTTGTAAGTGTCAGTTCTTACCGGCAAGCCACTTGCTGCTAGTCTTTGAAAATGAAGATATGGCGTTTCGAGCCCTTAGTGTCGGAACTTGGCAACTCGGCCGGGCGACCCTGTGCCTATTCAGATGGTCCCCTGATTTTACTCCCGACAAATCGAAATCGCTTCGGTACCCCCTCTGGGTTGAGCTCCCTAACCTGCCATGCTTCTTGTACAACTTCGTATGGGACATCGTTTCTCCTATCGGCAAGCCGTTGGCCTCACGCGAGGACATTGGTGGTCTCATTTATGAAGGAGCAAGACACTCGTTCAACGCCCGGTGGCACCCTCAAATCTGTGTCGAGGCTGACCTCAGTATGCCACTCCCATCGAAGATCAAACTGGACTTGGGCGATGGGGAAGTATGGGAGCAAGACATCAGCTACAAAAACCTTCCCAACGCGTGCTTTCGCTGTGGGCAACAAGGTCACAGGATCAAAGATTGCCCTTTGAGACAAAAAAGCAAGCCAAATCAAGAAGCCCCCAAAAATGCTAAAGACAGCAATGGAGCATTGAATCACTCGACGAAAGTAGAGGAATTCAAGGGTCCCCGTAATCCAGAAGCTGATACAGACGGGTTCATCGAAGTCAGAAGAAGAAGGAAAAGAAGCCCTAGGGCAACCTCTGAACGAAACAACAAGTCTGTTTCCCCCTCCAGCAACTTGTATTACAATCTGGAAAAGGAAATCAATGAGTTTGACTACCCAGGTGGGAACCAACTTGAGGAGGACACCGATGTCAAAGGCCTGGAGATCCCTGACAGTAAAGAAACCCTGCAAGAGGGTTACACTACAAGCAAAGAAGAAGGCTTTACTACCAGCAATGAAGATAACATGGATAGTGAAAGCTCCATCATCGGATCGACTATTCCGGAAACGGAGCTGAGAACGGTGTCCTGTTCTTCCCAGCAGGAGGCATCCCGCAAAGGAAAACAACCTATGGAGTTACCGTGGAAAAGCCCCCACAAGAACCTATTGCTAACTCGGGATCCGATCCGAGCGAAAAAGAAAGATGAAGCCAAGAGAAGAAAGGACAAAGCTCCCTCCCGCAAAGAGGGATCAATTCAGAAATGACTGTCATCTCGCTAAATGCTAGAGGGCTAACCGACCCCTCAAGAGCGACCATCATTGGTCAATGGCTTCGCGACATTAGCCTAAACCCAGACTTTATATGTATTCAAGAGATTAAAATTGACGGAGAAGACCTCCAGAAACGGCTCAGACAGGTCTCCTCGGCCCATGTGTGGATCCCAACGAAGCACCAGCGGGGGTCTGGAGGAACGGTTATCGGTATTAAACAACTCTGGTTTGAAAAGCTTGAGAACTCCATTGAAGATGTAAGTCACCGTTGGATTGCTGTTTCTTTTGGTGCTCCTCTTTGTGTTACTATGGTTTCTCTGTACGCCCCTAACGGGGATTTGGAGAGACTGAACACTTGGGCCTCCTTAGACTCGCTTCCCCACAACGTGATTATATGTGGAGACTTCAACATGGTGGAGGACCCTACGGACAGATGGATGGGCAAGGGCAGGGTCATCGACAGTCGGGAGAAAGAAACGTGGGACATGACCAAACTTCACTTGGATTTGGTTGAATTCAAAGATGCGAATGGCTTTTCTTGGTCGAATCTCCAAGCGGGCGAGGACCTGAGGAAAGCTAGACTTGACAGATGCTACATCTCTCAGAGTTTTACTCATCAGTGGGGCCACCCTACCATCACGCAACGCACTGACCTCACTATCTCTGATCACTACCCGATCGTTATCACTTTTCAACCTTCCAACAAGATCCGCAAAGCCCCGTGGTTCCATGCCAACGCAACCACCTTCTCTCTCCCCTCCGTCCATCAAGAAATTGCCGATGTGTGGAAGGCGGCGTTCGCCTCTAGCTTGGCCCCAGCCAAGTGCTGGAGAAGTGCGGTCGACAAGTCTCGTAAGATCATGATCAGAACTAAGAAGATGCTCGAGACTGTGCGGCGGGCTCGTAGGGAAGCTCTTTACCACAGACTCTGGCGGCTCGAGGAGGAAGTGAACAAAGGAAAACACCAAGCCCAGAAAGGTCTCCGAAAAATCAGAGCGGTGTTGAGATACGAGGAAGAAATACAAAGGAAAAACTTGCAAATTTTCTTCAAGGAGTGGTGGGCTGGCAAAGCCGATAAACCCACCAAAGAGATGTGCCGCATCCTTAAAAGGAAACACAACAGAGAATCGATCCCCCTACTGCTAGATCCACATGGCAATGTATGCAATTCGGAAGAAGATAATTTTGGCATCATTGAAGGGCACTTCACGAGACTCCTGGGAACCTCGAACCCCCTCTCCCACCATAGAAGGGACTGTATGGCTGCCATTTCTAGGGTTTCCCCCCGGAGGATACCACCCAACCTCCACTCCCTGCTTCATGCCCCTATCTCTGAATCAGAAATCATTGAGGTCATTGATGCCCTCCCTCTCGGTAAAAGCCCAGGACCCGACGGACTCACTAACGAGTTCTTTAAATCCTTCAAGCTGGTGGTTGCCACCCCTCTTCGGATGGTTTGGCAAGAAGCGCTAAAGTTTGGTGCTCTTCCTTCTTGTCTAAATAATGGAATTATCAAGTTGATACACAAGAAGGGGGAAAAGAACAGAATCGAGAACTGGCGGCCTATTACGATGCTCCAAACAGGATACAAGATCATCGCCAAAGTCATTGCCAACAGAATCTCGTGCCACCTGAGATCTTGGCTTAGTGAGGACCAAAAAGGTTTCATCAAAGGCAGGTCTATCCTGGAAACCATTATGGATATTTGGGAAGGTATTCAATATGCAAATGAGTCTAACCAAGATGTGGTTTTCCTCAAGATCGACTTTGACAAAGCCTACGACAGGCTAGAGTGGGACTATATTCTGCAGTCGCTCCAAGATCTCGGATGTAGTAAGAAATTCACCAAGATGATCGCGACCCTTCTCGGAAACGCAACGACCCAAATTAAGGTTAACGGCAAACTTTCGAAGGCGATCCACCTTAGAAGATCTATTAGACAAGGGTGCCCTCTGGCCCCCCTTCTTTTTGCCATCGCCACTGAGGGGCTGAGCAGACTAGTGGCACATCATGTGGAGACTGGCAATATCAAAGGCCTCCGGCTGCCTCACGACCACAGTCAAATCATCATGAGACTATTTGCCGATGATATGAACGCGTTCGTTCACAATGATAATACCAGCCTGGAGACTTTCTGGAGGTGTCTTGCTACCTTTTGTGAAGCCTCTGGATCCAAAATCAACCACTCTAAGACCGCCTTTAGGGCTATTGTGGGACATCATCCTGGCCTTCTCATTGATCATGGCTGTCAAATCATTCCGCAGGGCCAAATCTTTCGACTTCTTGGAATCCCCTTGGGGTTTGGCGTCTCTATGGAGCAGAGATGGAACTGGGTGTTGGCCAAACTCGAAAACAAGCTTAACTATTGGAAAGGTATGCAAATCAATCTCGCTGGGCGTGCGATGGTTATCAACACGTTCCTCCTCTCTTCTACCATCTATTTCCTTTCTTGTTGGAGACCGAATGAGCAAGGCCTGTCCAAACTGAATAGTATTTGTAGAAACTTTCTTTGGACGGGCGATCATAACAGAAGGGGGGTGCCTAAAATCAAATGGGCCATCTGCACTAGCCATAAAGATAGCGGGGGGCTTGGTATCCTGGACATTGGGTGTATGGCTAACAAACTGGCAGCCAAATGGATGATTAAGGCTTGGTGCAATAGGGAGGCCTCGTGGGCCAAACTGATCTTCAGAAACAAGAATGAGTTGGCTCTCATGGGGTTCCCAAACTGGAAGAATCTTGACATCATGACCCTGCTATTCTCCCCGATCCCCGTCTTCCCGAAAGGCTCCAATCTCGTGTGCTCCCTTTGGAAGTGCTGGAATAAAGTCAAAAGCTTCACAAGAATTAGTGAGGAATGGAAGTGGGCGGCCGGAATCAGACAAAACGACTCTATCTGGTTTCCGATACATGGCATCCGGAGTGTGGAGTCGTGGAACATTCAAAATGCCAAGAGGTTATGGAACAAAGGATTCAAAAAATGGAAACACCTCTGGAAACATGACACCAACAGCTGGATCAACTTCGAGGATATTGACCCTTGCATAAACATCTCCTACGAAGAATGGAACACTTTGCAAAGCCGATGCCTCGCATGGGATCGTCACAAGACTCGCCTTCTCATGGGACACGACACACCAAACTCGCTTGGTCTCAAATGGCACAATGGAAACAGCCTACTCAAAATCCCGAACATCAAAGAAACGGCTGACCACCAGATCAGCCTCAACAAGAAGTGGTGCCTGTCTTGGACGCGGCTTCGGTGGGACATGAAATTCATGGGTATCTGGCACCCCCTTATAGAGATAAAGAAGTCTGTCCTCTTATGGCAAATTCTTCATCGAGGAATTTGGACCAACCATAAGGCTAGCAAACTTTGTGGGATTCCTCCTTGGTGCAAACGCTGCCACCGGGCTATCGAAGATGTCCCACACATCTTCCTTACTTGCCCCAACTCCTACAGAATCTGGCAGACGGTTGGAATGAAAATCAGACTTCAAAATCAGCTTAGTTGGAAACAAGTCCTTTTGGGAGAAGCGATCGGCTGCTCTGCGACTCTCTGGAACGCCATCAGAGGGGAAGTCTTGTGGAAAATTTGGCGGGAGAGGTGTGCTCTCAACTTCGGAGATCCCCCCAGGGAGTGGTCGATTGAGAAATCGCTATTCCTCCTTGGCAAAAGGATTGTTAACAGTAAGAAATCCCCCCCCTTCAGGCACCATCAAGTCCTCCTTTTGATCAACAACAAGCTCAAACCCAAGTGGGCCCCGCATGAGGGCGATGAGAGGGTGATTAACCTTCTCTGTAATGCAACCTAGGATTCATTCAAGCTTCCCCTGCTTTGTGGGATTTGGGGGGTCCCGTGGGCACTAGTCCCCTTCTATTGTACCTTTGTTTCTTAATTTAATTCAAGTCAGGGAGAGTAGGCTATTGCCGAACTTCCTTTATATTAAAAAAAAACATGTACAAGTACGATGTCATTAGCAATCAAATTTCACTATGTGAGAAGTGTGAGTGAGCAATGGAGTGAGCTCTTCAAAATCACAATATGTCTTCTCTAATGATATCATAGAATGGAGATAGCATGTGGATGTTTTGATTCTCCTCTTAAAGCTGCCTTTTGAGCCAAACTTTTGAATTCAAATCCAAAAGTTTACCTAAAAGTGAATCCTAAAGTATAAGATATATTCTCTCATTACTGAACTACCAAATACATCGAGATTTGATGTTTCTTAACTACCTCTTGGTTTTAGAACACTTTTACAAAGGTAAATGTGAAGGACTTTTACAAGAGGTTGATCATAGAGAGTTCCATAAGAGATATGCTAATCAACCAAGTATGTGGGCTTGGTTTCTATTACACCAACAACTAATGAGCCTTCAAAAAAGCTCATGGGCACTCTATGCCTATTTGAGCATGAAGTGAGCATTTTGTAGTGGTTTTGAAGTATTTGAATGAAGAGGTTATCAAATTCATCCATAAGAAGATCAGCAAGTATAGAATTGTAAAATGACACCTATCACCCTGTCCTAGAGTAGCTGTAAAGTCTTTTCCAAAGATCTTTCCAATCCCATTGTGGGCCATATTCAATCCTAGATCCATGAAGATAAGAAAGGCTTCATCAAATGTAGATCTATTCAGGAAACAATCATTCATGTTTGCGAGGGACTATACTACACAAAGTAGTCACCCAAAGCATTCATCTACATTCATTTTTATCTTTTCCTTAATGTACTTATGGGCCATAGATTTGATATTATCATATGTTGGTGGACATAGAGAGACCAATCGAACTTATGTATCCTTCCAATTCTTTTGAGTATCTTTTTGTCTAAGTTGGCTTTCACAATCTTTTTTGAGTTATCTTGCATTATATCTATTTTCCTCTCCCTTAAGGAGCCGTTCACTAGCAGGTGATGGTTGACACATAGACTTTTGTGGACACATACCCTTTTTCATCAATATGTTCAGATTGTTCTTTTTTGTCCATTTGGACTCTAGCAAGTTGTTCCACTACATCTATTCTTACACATGAGTAATCCATTGATGAAAATTTTATGTCTTATTTGAAGAGATGAAATAGTACGTAGAGATGATCGTTGATAAGGTAATGATCTTTGAAGTTGAAATAAGGGTACTTATGATGAGAAAAATTGAAATGGATTTGAAATATTCAATGAAATTGAAGGTCATATATGAGATAAAGAAAATAAAAAGGATGATGAATTTGAGGTTCTAATAACTTAGATTCACGTGATGGGCAAGAAGATCAAGATGAAAACGCAATCAATAGCTCTCATCTAGTTCAATTCTGCATCTGTGCATGGGATGATATAGTGACAAATGGCAGTGTCTTAATGTTCCTTCTTCCTCCTTAGATTTATTATCCTCTTTTGTAGAGGGTACATGCACAAAAGAAAAATGAAAAAAGATTGTACTCACAAAAGAAGGAGTGTGTGAGACTCAATATGAGTAGACCATGAAATGTGTAAACTCATGTGGATTAGAAATGAGCTTTCCAAGAGCATGGAGTAGGCTCCTCAAGCTTCTAACCAAGTACAAATCACGGGAGAGGCCCTCCTTATATAGATGTGGGAGGGGCCCTCAAGAGTACATCTCATGTGGGATAATTCCCCTGAAAGGAGAATGAATACAACTCCTAGAAGCAAATGGCAAGGTACCCAAATACAAAGGAAATACAATATTAAATGGAAGTAAAATAGAAATGGAGTGCCACGTAGATACAAAATGGAGATGCACTCATGCGGATATAAAATGTAGATGATGTAGGAGCAATCATGTCGTCAAGACCCCCTTTGTAGCGCCATTTTGGAGCGGTTGAATGTTGTAACAGTTCATAAATCGTTGGTGCAGAACTGGAGGTAGAGCCTTCATGAACATGTCCACCTGGTTCTCCTGAGAGGTAGATTGCTCTAGAGTAATCTCATGAGACAGCCGCTTCTCGCCGTGAAATGGTACTCCATATCAATGTGCTTCATCTGAGCATGGAACACTAGATTCTTGGCAATGGCCAAAGCTGAATAGCTGTATCTGCAAATGTATGTTAGAGTAACCTACAAAACACCAATGTCAGATAATAAATGTAGAAGCTAGATGGCATCACATGCTGCAAAGCTGGATACTTTGTACTCGACCTCGGTGGATGATAGAGCATTTGTAAGCTGCTTCTTACTTGCCCAAGGGATAGGTCTTGAGCCAAGCAAGAATATGTACCTGGAAGTAGACCATCGAGAATCAGGATAACTGGCCCAATGTGAATCTGAATATCTGGCGAGTTTGATGCCCCTCCATATCAAAGACCATGATGTCGAGTGAGGGCAAGGTAGCGAACTAGTCTTTGAGGAGCATCCCAATGAGTCTGATGAGGCTGATGTGCAAATTGACTCAGTATACCAACTACATAGGCAATATTTGGTCTAGTGTTGGCAAGGTGGAGTAATGAGCCAACAAGCTATTGATAAGTATGCACATCCACAAGTGATGATGAATCCTCTAGTGTGATATTGATGTTTGGATCAAGTGGTGTAGATATTGAGCAACACTGTTCCATGCTATATTTGGAAAGTACATCAGAGAAATACTTCTTTTGTGATAGGAATATTTCTTCTTTGGTTTTCCAAACTTCCATACCTAAGAAGTAGTGAAGTAGGCCAAGATCTATCATAGAACTCAGTCCCTCTCTGTAGTGTAGATGGGTGGACTAAGGTTTGTTGTTGGATACATTCTATAGTATGTGGAAGCTTCATTGAATATTACATCCTTACGATGGAGTGGTTTTCAAGAATGTATAAGCAATACGCTTTTGATTGCTCACTATACCCTATGAAGATGTGCTTTCATCATCCTCTTGTTAATCATGTTGCTGCTCATCATGTTTGACGCTTTCTTCTTCTCACATGATGTCTGAGCCTACATACTTTATCCTTTTGTATTCTTTCAAAACATATTGTGTATCTGGGAACTCAATTTCCATATTAGGAGACCAACTATGCCGAAATCAATTGTTGTTCCAAATTCATGTGTGGTAGTGTCACTAACCAAGATATCAAATCCCTAGGCCATGGTCCCTTCAATCTGTACAATGGTTGCTTCATCATTTTTGTGGGTGGGGTGATGTTTCTCCTCGTTATAGGCAGGCGATGGTGTCACATATCCTCTTTACTTGATGAGATGTTGGTCCTCTTCCATCCTTGAATGGTTGCAACTCAATATGAGTGGGCACCCATTCAATTTGAACATCTTATGGTAAGAAAATGTATACAATCTTAGTCATAACACAACAACCATTGAGACCTTTCTTGGATGGACACCTAGCATTTGCTGCATATGGTTTTTCGATGATCCAATGAAGTAAGTAAATAAAGAGTGACATGTTTTGGGCCAAGTAGAGAAAGAACCATATTATCTTATGTGGGTGCTTAAATGAGTCTTGGCAAGAAAGCCAAAGTGATGCATACAGATGTGTAAGGGCCTTTATAGAATAGGTGTAATTTGTAGAAATCTAACTTATTCTCAACACCTAGCTTCTCTTCATCTCTTTTGGAATCAAAGTCTCCTTATCCAAGGGGATGTGTGTTCGAAACATCTTAAGTGCTTCCCTAATTAAGTTATGTGACACCTTGAATTTAGTAAGGGATTGATCTTGTTGAAGATAACGTAGCACAAAGGTCCTTCGTACATCCTTGTCAATACTACTGCACAATGTGTATCAAGGAGTAACAATTATAAAAATTAGGTTTTGTTAAAGGTGCCACAATGTATTCACCCAAACAAGCTTTTTTCCATATGGTTGTAAGTCGTTAGAGTTTTATACGTCTTCAAACTCTTGGGAGAAGAATTGGAGCCTACCTCAATGATGATCAAACTCTAGTTTAGACTCGTAGATGTATTTGGCATTTGTGACTCACTCGACAAAACCTTGAAACCTATGTGATTTGACCATAACTGTGTTAGTGGAGCCCTTAGGAGGTTCATCGATAGGAATTCTTGTTTGCAAGTAAGGAAAATCTGGAGTGGAATAAGTCGATGTCCTTGAGTGGGGAGGGTTTTAAAATCAATAGGATATTGACATGGCCTTGCCACTTATGTTCTTACTGCCTACATCTCTGATAGCTTGTGACTAGAGTGATCTTTTACACAAGGAAGGCATATTACTATTCCGACATACTCCAATCCTAGTATTGTGAGAGCTGAGTCCCTTTCCAATACTGACATGACCTATGTTGTGGCCCTTATGGTGTGTGAGTGCACGTGTTGTGATCGTTCCTAATGCACGTGGCTTGACCACATACATGCATACTTTGGACAATTCAAGAATTCACTATGCCTCTACCGATTCAGAGATGTATGTTGCAATGTTCATCCTTTTACAAGGTTTCTTAAGAAATAGAGATTCCCTTTTGGGAATACATGATGGAGTGCATGATTTATACAATTTGTGACATAATGAATAAGGTTGTTGGTAGTTGTTCTTGTTAAGGAACCCATTTCCATATAGTGATAGGGGAATGGTTAAAAATCTTCCTATTTATTATGGCTTTTTGTCTAAATTGAGAGTGATAATGAAAACACTTATGATTTCCTTGGACACATGTTCTAAAAGGAGGAATATGGGCCTCCAAGCAATTCTTAGGTGCCTTGATACATGAAAAATTAGGCTTGCATTCCTTGAGTAGTTGGCTATCCACGTTTGTCAAATTGATAGAGACTGATGCCCTTCCTTCATCAAGGATTTTTACCTCTCTTCTCTTATGTTGGCACTGGTTTTGTGGATATGTAAGGGGAATCGGATGAGGGGTCACGAATGTGTGGATGTCTATGCATGGTGAGAATATGAGAATGGCGAAATATTGTGGAGGTGAAGTTGAAGGAGGTGTGGGATTGGGGAATGGGATCACATATGATGATGATGGAGACATATCCATTGCTTCTCTAAAAGTTTATTAAGAGGTGGATATTTAAAAAATGGGGATTGGAATAGGTGTGGCTGTAAAAGGGATTGATCTGGTGGTATGTATTTGTGTGATAATGAAAGTAGGAGATCATGTAACAATGTTCAAAAAGTAGGCACTGAATAAAGATGCCCAATCATGGAGTGTGGGGTAAAATGTTTCAGTAGCAACGGAAAAATGGAGTGGTTGGAGGAATGGGTGGTATTGGGGGTTTCACAAGTGGTGTAAGCGGTGATTGAGTGGGAATAATGAGGGTTATGAGTATGGGTGGTGTGGTTTGGGGTGATGGTGTTTTGGAGTGCGATGTAGTGCTTTAGGATAGTTGGCTAGTGGTGAGAGACGAAGAATAAGAAGTATCAAATGCGAAGGTATGAATGGGAAGAATAGGGGGTGGGTTGTGTTCTCTAAGTGTGGATCTGCATGATAAATTGAGATGGATAGGTACATTGATGGTATAATCTATTGTTGTTTGTTGACTCGCTCTTCTTTGGTCATACCTAGGAGGGGGCATTTCACGAGGAATCGAAGTGTGCCTACCACACCCATAGCTTCTAATAGTAGATGCATGGTTTCGATAAAATCTACATCGAAGCTAGTCTTCATAAGTTCCTATTCTAATAAGGCATGGATTCTTTGTTTTTTTAACTGGTTCTGTGCTCATGCTTCCTCCATTCTAGCATAAAGTCTTTGTCATTGTCACTGTATGTAAGGTTGTCACCAAATTGCTCATCATCGTCTTCATCATCCTCTTGTTAATCATGTTGTTTTCATCATGTATCACCCTTTCTTCTTCTCAGAGGATGTGAGAACCTACATATTCTTTCAAAACATATTGTGTATTTGGGAACTCAAATTCTATATTAGGAGACCAAGGATGCCGAAATCAAATGTTGTTCCAAATTCATATGTGGTAGTGTGACTAACCAAGATGACAAATCCCTCGGACATGGTCGCGTCAATCTGTATGGTCGTTGCTTCATCACCACTTTGTTGATCAGTAATTTCTCCTTGTTCATCTAGTGTTACAATTGGTGGTACCCGTAATGTGAATGGTGATAACACCTCCATGCGTCCTATTGGAAATTTTTCTGGGGTGGGTGATGTTTCTCCTGGTTATAGGCATGCGATGGTGTCACTTATCCTCTTTTCTTAATCAGACGTTGATCCTCTTCCATCCTTGAATGGTTGCAACTCATTATGCGTGGGCACCCTTTCAATTTGAACATCTTATGCTAAGAAAATGTATACAATCTTAAACATAACGCAAGAACCATTGAGACCTTTCTTGCATGACCACCTAGCATTTGCTGCATATGGTTTTTCCATGATCCAATGAAGTAAAATAAATAGTGACATGTTTTGGGCCAAGTAGAGAAAGAACCGTATTATCTTATGTGGGTGCGTAAATCAGTCTTGGCGGGAAATGCAAAGTGGCGCATACACATGTGCAAGGGCCTTGATAGAATAGGTGTAATTTGTAAACATCTAACTTATTCTCAACACCTAGCTTCTGTTCATCTCTTTTGGAATTAGAGTCTCTTTATCCAAGGGGGTGCCACTGTGTGTTTGGAACATCTTAAGTGCTTCCGTTACTAAGTTATATGACACCTTGAATTTCGTAAGGGATTGATCTAGTTGAAGATAAGGTAGCACAAAGGTCCTTGGTACATCCTTGTCAATACCTACTGCACAATAAGTATCAAGGAGTAACAATGATAAAAATTAGGTTTTGTTAAAGGTACCACAACGTATTCACCACACAGGCTTTTCCCTAGATGGTTGTAAGTCGTTTTAGTTTTATAGGTCTTCAAACTCTTGGGAGAAGAATTGGAAGCTAAACCAATGATGATCAAAATCTAGTTTAGACTCCTAGATGTATTTTGCATTTTTTACTCACTCGACAAAACCTTGAAACCTATGTGATTTGACGTTAACTCTGTTAGTGCAGCCCTTAGGAGGTTCATCGATAGAAATTCTTGCTTGTGAGTAAGGAAAATCCAGAGTGGAATAAGTCGATGTCTTTGAGGGGGGAGGGTTTTGTAATCAATATACTATTGACATGGCCTTGCCACTTATGTTCTTGCTGCCTACATCTCTGATAGCTTGAGACTAGAGTGATCTTCAACAGAAGGAAGGCATATTACTATTGTGACCATTTTGACTCGATCTTTTCAATCAGATCCGATAGGAGAATCTCAAATTGTCATCTTTATTTAGAGGTCCGACGAGCCATTCTTCTATCTATTATGTATCTTTAGTCAACCGTATTCCAATATATTCTGCATGAGTTTGTTTATGTTACATTTCTGTTCTTAGGAAAAAGACTAATTTTTTTTTTTGGATGATCTTGGTTCAAATAACCATATGTTATCCATCTTCAATCCCTAAGAAAACTTCATACTAATACTGAAAACAGAAATACCCAATCCGTTTTGGTGTTTTCTCTATTTGAGAGAGTCAAACAATAACTTAAGTATCTTGAAATATTAGCATGCTTCTTAGTATTTTCAATGATCAGGAGCTTTCGTTTTTGCAAGTGAATATAGAATTACTCTCTGTGTATCCTATCACGAATACTTTGGTTTGTCAATGGATTCTAATTTCTTTCAAGAGGAATCTTTTGTAGTGTATGGGAAACTCAGAATTTAGTTCTTTTATTCTACGCTAGTAAGGAGAAAAGACAAAGAGCTAAACAAATACTAAAACTTTGCTACAAATATCAAACGTTTTCCCAATCTTGAACAAAATATTTTTAAATTAAATTCTCGAATTTATTCATATTTTCACCAAGGAGTTAATGCTATGTAGGCCACAATAATAAAAAAATAATTGGATAGCTTGTCGAGATTCAATTTTATTGCTCTAGTTACCTTACATGGTTATGCTCGTGCCAATATAGTATCAAAGAAAAAATAGATAGCTTGAAAATTTTGTTGATTATTATAAGCTTAGTGTGCTGACCACTCTCATAACATTTCCTCTTCGTTTCCTAGACATCATGGTTGATAAAGTTTATGGACACAAGAACCATTCTCTTCATAAAATCTAGAGTAGTTATAATCACGTACGCATGACCAAGCTGCAAGATATTTTCAAAGCGGGTTTCCTTATTTCTTGGTGTGCTTTTTCTTAATTGTAACATTGTTTGGTGTCCAAAGTGCCCCCATTACTTAATCTACATAAGTGTGCGCATTAATGCACTTAGTCTACGTAATGTTGAGTGGTATAATTTTCTTCATTTTTTTGAGGATGATCTCGACTTCTTAATGAATGTTTCTAAATTAAAGAGGCCATTAAATGCTTGTTTCCGAAAGCATACCAGTTTTAATTACGTAATCTTTCTACCACCCATAACTATTTCATGAATAAAGAGAGTTCTTGGGACTTGAACGTTCTAATAATAATGAAGAAAGTTTCATGTATTGTGATGTTGCATTTTGTTTATTCTAGTGATACGATCCCCATTTTCTTATTATACTTGTACGTAGGACACTTGCAATGCAACTTCCCTTCTTCATTCACTCTTCTTTTAGGAGATTTATCTTACATTGGATGTATTTAGAGGAAGTTCTTTTAGAACATTTTAAATGTGGACCATTCTTTATTTTGTATTTTGTTAGAATCTTTAGATCCTCCTCTAGGCTCTTTGAAAGTTGTGACTTTTTCCTTTTCATGATGTACTCACTATTTTAAGTATCACACTCTCTTCTTTGTGAGTACCTTTCCTATTTTCTGCTTTGACATGTTTAGTCTCTATAAGTATCATTAAACCTATTTTGTATACTTTGTTAGTTCTAGTTAACAACAAGTGAGAAGTATCTTAAAATTTTGGCTATGCCTGGATGTCTTCTACTCACACTCAGGATCTAGAATTAACCACTCTAAGACTTGCTTCAGAACCACCTCTCAACCACCTCCCTAGTTTCTGATGGAGAATGTTAATCTCCAAAAGAACAACTTATTCTTGTGATTAGAACACCTCTATACCAAGAATAAGTCAAAACCTTTCACACATTTAGAGGATCAACTTCTAATTATCAAAAGATGAACAAATCTGTGAATAAGGTAATACACAGAAAAGTCTGCTGCACTATTTCCTTAGATTGACTTATCAAATGTGTAAAGTTTTTCATGAAACTTTGTACGAATCATCTCTTAGAGATTGCGCAACTATTCCAAGTTGAATTACTCCAAACGATTAAGTGTAGCTTGAGAAATTAACTTCTCAAGTTACCTATGTCAGAAACTGTACTTCTGAGAAGTCGATTCTGACACACCTAACTTCTTAACTTTGATTCTCACAGTATCTTACCCGTTTTGCCAAATGCTTTTAGCCACGAGTAGATCACCTTCCAACTTAAAGATTAAGTGCTTGCTTGCACAAAACTTTAAACTATGGAGTGAGCACTGACCAAAAGATTAAACACGAATTTTGCGCCTGTTTCAGAGAACTGTAGACATTCAATACATATGAATGTTCCTCTTCACAATTCTCCTAGCCTGTTTACAATTGGACTCTGAAATTCAGGTCACAGGCTCATTAACTAACAACTTAGATATCCTCAAAAGGATTTCACAAATGATCAAGCACAGAAGGAGCAGACACGAAAAGATCGGGCGCAATTTTTCTTCATTAACTCAGAAGATTACAACTGAGTGATGAGAGCTAACACAAACTCACTTTCCTCTATCTCTTAACTTCTATCTCATGTCACATATGCTCTCATGTGCTCTCCATCCTATGCCCCGACTTTTTCTCAAGGTATTTATAGATAATTTGTACATAATTCTTACTGATCAAAACATCTAAGTCATCTATGGCTATTCTAATGTACATATGTGTACAAGACAACATTCTGACTTCTTCTTCATTTTGCAAATGTCTTCCTTTGCTTCATTCTGACCATAAGCATTCTCCAAGATCTGTATAATCACCAATTTGTGATTGGTTTGCTCCAACAGCTCCCCCTCAATCACTAATTGTGATTATTCCATTCTTCTTCACTCCTGCCATCTCCTTGAATCTCTGTAGCTTAGGTCCATCCAAGCTTTTTGTCATCATATCTGCCACTTGTTCCTTTGTTGAAGTATACATCACTTCAATCTCTTTATCAAGTACCTTTTCCCTCAAGAAATGATACTGTATCTCTATATGCTTAGTCCTGGCATGAAAAACAGGGTTAGCTGCCAAATACAAAGAACTCATATTGTCTCCAAAAATTATTGGAGTACTATGATTAGTCTCAAAACTCTTCATCAATGTCTTCAACCATATGACTTCTTTTGCAGCTTCTACCATTCCCTTATACTCAGCCTCTGTGGATGATAAAGCAACTGTGTGTTGCTTCTTTGAACACCAAGACACTAACTTGTCTCCAACATAACATAAATATCCATGAGTAGACCTTCTATCATCTGAGTCACCTGCCCAATCTGCATCACTAAACACTTTGATTCTTGTGTCAGAAGTGAAACCATAATACAGACCTTCACTTAGGGTTCCTTTGATATATCTGAGTACCCTTTGGGCTGCAATCCAATGAGTCTTCTTTGGACAATGCATGAATTGTGACAACACACCTACTGCATATGATAGATCTGGCCTTGTCAAGGTAGCATAGATTAGACTACCTACCAAACTCTGATATTTCTTCATGTCATTGAATTCTTCACCTCCATACCTGCTTAATTTATGATTTACCTCCAATGGTGTGGTTGAGGTCTTGCAATCTTCCATGTTAAACTTGATCAAAAGATTCTTCAAGTATCTCTCTTGTGAAACATATACTCCATGTTGAGTATATACAATCTGCATTCCTAGAAAATAAGATAAGTTTCCCAAGTCACTTATCTTAAACTCCTTCTCTATTTGCTTCTTGAGTTCATTGATTCCTTGAGCATCTGTTCCTGTAACAATAATATCATCAACATAAATGCACATGT
This sequence comes from Ceratopteris richardii, assembly GCA_020310875.1. NCBI lineage: Eukaryota > Viridiplantae > Streptophyta > Polypodiopsida > Polypodiales > Pteridaceae > Ceratopteris > Ceratopteris richardii. The sequence goes on along the minus strand of CM035419.1, from coordinate 117,459,751 downwards.
ATATATATCCATTTTCACTTGCCTTTACTAGCAAGCTACTATCTGCCTTTGATGCTTGAAATCCACATTCATTCAAGAACTTGACCAATCTGTAATTCCAAGCTCTTGGGGCTTGCTTCAACCCATATAAAGCTCTCTTGAGCTTACACACATAATCTGATCCAATTGACTCCATGAAACCTTCTGGTTGCTCCATATACACTTCATCTGCAATGTAACCATTAAGAAATGCATTCTTCACATCCAATTGTGATAATTTCCATCCCTTGCAAGTAGCAATAGCAATCAATGTCCTAATTGTAGACATCTTAGCAACAGGACTAAAGGTTTCATCATAATCTACCCCATAAGTTTGGGCATAACCTTTGACCACAAGTCTAGCCTTATATCTAGACACCTTACCATCTGCAAACCTCTTTGTTTTGTATACCCACTTGCATCCAATAACCTTCTGATTCTTTGGTCTTGGTACTAACTCCCAAGTTTCATTCTCAAGTAGAGCATCATACTCTTCTTGCATTGCCTTCTCCCAATTCTGTTTACCTTTGGCTTCTTCAAAAGTAATTGGGTCTTCTTCTGTTTTCACAATGTAAGCATAATCTCTTGTTGTTAGGAAAGATGTATCATAACTATACCTTATAGGCTCTTTCCTTTCCCTTGTAGATCTTCTGATTTCTGCACTTCTTGATGTTTCAGCCTCATTTGATTCTGGATCAAATCTTGGCCCTTCTTCTACATGATCCTGCACTCTACATCTAGAGTCAACTTCATCAACAACTTCTTCACATACTTTTACCTTTGCCTTTCCTTTCCTTTGTATTTCTTCAACACCTGCATACTCACTTGGTGATCCTGTATACCATGTGTTTTGCTCATCAAATGTCACATCTTTAGTAACAAGAAATTGCTTTGTAGATGGACTCCACAACCTGTAACCCATCTGTCTATCATCATATCCAATAAACACATACTTCTCTGCTTTTGGTTCTAGCTTATGTCTTAATTGTGAAGGAACATAAGCATATGCAATACATCCAAATACTTTACAATGATCAAGACTAGGCTTCTTACCCCACCATGCTTCATAAGGGGTTCCTCCATCCAAAGCTTTACAAGGCAACCTATTCACAAGGTATGTTGCAGTGTTTATGGCCTCTGCCCATAAGTAGTTTGGACAATTCTTTTCCTTCATCATGGCTCTTGCAAACTCTACAAGAGTCCTATTCCTCCTTTCTGCTACTCCATTTTGTTGAGGAGAGTACCTGCAAGTCACTTCTCTTTTGATACCTGCATTCCATAAATAATCATCAAACTCTTTTGAGAAATACTCTCCCCCTCCATCTGATCTTAACCTCTTTAGTTTTTGTCCTGTGATCCTTTCTGCATAAGCATGGAAATGTTTGAATGTCTTGAAAACTTCTGATTTGTCCTTGATTACATACAAGGTAATCCACCTGGTTGCATCATCAACAAACAATACATAATATCTAGATCCATTTATACTATAGTCCCTTGAGGGACCCCATACATCTGTATGAACCAATTCAAGCATATTTGAATACTTGTACCCTGATTTGTTATAAGAACTTTTATGTGCTTTACCTAATTGACAAGCTTCACACTTGTACACCATATGTTGCCCTTCAATGTTTGGCAATCCAAGCACTACCTGATTCTTTGACATCTCCTTTATAGCTCTCTCATTGAAATGACCTAGCCTCTTATGCCATAGGTCTAACTCAGATACCTTTTGACCTCCATAGGTAAACAATGCATGTCCCACATTACCTTGGACTTTGAGAGTGAACAATCTTCCTTCCTTTTTACCTGCAATTATGGTTCTATATCCCTGATTTGGATCTTGTACATAGACACCATCATTTGTGAATCTTACCTCATATCCTTTCTCCACAATTTGCCCTACACTTATCAAATTTTTAGGAATAGTAGGGACATAAAGTACCTTGCTCAGAAGTGTACTTCCACTCTTTGTCTTCACTGATCCAATGCTCTCCACTTTATGTTTGGTATTGTCACCTGTTTGAACTGTATGTCCATTCACCCTTGCTTCCATATCAGTCATCAAGGATAGGTTCCCACTCAGATGGTTGCTGCACCCTGAGTCAATATAGAACACTCTTTGATCTTCTCCCATTGATTCATGAGTTGCATTCAAGATAAGAGTCATGTCATCCTTCTGATCTGATGCATAATTGTAATAATTATTGTTGTAGGACTGAGATTGGAAATTTCTTCCACCTCCTCTACCATATGATGTCCTACCACCTCTTCCTCTGAAATTGCCTCTTTGGTTTCTGCCTCCTCTACCTCTTTGACTATAATTCTGATTGTTGTATCCTCCACTTTGATTGTTATACCAACAATCATTTGCCAAATGATTTGTTCTGCCACAAATCCAACAAGCTTTAGCATTATCTTTGTTCTTACCTCCTCTTCCTTTACCTCTGAAATTTGTCTTCCCTTTTGTGAAGTTGGCTTGATTTGAATTCCCTTCATCATCATTTGATTGCTTTCCCTTGCCATTCTTTTTCTTGTCTTTGGAGTACATAGCTTGACTTGTACTTCTATCATTGTCTCCTTTAAGATCCTGCTCAAAGGTTAGCATGTGTCCTAGCAATTGATTAAGGTCAGGAGTAAAGTGATCAAGTGACAATTCTATGGACAAGATAAAAGGCTTCCACTTCTCATCACCTCTTAGACCTGTAAGTATTTGTCTTACCAACTTTTCCTCTTCAATATCTTCATCCACTGCTCCCAAGCTATCTGCAATATCTTTCATCCTTGCCACATAATCTGAAATTGATTGTGAGCTCTTCTTCTTGAAGGTTGTGAACTCAGCCCATAGTGAGGACTTCCTTGACTTAGTTGTATTTTGGAAATGCTCTTCCAAGGCATTCCAAACATCTGTAGCACTTTCTAAACCTCTGATGTGAGGTAGAAGGTAATCATTTACAGCCATGTAAATGATGCTCCTTGCTTGAGCATCCTTTCTCATCCAAGTCTTCAACATTGCAAGTTCTTCTCTAGTAGGAATACTTGAATCTGCAAACTCTGGTTTTTCTTCATCTCCTGTAATAAATGATATAAGGTCTTTGCTCATGAGGTGTGCTTCCATCCTCATGGACCATGCTGGATAATTCTCCCTATCTAGCTTATCAATCTGCAAGCTTTCTCCCATCTTGTATCCACCTGTGTATTGAAACTTCAAGCTTTACAAACAATGTATGTACCTTTACTTCGAATTGAGCTCCTTTTGCCTTTCTTGATGTCAATTTGTCTTCTCCTCGAACTTTGACTCCAAGCTTTCACTTCTTGATCCTTCAAATGTTGAATCTCTTGAATCTGCAGCAGTCGAGATCCTCCTTTTCTTCAAATTGATGTCTCCTGCTCTGATACCACTGATGGAGAATGTTAATCTCCAAAAGAACAACTTATTCTTGTGATTAGAACACCTCTATACCAAGAATAAGTCAAAACCTTTCACACATTTAGAGGATCAACTTCTAATTATCAAAAGATGAACAAATCTGTGAATAAGGTAATACACAGAAAAGTCTGCTGCACTATTTCCTTAGATTGACTTATCAAATGTGTAAAGTTTTTCATGAAACTTTGTACGAATCATCTCTTAGAGATTGCGCAACTATTCCAAGTTGAATTACTCCAAACGATTAAGTGTAGCTTGAGAAATTAACTTCTCAAGTTACCTATGTCAGAAACTGTACTTCTGAGAAGTCGATTCTGACACACCTAACTTCTTAACTTTGATTCTCACAGTATCTTACCCGTTTTGCCAAATGCTTTTAGCCACGAGTAGATCACCTTCCAACTTAAAGATTAAGTGCTTGCTTGCACAAAACTTTAAACTATGGAGTGAGCACTGACCAAAAGATTAAACACGAATTTTGCGCCTGTTTCAGAGAACTGTAGACATTCAATACATATGAATGTTCCTCTTCACAATTCTCCTAGCCTGTTTACAATTGGACTCTGAAATTCAGGTCACAGGCTCATTAACTAACAACTTAGATATCCTCAAAAGGATTTCACAAATGATCAAGCACAGAAGGAGCAGACACGAAAAGATCGGGCGCAATTTTTCTTCATTAACTCAGAAGATTACAACTGAGTGATGAGAGCTAACACAAACTCACTTTCCTCTATCTCTTAACTTCTATCTCATGTCACATATGCTCTCATGTGCTCTCCATCCTATGCCCCGACTTTTTCTCAAGGTATTTATAGATAATTTGTACATAATTCTTACTGATCAAAACATCTAAGTCATCTATGGCTATTCTAATGTACATATGTGTACAAGACAACATTCTGACTTCTTCTTCATTTTGCAAATGTCTTCCTTTGCTTCATTCTGACCATAAGCATTCTCCAAGATCTGTATAATCACCAATTTGTGATTGGTTTGCTCCAACAGTTTCTCCACGAGCAAGTGTGCCAGTATATTTTCTTGGGCTTGGTTATTACATTCATAGGTACTCCTTTGGGTTTTGAGGTCTCTACAAGCTAGAAGTGGAAATAGGCTCTCAATAAATTAGACTCTAAACTTCAAGATTGGAAAGGTATACAATCGATTCCTCTGGGCATAAAAATGGTGATCAAAATAATCTTAATTTCCTATTTCATCTTTTTTTCTCGTCTAGTGTAAATGGAAAAACTTTGAGCTGATGAAAATGAAAAGAATATGTTTGAGATTTTTGTGAATGGGTGACCCCTACCAGAGAGGAATGTCTAAAATCAAATGGGAGATATGCACTTGCTCAAAGGAGGCAGGTTGCCTAAATATTATAAATGAGGAAGGTATGGCTAAGAGGTTCACATTCAAATGTATGAAAAAATAGTGGATAAAAAACACACATTCATGGATTGAGTTGATTTTAAAAAACACTTCTAACTTCATGCTGTGAGGTGCCCCGGGTAGAAAGATCTTAACCTCCTCACTCTTTTTTCCCCTATCCTAGTTATCCCTAAGGGATCCCTTCTAATGGCCTCCATTTGGTCAAACTAGAATAAGGTGAAGCAATTGTGCACAATTAGCAATGATTGGAAGTGGGTAGTTCAAAATAGAGAAAATGACTGCATTTTGTTTCACATCTCTAGATTATTGGTAATTGAAAAGGAGATCCTCCAAACATAGGATATGACCATAATCCTTTTGCTGCATTGAAACAAATAAAAAAGATTAATGATTAGTTTTCTAACTAAAATAAAAATTATAGTTTCAATAATACAAATACTTACAAACATATGGGAATTATAAGTCATAGTAATATAAACTATTGATTTGTATACCTTCTACTGAGGAAATGATTGTTGAAGACGTAGTTGTTTGTGGAAAAACTGCCACTTCTCAGGTGGTATGTTAGGTCTTCTCTTTTTTTTTTTTGAAAAAAGGGATGTCCAACCGAAGTCTACTCCCCTAAGCTTTAACTTTGAAAGCGCAATTTCACAAGTGAATAGGCATAGTACCTATGGGAACCCCTATATCCCATAAAGTAGGGGTTAGAAAAGGCTACAACATTACAACTTGTTTAACTGGCCAAACCAATACGTCTTGCGTAGGGTTTGAACCTAGGACCTCCGCCTCAAGATGCCAAAGCTCAACGAACTACCCTATGGGATGTATGTATGCATGTGTGTGTATGTATGTATATGAATGCATATAAGAATGTATGCACATGTGTGTATGTATGCACATGTGTGTACGTATATGTATCTACATGTATATGTGTGTGTATACATGTGTGCATGTGTGTATGCATGTGTTTGTATGTGTGTATGCATGTGTTTATATAGTGTGTTAGTGTGTGTTTATAATCATATGTGTGTATGTATGTGTGTGTATGTGTATGTGTGTGTATGTGGATGTGTGTGTATGTGTATGTGTGTATGCGGATGTGTGTGTATGTGGATGTGTGTGTATGTGTATGTGTGTGTATGCGTATGTGTGTATGTATAGGCATGTTTATGTGTGTGTGTGTCTATGTGTGTGTATGTAAATGTGCAAGTATCTATATGTGTATGTGTATGTGTATACGTATATGTGTGTGTATGCATATGTATCTCTATGTGAATGTGTGTATAAGTGTGTATGTATGTGTGTCTATATATGTATATGTACATATGTATGCGTAGGTATGCATATGTGTGTATGTATGTGCATGTGTGTATGCATGTCTCTATGTATGTATGCAAATGCATGTGTATGCATGTGTGTGTATGTATGCATGTGATTGTATGTGTGTGTATATATGCATATGCGTGTGTATGTATGTATGCATATGCATGTGTATGTATACATATGCATGTGTGTGTATGTATGCATGTGAATGTATGTATGCATGTGAGTGGGTGTGTGTGTGTGTCTATGTGTATATATGTATGTGTAAGTATCTTTATGTGTATGTGTATATGTATATGTGTGTCTATGTGTGTGTCTATATGTGTATGTGCATGTGTGTGTCTATATGTGTATGTGCATGTGTGTGTCTATATGTGTGTATGTACATGTAAGTTTCTATATGTGTATGTGTATCTGTGTATATGTATGTATGCATGTAAGTATATGTATGCATGTGAGTGTATATGTGTGTCTACGTGTGTGTATGTATGTGTAAGCATCTGTATGTGTATGTGTATATGTGTAGGTATGTGTATGTGTTCGTGTTTATGTATGTATACATATGCATGTGTGTACATATGTATACATATGCATGTGTGTGTATGAATGAGTATGTATGCACATCTCTATGTATATATATGTCTGTGTATGTATGTGTGTGTGTATACATGTGTGTGTATACATGTGTGTAGGTGTGTGTATGCATGTGTTTGTATGTGTGTGTATGCATGTGTTTGTATGTGTGTGTATGCATGTGTTTGTATAGTGTGCTTGTGTGTGCATATGTGTGTATGTATGTGTGTGTATGTAGTTGTGTGTATGTATGTGCATATGTGTATACATGTATCGATGTATATATGCATATGCATAAGAATGCACATGTGTGTATGTATGCATGTGAGTGTATGTGTGTGTCTATGTGTGTGTATGTATATGTGCAAGTATGTATATGTGTATGCATATGTGTGCATTTGTGAATGTGTGTATGTATGTGTGTGTATATGTTTATATGTGTGTATGCATATTCGTGTATGTATGTACATGTGTGTATGCATGTGTCTATGTATGTATGCATATGCATGTGTATGTATGTCAGCATATATTTGTGTGTGTATATGTGTGTGTATATATATGTGCATGTATCTATATGTGTATGGATATATGTGTATGTGTGTATGGATATGTGTGTGTATTATTTTGAGTGAATATGTCTATGTATTTGTGTATGTGTGCATGTGTGTGTATGCATATGTGTGTATGTGCATGTGTTTGTATGCATATGTGTATGTATGTGCATGTATCTTTGCTCGTTTGATCGCTCCTCTGCTCATTAGCTCTCGCTCTGCCACTTCATCCCAGCACAAATGTGCCAAGAGAAATGATTTTTTTTCCATTTATAGGGTGCCATACATGCGATGTTAAGGCATGACAATGAGTTTTCCATTGTCGCTAAGAGTGTTGCTAAGCTTTGATGTTCCTAGAAATGATATTTATAAGCTTCATATAAGCGACACTTTACATAGCTTATGCGACACTCCCAATTTATTGTTTTATTTTTTTTAGGGTGTCGGTTATGCAATGGGTTTTGAGAAGAGTGTCACATAAGCAACAGTTCCCACTTTCTTTCTCCATTGGGGACATGGCTACACCCCCTTTATTCTTGTAGTGTCATTTCCTAGATTGTAAGAAAAGAGTATATGTTTCAAAAATCCTATTCCCATGTGTTCTATGAGTTAATTTTGTTTGTCAAAAGTCATGGAATACCATGTGGAGGAGAAATTTAGGAGTGCATATAAGCATTCTACACACTTGTAATGGTATGCAGAAGAAAATTCAATCAATTTTGATCTACTCCTTTCTCACTGCCCCTTTCTTTGTGTTAACCTCTTCAAAGTTAGTAGATTTGTAGAGCTTAGATCTCCCTACTTAGAAATGCAATGCTCATGCTTAAGTATTTATTGTAAATATATTAGTGCTATAAAGAAATCAATTTTGCTACACATTGTGGATATGGATGTTTGAGTGAGTACATGGAAGATCATCAAAATGCTTTTGTAAGTATTATTAAATTTCATATAAGCAGTTTATTTTTATTGATGATTTATATGTTTTATTTATTTTTGTTTGTTATCTGTAATACAGAGCATTATGGAGACAGAGATATGGATGAGGTGGAGAGATAGACATAGGTGGGATGATTTGGATCATCATAGAGTGCTCACACCTCTACCCATGATGCCACTATATGTTGGTGCAAAGTCCAAGCCCTCACATTTGGCTTGAGGTTCATAAAGATGTGAAGTTACATGAAAACCATTGCTAGCAAAGAATTACTTCTTTACCTTTGTAAAAGTCATTTCTTTTTTACTTGAGAATATTTGTATCACCTACCCAAAAAAGTCGTGGACTTGTTAGTTAATAAAGTAACAACTACATTGAGGGAATATCTCCTAGAATGAAGGTTCACTTTTAGAGAGAGCCAAAAGTTGAATTCAAATTCAAATTTGAATGGAACACTTATATAAACTACTTGAAAAAGTCACGGTAAGAGTGATCATTTTCCTGAGCTCTCCATTGCCGTTTTGTTTATGTTATTGTAGCCTACACTAATCTCTATCATAAGGCTATGATTACCAAGCCTATGATCTTGTACAACATTGTTCATTAATACATTATACCTACATTGTTCATCTATGATATCTTTGTTATAGTCATTTCTCATTGTCAACTTGTGCTGCCCATATCTCACTCATTTCTCCACCAAATTCCATCACTCATTTCTCCACCAAATTCCATGATCTATAGCTTTTTCAAATCAGCTCACGGCTATCTATATGCTGAAAAAATTTGAAGCAAATCCATTTAGCCAATTTGGAGAAAAGCGCGTCGAAGCACTCACTAGTCAAACTTTGCAGAGGTCCTGAAAAATCGGGGGTAATGATTAATTTGCTAAATTGATTTCTCTGTGTATAGTGGATCATTTCAAGTGATTCCACTTGGAATCGTTAGCTTACTAAGCTAATTAGATACCTCTAAACGAATTCTTTGCAATTTCTACAGTACTGGTAGCACTGAGCATTACAAGCAGCAGGTGTATGATCCAAAATAGAAGGTTTTCTTGGATTCTTCTATATAGAAGTAGTCTGTTTTGATTCAATCTTTTCATATATCATTTTCAAAGTACATAGGCACTTTTATGGTGTCATTGGAAAGCTAAGAGGGTCCACATATCAACTCTCAAGCTAGAAGATGGTGTGTCAAGGATGCACTAGCAAGGTCATATTTACTCAACTCAATGTCTGATTTTCTTCTTCCACATACAACTCAAAAGAAGCAACCTAAGCAAGCTATCTCAGAATATGTTACCAAAATTAAAGATGTAGCAGATCAATTGGCAAGCATAGGAGAAGAAATTGAAGAGGAGGAGATTGTAAGGCAAGTTATCAATGGTATTAAAGCAGATGACAAATGGGAGAGCTTCACAACTGCCATGGACTTGTACATGGACATGCAGATTCCAGACCTTACAACACTCAAGGGGCAACTATTCACCCATGAAGCCAATATCAACAAGAATGGAGACTCATCAAGAGGTAATAGCTCTTCTGCCCTATACACTGATAAGAATAAGTCTAAAGAGAAAGGCCAGAACAAGAAGGTAGAAGATGATGGAACTACCTCCCAAGCCAACTATGCACGGAGAGTTAGATCATCAAGAGGAAGGGGCAGAGGAGGTAAGCAAGGTAGGGGAGACCTTATAACTCCTCACCATGCAATATTTGTGGTTTATCAATTCATACTACAAATGAGTGTTTCAGGAACTTCAAGAACCAGAGAGGTAGAGGTTATCAAAGAGGTGGATGCACACAATCAAGAGCCAGATTCAATCACCACCAATGATACAACAACAACTACAACAACAACTACAATAGCAACTACCAAGGAGGATACAAATCCAGAAAGGATTACAATAGCTACACAGAGGAGTGAGAAGATTCTCTTCTGATTATGAACATGACTTCAAAACCAGGTATAAATGATGACCATCTCTTCTACATTGACGCAGGATGCTCAAATCATGTGGCAAGAAATGTCGCTCTTCTCTCTGACCTTGAGGAACCAAAGGGTAAGCATCAGGTACAAACAGGTGATGAAACCAAACATTCAATGATTAAAGTTGGAAATGATAAGACCTCTGATGGGAACAAAAATCTATTGAGTAGGGTTCTATATGTACCAACTATTACCGAGAATTTGATGAGTATTGGACAAATTGTGAAAAACGGTTTGCACGTTAGATTCAACCAATATGGAGCATTTGTGGAGGATCCCAAGCATGGTTCAAGAGAATTGCCAAAGGAGAAAAGACACGTAGACTTTTCACTTTTGAAATTGAGGATACAAGGAACATTGCACTTTATAGTTATAAAGATCAAACATTATCAGAGCTTGAAGTTTGGCACAAAAGATTAGGGCATGTAGGTGAAAGAACCTTGAAACAAATATGAAGAGATCAATGTGTGCTTGGTATACCTAATGTATCCAAGCAACACATGATTTATAAATGTGGTGCTTATCAGTTTGGAAAGTCTCACAGGTTACCCTTCTCAAGGAAAGGCTACATGCATGAGGACTACCTAAAACTTGTTCATAGAGATGTATGGGGACCAAGCAAGGATCCCTCAATCTATGGATCAAGGTATTATGTATCTTTCATTGATGGTTATAGTAGGTGGACTCTATTTGTACTTTATGAAGCACAAAGATGAAGTATTTAGTTGCTTTAAAAAGTATCTTGCACTTGTTGAAAATCAAACAGGCAGAAATCTAGAAAGGCTAAGGTCAGATGGAGGAGGTGAGTACTTGTCAAATGATTTTGATGCATTCTTGTAGGACAAAGGAATTAAGAGATAAATTACCACAAGGTATACTCCTGAGCAGCATGGAGTAGCAGAAAGAAGAAATAGATTGATTGTTGAAACAGCTAGGTCAATGTTAACACTAGTTCTGTACTAGGACACTTGAGTGTCCTGGGACACTTAAGTGTCCTTCTTTTACACCAAATTGATTGATTTTTCTTGATCACACCCTTGAGGTTTTGATGGCATACTCACTTGGATTTGATAGCCTACACAATGTACTTTTGGAGAAAAATATAATCTTTAACATTTTACATCTTCACATGGGTTATTAAATGAAGAAGAAAGTGGGATTTTTTAAAAAGTCAACTTTTAGCATAACTGAAAAAATAACACAACTCAAACATTTTAACAAATTGGATATGTTTTAGGAAATGGAAAGCCATTCATGGACTTTGCCAGTGTAAATCAAGTGTCTAGGGATCTCTAGAGAAGGTTGAACACTTCCATAAGTCATAAATGTGGACTCAAAACTTTTCTTCTCTAGATCACTACCATTTATCACACCTTTTAAAGAATGGCTCACTATAATTTGGGTGTAAGTGAGATTGCAGAGAATTGGCAGGTTATCAATGGATAAAATTCATACTAATTGAATGCATATTTTTATTCAAAGTTAGAAGGCCTCCGCTTTGAACTAGTAGCCATTGCATTTGGTGCTAACTTTCATGTTGAATTGGCAAAGCATATATTTCTATGTTCATGAAAAGAACATAGCTCAAAAGGTGGAATAAAAAAATTTTCATGAAAATAATAATTATTTAAATATTATTCTAAGCCTTAAAGATTCCAAAATATGCTTTCATGCCATGTTTCATTCTTAATCTCATCAAATAATATCTGATCCGCAATGGTGATTGTGATAAGAATGAAACAAATTGGCATACATATTTCATTTGACAAAAAGAAGATGGCATTCATTATGGAAATAATGAAATGTTTTCAAATGATCCTTATCATTTTATGATATCAAAGATCATATCAAAGAGTTTTGAGTATTTTTTTTAGTATGTGTTGATGTGTGCAAGGAATTGTGTGTTTATGCATATACCAACTATCAAAAAACTATTTTTACTAAATAAGTTAGAACTATATATTCTTTTGATTCTCTATGTATATGGCTCATGTTTCTTGCTAGGAACTAGCTTATTTTCTTTGATATCAAGCTAAGTGTTTGTAATTTTGCATTATTGCAATTGGATATTAATATTTGTATGTGGATATATTGGTAGGTGTCCACACATATATCTACTTTGTTTGGTGTACATAGATATGAAAAACTTGGTTGATTTTCAAAGATTGGTAGTTCTCTTATGTGTATAGCTTATTTGATGTCATATTTTCTTTCTTCATGTGAAGAAACTCGATCTCTTCCATAATTGTACATGCTTTGTTATGTGTCCACAAACTATCCATGATTGTATCTCTAGAATTTGGTTGATGCCCACACAATAGAAGATTCTTGGTTGTGTCCAAAGACGTGAAAATTTTGGTGGATTTCAATAAATTATTTAGCCTCATATATGTAAGCTTTGGTTTGTTATGTCACACATTTTGTACTTGGTAACTTGAATGTGTACATCTTGGATTATGTCCATAAATTCTTTTGAGTCATCTATGTAGGCTTTAGTTTTCTGTTTTTGGTGACTAGAGTCATAGTAGTTGATTTTATATTTGTATACCTTGGTTGTTGTCTTCATACCTTGTTTGATTGTTGGCATATTTGAACATCTCTATGGATTCCCATAAGTCTCTTTGAACCATGTTTAGAACTAATTGTTGTTTTTTGTGTACAAAGTCAAAATAATTGATTTTATTTGAAGTGAAATGATTTTTCTAAGTGAGTTTGAGGTTCATACTATCTAATCTATGTTTCAAGGAATGTGTATGATTTTTTCTTTCATATGATTCTTTTTTCTTTTGATAAAAATACATTTGATTAGGAATTTTCATGCTGATCACTATCATAGCATCTTGAGAGGCTATTTACATGAACACAAAACATGATTTATTGTGTTTTATAATTTTGGATTAACCTTCGAATTATATTTAATATGTGTGTTAAAGGTTTTTCTCAAATTCTCTTTGTAGAAGGTGTGTGATTTTTTGTAAAATTGTCAAAAAAGGATACTTAAGTGTCCTGTTTTGGTACCAAACTAGTGTTAAATGAGAAAAAATTACCTAACTATTTGTGGGCAGAGAGTGTATCTACTGCCACTTATTTGGTAAACAGGTTGCCATCCAAATCTCTTGATGGGATGACCCCTTATGAAGCATGGCATGGTACAAGACCTTCACTTGATCATTGTAGGATCTTTGGATTTGTAGCATATGTGCATATCCCCTCTCAGATAAGAGGTAAGCTAGACCCTAAGGTAGAGATGTGCATCTTCATTGAATATGATCTAAATCATAAAGGTTACAGGTTCTAAAATCCTTCAAACAAGGGAATCATGGTCAGTAGAGATGTTTTCTTTGATAAATATGACTCTTGCTTTGATAGTGTGGCTGCATCAAAGAATTGGAACATGTATCAGTTGGATGTAAAAAATGCTTTTGTAAATGGCTAGATTTCGGAGGAGGTGTACATGTCACAACCTCTTGGCTATGAGGATCCAAACAAGGTAACATATGTATGCAAGTTGAATAAAGCTCTTTATGGATTGAAGCAGGCACCTAGGGCATGGTACCGTAGGTTGACCACATATCTTTAGGACCAAGCTTTTGTCATGAGTAAAGCAAATACTTCTCTATTCATCAAGAGAAGTAATTCAGAGACAATATACCTATGTGTATATGTTGATGATATCATACTTACAGGTAATGATGCTAATGGCATCAAACAGACGAAGAATCAGATGATGGAGTTTAAAATTAGTGATCTTGGATCACTAAAATATTTTCTTGGACTTGAGTTAGTCTATACTAACTCTGGAATTTACATTACTCAGAGAAAGTATATACAGAATATGTTGAAGAAGTTTCATTTGCAGGATGCCAAAGTTGCAAGTATTCCAATGGAGGTAAACCTAAAATTAAGTGCTCATGAAGGTGATGTACTTGAGGACATTACACGTTATCAAAGCATAGTGGGAAGCTTGAGATATGCTACCTTGACAAGGATATACATTGCTTATGGACTAAGTGTGCTAAGTCAATTTATGCACAAGCCTAGGGCACCTCACTTGGAGGCTGCCAAAAGGATCTTTAAGTACCTTAAGGGTACTCAACATCGTGGTTTGTATTTCCCTTATACATCAGACTTGGACATTAAAATTTATTCAGATGTAGATTGGGCACGATGCAAAGATGATAGGAGGAGTACCTCAAGATATCTTTCATTTATAGGTGATAAGCCAATATCATGGTCTTCAAAGAAGCAACCTACTATTGCTTTATCTTCTACAGAGGTAGAGTATAGAGGATTGGCCAATGCTACTCAAGAGGCCATATGGATCAGATTGTTGTATATAGAATTGGGCTTACATACTACATCTCCAATGATCTTTGGAGATAATACAAGTTCATTATACCTTACAGCTAATACTATTTATCATGCTAGTACCAAGCATATAGAGGTCCACTATCATTATGTGAGAGAGAAGCTATTAAACAAGGATATTCAGCTGTCATATGTATCAACTAATATGCAATGTGCAGATTTGTTCACTAAAGCATTAGATGGTACAAAACTCTATAGGTTCAAATCAATGATTGGATTGCAGGATATTCATGAAGATTAAAGTGGAAGACCAAGCCAAAATGTTTGGCTTGAGGGGGAGCTACTGGTACAAAGGCCAAGCCCTCACATTTGGCTTGAGGTTCATAAAGATGTGAAGTTACATGAAAACCATTGCTAGCAGAGAATTACTTCTTTACCTTTGTAAAAGTCATTTATTTTTTCCTTGAGAATATTTGTATCACCTACCCAAAAAAGTCATGGATTTGTTAGTTAAGAAAGTAATAACTACATTGAGCGAATATCTCCTAGAATGAAGGTTCAATTTTAGAGAGAGCCAAAAGTTGAATTCAAATTCAAATTTGAATGGAACACTTATATAAACTCACTTGAAAAAGTTACCGTTAGAGTGATCATTTTCGCGAGTTGTCCATTGCCAATTTGTTTATGTGTAAGGCCTACATTGTAGCCTACACTAACCTCTATCATAACACTATGATTACCAAGCCTATGATCTTGTACAACATTGTTCATTAATACATTATACCTACAGTGTTCGTCTATGATATCTCTATTATAGTCATTTCTCACTGTGAGCTTGTTGGAATCAGCTCAAGGTTATCTATATGCTGAAAAATTTGAAGTAAATCCATTCAGCCAATTTGGAGAAAAGCGCATCGACGCACTCACTGGTCAAACTCTACAGAGGTCCTAAAAAATCGAGGTTAATGATTAATCTGGTAAATTGATTTCTCTCTGTATAGTGGATCATTTCAAGTGATTCTGCTTGGAATCATTAGCTTACTAGCTTACTAAGCTAATTAGATACCTCTAAATGGATTCTTTCCAATTTCTATTGTACTGGTAGCACTGAGCATTACAAGCAGAAGGTGTATGATCCAAAATAGAAGGTTTTCTTGGATTCTTCTATTTAGAAGTACTCTGTTTTGATTCAATCTTTTCATACATCATTTCCAAAGTACATAGGAACTTCTATGGTGTCATTGGAAAGCTAAGAGGGTCTACATATCAATTCTGAAGCTAGAAGGGTCTGGTACTAAGTAGGGTTTGGTAGTACCTACTCATCACTTGGAGTGTCCATCCATCTTTCCCAACACTATAGATACTTCAGATCATGTGAATGATCATGATGATGAGGATGATCATGATAATGAGGACTTACATGATGATGTGAATGATGATAATCAGGATGATTGATATATTACATTGGATATATATTTTACATTTCTATACATATTTTTTTCATATTTATATATTTTCTTGTTCCAGTTATGTTTGGAATTGTGCCTATGGTACCAATCAATGAAAATTCTTGTTTGAATGATTTTATTATTTTTTATATTTAACATTTGATGTGTTACTATAATTATACAATTAATTCATATTATGTGTGTGTTTTTGTCTATATATGTATGTATGTGCATGTGGTTGTGTGTATAAAATGTATGTATGCACATGTAGGTATATTTCTATATTTATATAAGTGTGATTATATGCATGTATATATGTGTATCTATGTGTATATGTGCATGTAGATATGTTTTATGCATATGCATATGTGTATGTGTATGTGTATCTACATGTATGTGTATGCATATGTGTCTATATGTGTATATGTGCATGTGAATGTGTATGTGCATGTGTATAAATATATGTGTGTGTATGTGTATGTGTAGATATATATGCATGTGTATGTGTATGTATATGTGTGTATGTGTATGTGTACGAGTGTGTATATGTATGTATGTGCATGTGTATGTTTAAGTGTATGTGGGTATGTGTGTGTATGTGCATGTGTATGTGTATGTGTGTGTATAAGTATGTATGTGCATATGTATGTGTAAGTGTATGTGTGTGTATGTGTGTGTATATGTATGTATGTGCATGTGTATATTTAAGTGGATGTGTGTATTGTTGGAGGAGATAGTGGAAACCTTCTAGAGATGCGATGGTGTTGCAAATTCCTGCTTGACATCAGCCAAAACTGAGTTGAGGAGTGCAACGTAGATCTCTTGAGATTTCTAGGAATAAAAAATAATCACCCAAGTACTTTGGCAGATGATCCTCAAATCATTGGATCAACACAAATAAGTTGGATTCTCATTGTGAACCAAAAACATTCTATTTTACACTACTCCTTCTCTGATAACAATTCAACGAAATCCTTTTGGGAATATCTAATTAACATAGTTAACTAACTTTGTCAAGTGGTGTTGATAGAATGCACACTAGAGTGTAAGGTTTTGCATATTACTCAAGAATGACTAAGCCAATTAACATGAAGCTTTGTAGCAAGAAAAGAGAGAGTCTAATCAATGTATACCAACTAAAATCATTACAAATGATCAAGTACACACTAAGAAGACCAATGAAGATCACTGTTTTGAGTGATAGATGATAGAGTAAAAGATATGCGATATGAGAAAACTTTCTGTATCAATGCACATAAATTACAATGACATTTTCCAGGAATGATTGCAAAATGTGAGGGAATATTAGAGCTATAATGGGAACCGAATATGCCACACTAAATCCTCTGAAATCTCTGCTATATCTGGCTTCCTTCCATGTGACTAGGTAGTCCTCTTTTTATAGCTTGTCGGAGCCAAGATTCAAATACAAATTCAAGTCTTTATCTAAAAGTGTTCCAAGGTTTTAGGACTTGATTTGCCATAATTCCTCAAAAAATAGTTCATGAAAAGATTCTCCTAAGAACAATGATTGAAGTGATTCCACTTATGCACTTTCACAAGAAGTAAAAATCAATCTTTTTACAAGAGATCATTCATGTGATAATACATGAATGCACATATAAACCTTAGGATAAATGATCAAGCATTTAGACTTGGATAAATTGCAGCAACATCTCCCCCTCTAGCCTAATAGGCTTGGGCTTCAATTCTCTTTGATTTCTTGCAATCCAATCATCATCTTGAACCCATTCAATTTAGTTCCATCCAAAGATTTGTTTAACATATCTGCACATTGCAAGTTGGTTGATACATAGGACAATTGTATGTCCTTTCTAAGTAGCTTCTCTTTCACATAATGATAATGCACTTCAATGTGCTTAGTACTTGCATGATATACAATATTAGCAACCAAATGAAGTGAACTAGTGTTATCTCCAAAGATCATTGGAGTGTATATGTGTATCCCCAAATCTAAGTAGAGTAGCTTTAACCACATTGCCTCTTGTGTTGCATTTGCTAGGCTCCAAGATTCAACTTCAATTGATGACAATGCCATAATTGGTTGTTTCTTTGATGACCATGAAATGAACTTTGATTGTGCAAAAGATAAGTAGCGAGAGGTGCTCCTCCTATCATCTTTTGAGCTAGCCCAATCTGCATCAGAGTATAGCTTGATATCCAAGTCATATGTAAATGGATAAAATAGTCCATTTATAGTACCCTTCAAGTACTTTAAGATCCTTTTGGCAGCTTCCATGTGAGGTTTTCTTGGTGTATGCATGAATTTAATCAATGTACTCAGCCCATAGCATATATCCACTCTTGTTAGGGTTGCATAATTGAGACTCCCAACAAGACTCTGATACCTTGTGATGTCTTCAAGCAGCTGTCCTTCATGAGTACTGAGTTTGTGGTTCATTTTAGGTGTACGTGAAATTTTTGCATTTTTCATTTTGAATTTAACTAATATATCATGGACATACTTTCTCTGAGTAATGAAAACACCTGAACTTATGTAGACAATCCCTAAGCCAAGAAAATATGTAACCTATCCAAGATCACTTACCTTGAACTCCTCCTTCATTTGAGCTTTGATCTTCTTGATGCCATTGGGATCATTTCCTATAATGCATTATCATCTACATAAACACATAGATAAATAACTTCTAAGTTGGTCTTCTTAATGAACAATGAAGAATCTTCCTTGTTTAGAACAAAACTTTGGTCCTACAAGTATATGATCAACCTATGGCTCCAAGCTCTAGGAGCTTGCTTTAGACGATATAGTTCCTTCCTTAGTTTACATACATAATCATATTTTTCTTTATCTATATATCTTGGTCATTGAGCCATGTAGTCCTCTTTAGAGATCCACCCATTAAGGAATGCATTTTTAAGATCTAATTGATACAAGTTCCAATTCTTTGAAGCAACAGTACTTACTAAAGCTCTGATAGTTCGCATCTTAGCTACAAGTGAGAAGGTCTCCTCATAATCCACTCCATGGGTTTGAGAAAACCCTTTTACGACTAGCCTTCCTTTATAAGTTTTTATTGTGCCATCTGAGTCCTTTTTCACTTTGTAAATCCACTTGGATCCTATAACCGTCATGAATGGTTTTTTGGGAACCAAATCCCAAGTACTATTCTCTTGAAGTGCTTCAATTTCCTCATACATAGCTTTGCTCCATTCTTCTGTCTTGTTGGCTTCCTCAAATGAAGAAGATTCCTCTTGCATAGAATCTTTAGCCATGTATGTAGAATGCTTGGTGACTAGTGATGTGTCATAGACATACCTGATAGGTTTCTTGTTTTCCCTTTGAGATCTTCTAAGTGCTTGATTGGATGACTCTAGTATGTGTTCTAATTTTTTGGACTTT
Organism: Ceratopteris richardii; assembly: GCA_020310875.1. NCBI lineage: Eukaryota > Viridiplantae > Streptophyta > Polypodiopsida > Polypodiales > Pteridaceae > Ceratopteris > Ceratopteris richardii. The sequence goes on along the minus strand of CM035419.1, from coordinate 117,440,400 downwards.
TCTTTGCTCTTGGACTTCCAAGTCTCAAACTCAATTTTTTCTTCACATCCCTACGACCTATAAATCCTTTTTTAGTGGGATTATATAACCTATATGCTTTTTTATTCTAATCATAGCCAATGAATATACATCTTTCACCTTTTGGATCAAGTTTTCCTCTAATCTGTGAGGGTATGTGAGCATTAGCAATGCATCCAAAGATTTTACAATGATCTAAAGAAGGTCTCCTACCGTTCCATGCCTCATAAGGTGTCATCCCGTCCAGAGACTTGGATGGAAGCCTATTGATTAGGTAAGTGGCTGTGGAACCAGGCTCTACCCATAGATAATTAGGGAGTTTTTTCTCATTCACCATTGATTGTGTAGCATGTGCTATTGATCTATTTCTTCTTTCTCCCACTCCATTCTCCTCAAGAGTGTAACTTGTTGTAATCTCTCTCTTTATGCCTCTATCCTATAAGAAGGAGTCAAACTCATGTGAGAAATACTCACCACCTCCATCAGATTTGAGCCTCTTCAAACTTTTATCTGTTTGATTCTAAATGAGTGTTAAATACTTCTTGAAACAAGTGAAGACTTCATCTTAATGCTTCACAAAACAAAGTATTTTCCATCTAGTATAGTCATCTATGAATGAAACATAATACACTTTACCCTAAAATTAATGGCTATGTGCTAGGACCCCACACATTTGTGTGCACAAGCTCCAAATAGTCTTCATACATGTATCCTATTTTACTGATTGGTTGCCTATGTAACTTGCGAAATTGGCATGCTGCACATTTGTAGATCATGTGTTGCTTGGACACATTTGGGATGCCAAGCACACTCTAATACCTACATATTTGCTTCAATATCCTTTCACCTATATGACTTAGTCTCTTATGCCATATCTCTAATTCAGATAGGGTTTAGTCCTTATAATTGAAGAGAGCAATATTTCTAGTATCGTCAACTTCAAAGGTAAAAAATCTACCACATTTCTTAGATTTTGCAATCCTCTCAAAGCCTTGTTGACGGTTCTTGACATATGCTCCATGCCTTGTGAATCTAACCTGTAAACCCTTCTCAACAATTTGTCGAACACTAATTAGATTCTTGGTTATTGTTGGCACATACAATACCCTCCTTAGAAGGTTCATGTTACCATCATATTCTTTAACAATTCCAATATTTTTTATTAAGTGCCTAGTGTCATCACCTGTCTGAACATCGTGCTTTTTTTTGGGTTCTTCAAGGTTAGAAATAATTCTACATTGCCTACTACATGATCAAAACAACCACAATCAATACAGAATAAGTACTCATCATCTTTACCTTGGTTGGCTATCATATTCATTAGTGGTAGAGAATCCTCTTGATCATCTGTATAGTTTTTGTAATTCCTCCTTCCTCTGAAGCCTCCTTGATAGTTGTTGTTGTTTTAGCCTTGGTTGTAATAGTGATGGTAGTTGTTTCCTCCATGAATGAACTTGCCTCTTGATTGTCCATAGCTTCCTCTATGGAAGCCTCTTCCTCTGTGATTCTTTGTGTTTCTGAAGCATTCATTTGTGATATGATTGGTCAAGCCACAAATGTTTCAAGGTGAAGAGTTGTATGGTCTCCCCCTGCCTTGCTTTCCTCCTCTACCCCTTCCTCAAGTACCTCTTCCTCTACCTATGAAATTCACTTGAGAGGTACTTGCATCATCTTCATTCTTCTTACATTTGGCTTTATCTTTACTCTTATTTTTATTTTTCTAAAGGGTAGAAGATTGATTATCTCTAGATGTATCTCCATTCTTGTTGAGCTTTGTCTCATGTGTGACGAGTTGCCCCAAATGTATTGAGGTCAGTTATTTACATGTCGATATATACTTCCATTGATATGGTAAAAGAGTCCCATTTGTCATCAGCCTTAATGCCATTTACGATATTCCTTACTATCTACTCCTCTTCTATTTCTTCTCCAATACTCCCAAGTTCATTAGCTACATCGTTCATCTTGGTCACATAGTTAACTACACTTTGCTTTGGTTGCTTCATCATGGTTGTGAATTCCATCCAAAGCTAGTTCTTTCTAGCCCTTGTATTTTGATCAAAAGTATGAAGATAATACTTCCCAAGTCTCTTGGGAATTCTTACAATTCTAGATATGAGGTAACAAAAAATCAGATATATAATTGAGTATGTAAGACTTGGCTACATCATCCTTTGCACACCATGCAACTAGTCTCTCATTCTCCTCTCTTGTGGGTTGGTTTTTGCTTCTAAAGGTTGGTATTTATTCATCTCCAGATATGTATCCATATAGGCTTCTACCTTGGATATAACTTGCTTCATCCTTAGAAACCAAGCAGGATACTTCCCCCTGTCCATTTTATCAATGAATGATGGAAATCCATCTCCCATTTTACCTTGATGTTTCTCTCATACCACTATTGGAGGAGATGGTGAAAACCTTCAAGAGATGAGATAGTGCTGCGAATTCCTGCTTCGCACCAACCAAAAATAAGTTGAGGAGTGCAAAGTAGATCTCTTGAGCTTTAAAATAAGCACAAATAATCACCCAAGTACTTTGGAAGATGATCCTCAAACTATTGGATAAAAACAGATAAGTTGGAGTTTCATTGTGAACCTAAAACTTGCTATTTTGGTAACTACACCTTGTGAGAGAAATGAACAGTTCTCCTTCTCTGCTAGCAATTGAATGCAATTCTTTTAGGCATCTCTAATTAACTTTGATAGCTAACATTTGCAAGTTATTTCACTTGAAATGATCAACTATTCTGAGAGAATGATGCTTAGCAACTTAGAGATACATCCCGATATTTTTGTGTGTTGATAGTATGTAGACTAGAGGGTAATGTTTTGCATATAATGCAAGATTGACTAAGCCAATTGAAATGAAACTTTATAGAAATAAAAAAGAGATTCCAATTAATCCATACCAACTTAGATCACTTAAAATTATTAAGTACACACTGCAAAATGGATTAGTGAAAATCACTATTTTGAGTGATACATGACAGAGAAGAAGATATGAAATATGAGAAACGTATATGTATTAATGCACATAAATTACATTGACATTGGCAATGAATGATTGCACAATGTGAGGGAAATATTAGAGCTATACCGTGAGCTCAATATGCCACACTAAATCCTCTAAAATCTTTGCTATGTTTGGCTACTTTCCATGACTAGGTAGTCCTCTTTTTATAGCCTTTTGTTTTAGCCAAGATTCAAATTTGAATTCAAGTATTTACCTAAAAGTGTTCCAAGGTCTTAGGACTTGATTTCCATAAGTCCTCACAAAATTCGTGGAAAGACTCTCCTAAGAACGCGTGATTGAAGTAGTTCCTCTTATGCACTTTTTCAAGAACTAAAAATCAATCTTTTACAAGAGATCATTCATGTGCTAATACATGAATGCACATATGAGGCTTAGGATAAATGATCAAGCATTTAGGCTTAGATTAATTGCACCAACACGTATATGTGTGTACGTATGTGCATGTTTGTGTATGTGTGTGTATATACATGTATGTGTTTATGTGTAATGTTGCATGTGTGTGTGTGTATGTGTAGGTGTATACACACATACACACACACACACACACACACATATATATATATATATATATATATATATATATATATATATATATATATATATATATATATATATATATATATATATATATATATATATATATGTATGTATGTATATATATATATATATATATATATATATATATATATATATATATATATATATATATATATATATATATGAGGAAAATCACATAAAGAGCAAGTACCATTCTTCACAATAGCATCACGATTTGATTGCATAGAAGCCATCCAATTTCTTGAATTTTGTGCTTCATCAAATGAAACAAGCTCATTCACTACAGAGAGACTAGAGGTAGCGATAGCATAGCAATCTCATGCAAAAGAAGCAATTCGAGGGCGTGAACGATTACCACATGGAAAAGCTGCATCTAATTTGCTATCTCCCAAAGTCTTCACTAACCATTAAGGCATAGTTTTTGCCTTCTCTATGTCAGCCCTATCATCAACAAGTGCATCATGTAAATCTTTATAAAGAATGGAATGACCTGCATCATCATGTGGAACTTGTAAAGGCTCAAACATTGCCTCATTCGGACTAGCAATTGCCTATCCACTTATAAAAATAGGTAGTAAAGTGTTCTAAATTTCTTTGAAGCTAACTAATGTCTCCTTATTACATGAAGCTAATGGTTTAATTGCATCTTCCACAAAATCAACATCAGAGATAACAAAAATGGGTTTGTTCTCTAGGTAATACAGATGATAGCCTCTGCTTTCAAAACTCTACCAAACAAAAATATATTGTACTACTTTTTAATCCAAGTTTGTGCATTGTTGTTCAGGTACTAATGTATATGTCACACAACCAAAGACACACAGATGGGCAACAAATGGCTTTCGACCATGCCAAGCCTCATATGGAGTGATATACTATAGTGCTTTGGTGGGACACCTATAAGTACATATGTTGCACATATGATAGCATCAAGCCAAAAGCTATGTGGTAAAGCCTGACTCTTGATCATACACCTCATCATCTCCATGAGAAACTTGCTCTTTCTTTGAAAAAATCCATTCTATTGAGGTGTATATGGCACTATACATTAATGTCTTATCCCATGTTCAACCAAAAATGCACTAAAATCAGATGACATATATTCCCCCCCTTGATAAGAACGGAAGGTTCTAATTGTACATGCTAATAGATTTTCAGCCAAAACCAAAAACTCTTTGAAGCATATAAAGGTTTTCGAATTCACTTTCATTGGATACACCCTTTCTTGCCTAGAAAAGTCATCAATAAAAGTCATGAAGTAAAGGTAGTTCCTAAAAGAAGGTTACTACATAGGACCACAAACATCACTATGAAAAAGCTGCAATTTCTACATAACTCATATAGAAAGAGCTTTTGGGAAGGAGGAATGCTCCATATTTTCCAAAATAGAACCTTTAGAGACATGTTTACTAGGTGCCTCAAGTTTCGACAAAGATGAAACCATTTCAAATTTCTTTAGGCATAATAGACTAGAAAAATTCAGATGACCAAAGCATGCATGCCAAAGCGTTGCATCTGAGATAGCCTGAGAATCTTGAAATACACATACTGAATCATTCACACATTTCTCATAGTCTATGAGCTTAGATAGCCCCCAAAATAAAATTTTAAAAACAATAATAACATTGCCATTTGACAGATCATGAACTCTACATCTGTCATCAAAAAATTTGACAACCAAGCTGATCTTCGATAATGCTGACATGGACAATAGATTTTTCCTAATCGTTGGCACAAACAAAGCTTCTGACAATGTAAAATAACTATCATGAGGAGTAATGATAATGATCTTAGTAACTCCCATTATAGAATAAGAGAAGTTGTTAGCAAAGGTCATAATATTCCTTGTACGGGTACGCTCAAGTGAACTAAAGAAACTGCACTAGGAGGTAATATGTTTGGATGTCCCACTATCAAAGTACCAAATGCCTGAGTCTACTACAGACATGCACTACTCATGAAATGATGGGTCATAACTCCATGTAGTAGTAAACGATCATTCTTCATTCTACACAATATTAGCATACTCTATTTTTGGTGTAGAGGCCTCTACAACAACCATTCTATCCTCTTCTATTTGCCTCTTTTCTAGCCACTTTCGTACAACTCTTTATGACAGGATCATTTCTTGTATATTATTTACGAAACTAATTTTACTTTTTTCTTTTTTTCTCATCTCTATCTTCCTTCTTTGACTATGAACCATAAGCAGATTTTTGCTGACCTCTATTTTCCCTTGCCTTTCCAATTAACTAAAGAAACTTGATCTTTAACATGCATGATCCACATGTTCTTCCTAGACTCATCTTCTTGCAACATAACAGAGACTATGTCCTCAAATGTTAAGGCATTTGGATCTCCTTTCATCATCAACCAAAGAATAGAAGCAAAACACTTATATGAATCCGAAAGACCATTAAGAAAAATATTGTTCTTCATTCATATGCTCACTCTACAAATCTTTTCGGAGATAAGCAATAGAAGCCTCATTCCTTGCATGGTATAAACTGCTAAGTGTATCCCAAGCATCCTTTGCTGTTTTGCAAGAGCGAATATGATGGATAATGGCATGTTTGATAGACAAAGCTATCAATACATGTGCCTGAGCATCTCTATCATCCCAACAAAGTTGCCATGCACTAGATGTAGAAGAAATTACAACAGGAACCGGAATTTGAAGATCATCATCTTCAAGTCCATGTGTATCACCTTTAATAATTTTATTTGCAAGTGTATTAGATCATTTTTCAACACCTTGGACAATATTCAATATTTCTTTGAGCAATTGAAATGTCACATGCCATCAGGTTTACGAAAAAGAATCAAAGTGTGAATTCTTTCAAAAAATAAAATATATCTACGACGTATACTATGGTGCAAAAAAGACTGAAGTTGATCCAAATATGTTCAAGGCATGAACGTTACGTCATCCGGAGCCTAAACTAGAGTTCCAAAGATTTTGGGATTAGCAACATATCAGGAAAGTTTCCTCACAATCATCTTGAGATAGGAGTACCTTTAATTGATGCATTAAAGAGAAACTCCAAACTCATAACTTGGGGGGATACACAAAGTCAAAGTATGGAACATATTACGAAACCTATTGCCACAAAACCTTTTCTAAAGAAAAGAAATCCCAATCAACAATTCATACTTGAAAAAGATGCGAGTGCTTTGGAAATACGAGCAATATTGATTCAAAATTGTCAACGAGTCTGTTTGAAAGTGAAAAGCTGAATCATGCTGAATATGAATACCCTGCATATTAATGAATATGTATTCAATATTAAAGAACTTGTGGATGCTCGGATCCATGGAGTGCCACATTGAAGTTGATGACCTAGCGAGACACACACTAAATGTTTTGAGACATGATGATAAAGTTGAAAGGATTTTCTACGGGAATTTGAGCAACTATTAGCACTAATGGTACAAACGAAATGAAAGTAGGAGGTGGGAAAGCAAAGGAGATCAGTCCCATGCATCTTATGTAGGTAACGCAAAAGAGTAATGATGAAGATCAGGATCAAGCAAAGAGGAAGGTTTGGCCTAGGGAATGCTCTTCAAGATAAATAAAAATGGTGATTCAACACATAGAATTATAAAGGCTCGAATTATAAAGGCCAAGGTAACTATGCGAATGTCTTATAAAAATTATATCATGAAAGTTTATTAGAAATGATGCATGTGATAGCGCAAAGGCAAAAGATATATGAGATATGGTATATAAATATTGTATGCATCCAACACGAGCTACAGTAAGGATTTGTTCACTAATTTTCATGAATCACAATGAAGAGGGCATGTCAATATCGGGTATGAAACCACTCACCAGGTCACACATATATGGGATATGGTGTTGGACAAAAATTAAAAGAGATCCTCCCACAAACTTGTAGCACTAACCATAACCAGGGATATTATATTTGTTTAAAAATAGTGGAAAGATGATATCAAGTAAATTTCATTGAAAAAGATTACTTTGTGGAGAAATCTAAGGTGGGTAACAGACTTGTGACCAATAGAAAGAATCAAGGAAAGGCTATTCACTTTCGATGTAATTTCTAAGCAATCTTATGCTTCATATTTTAGTTGTGGATCTAGGTGAGATTGCTATTGCACGAAAGGATAGGCCATGTAAATGCTCAAAGGATGAAAAATATGTACAGGTGCATTATGGAAGGGCTACTAGATTCCACTCTCAAAACATGAAGCAGTTGTGCGAGGCTTGTCAATGAGGCAAGCATAGGGCACTGCCCTTCATGAAGAACACACACGTAAGCAAATTCCCCTTTAAGCTCATTCGTAAATATGTTTGGGGTCCAGCAAAGAAAGCATCATAGGGAGATCGTGAGTACTTTATCACATGTATTCGGCGTTGCACTAGGATGACATCCATCTAGTATATTAAGATTAAGTCAAATCTATTCAATAGTCGGATTCAATTCCTCAAGGTATGACAGGAAGATAACACGCAAGTGGAAGACGTGGATGAACCAAGCCAAATACAAAGACAAGAGCGAAAAATCATGGATATTAAAGGATAGAGACTACAACATATCATGGGTATATCGAGGCAAATATACAGGTATCATTTTACCCCGACATTGGTAAGCACCGATAATGCACTGGGCATACCGATGCTCTTATCCACGATCATATCTGCAATTTTTTTTTGGTAGAGTGTGTTGTCTCTTGTTGCAGTAACATTACCATGTTGTTGTGTAGCAAAAGACAATACACTCTACACAGAAAAAATTGAGTACATGTAACATGTACTCTAGTGACAACCAAAACATGATTTGATAAAGCAAAACCCTATCGGATATAGATAAAATGAGTAGAATAAACAATGAACCATGTACAAAATAGATATGTATTCCATAAATGAAGCATGTACAAAAGTGTGGCAAACCACTGCCATATATGAGCCAAATACAAAATGTGGCAAAGTATTGCCATATAGGAACCGAATGCAAAATTCTAGCACACCACTGCCATATATGAGCCACATACAAAATTGTGGCACACCACTGCCATACACATGTCCAGAGGGATCAAAACATCTATATCAACAATCTTGCAATAAAGAACATTCATGAAATGAGACAATTTGACATGTTCTTTATAAACACCAACTAAAAACACCAAACAAAGTTTATAAGCTCACCTCATTGTAGATGCTCCCATGAAACGAATGCACCATGTCCCTTCAAGTCCTCCAACTATGCAACCAATCCATGACGATATCCAAAAGCCTCCTCAATTCGTGTTGGAGGACTTGAAGTTGGCAGACTTGAACAATACACAAGCAAGATTGGACAATTGCTCAATATGATGATAAATCTTCAAGTATATGTATTGGTATTTAATGCACAATGTTTGGAGACGATGGAGGTATCCAAGTGCTACAAGATAACTACAATGAACACTCTAGAGGCGAGTGAGAGCTAAGTTTATTTTGCAACTATTCTAGTGAACTATATGTGGGATTTTCTCCTTGATCTTAGTAGCTAGTTGTTGATAGATTCGACCTAAAGATCCCGAAAGCATTTTCGTAAATATTTGAATTTAAATTCAAATTCGATTCATGGATTTTGGCATTCCAAGACTTGACCTCTCTTCTAGGTTTATTTTAATGATGCTCTCATTTACCTAACTCTTGAACTCTGTGTCAAGGTTTGCTTGATGTGTGACTTGCCAAATTGGCATGTACTAAATTTGTAATCCATATGTTCCTTTGTAATTTTAGGTATTCCAAGTACATTTTAATCTCTTTTAATTTATTTCAAGGCTCATTTTCCAATCTGAGCCTACCCTTTGTGACAAACTTCTAGTTTTGATATAATTTATGTGCCATAATTGAACAATGCTATGATCCTTGTGTCTTGAATTTCAAAGTTGAATAGCCTATAGATATTTTCATATTTGGCTATCTTCTTGAATCCCTTGTTTGAATCTTCTACATAAACTCCATGATTTGTGAACCTCACGTGCAACCCTTTTTCCATAATACATCTTGCACTTCTCAGTTTCTTAGTCATGCTATTAACATAGAGAATATTTTTCAACAAATTCATTTTACCATTTGATGTCTTATCATTTCCTATTTTCTCTACACAATGTCTTGCGTAATCTCATGTTTGCACTTCATGCTTCTTCTTGGGTTCTTCCAAATTTAAGAGTACAGCTACATGATTTGTTGCTACATTTGTTGCTACATTTGTTGCTACATTCTTGGGTTATTATGGATGCACCCTTTGCTCTCGTAAGGTTTTCTTTGTGACTTCCCAATCTGAAAAGTATCACATCTATTGATCATGTGTTGCTTTGAGATATTTGAGAGCCCTAGAACACTTTGATCCCTACATATATCCTTTAATGTTCTTTCATGAACATGAGCAAGCCTCTTATGCCACACTTCTAGGTCACTTAGGCTTTGTGATCAAAAGTTATATAGAGCTACATTTAGGGTCGCTCCCACTTCAAATGTGAAGATTCCTCCTCTCTATAGTTCCCATACGCCCACTCTCTTTCCTCCTTTCTCTAGATCCAAGTCTCTCTCCTCGCTCTCTCTAGATTCCCCCACCCCACCTCCCACACACAAAACCTTAGGCTAAATATATCCAAAGCTACAAAAATACTTTTCCTTTTCTTTTCTTTTATTTTTTTGTTTTATTCAATAGATCATTTTTTATAACTTTCATTTCTTATTTTATTTTTATTTTTCTTACTTTATTTTTATGCCAAAAATTATAATTTTAGTACTTTCTTGAATTTATATTTATTTTTATTTTTATTTTATATTTGCACTAGCATTTTCTTTTAATTATGTTTATTTTTAAAGTTTTATTATTTATTTTTTCGTAGAGACCATAGTATAAAAATTTGTATGATGGTCTATAAACCGTTTTTTTAGATTAATACTAATTGGCTCTAGATTTCACTTTGGTGGCCATTTGTTTCAATCTTGGAGCCCTTTTCATGTTTATGGACATCTCCAAGATCATTTTCCTCATTAGGTTTCCCAAAACCCCAACATTTTTGCTTATTTTGGTCAAACAACCTATATTTTGCTATTTTGTCCACATAAAACATGTGATTTCTCACCTACACATGTTTCACATGGTCCATTCCCTCTTTATTTTTCCACATGTTTCAAATTTATCACAAGGATCAAATGTCTCTTCTCCCTTCTTTACTTTTTCTCAGTTGTTGACTACATCTCATCCCCCTGCCTCTACGTTATTCACCCATAACCTAGACCTACCACTCTCCCCTGTACCCCTTCCTTATTCAACCCTAGCCCACACATAACCCTGTGGTCAGGATTTGGATTCATGATTGATAGTCAAGCAGGGAACACCATCTTATAGCTCTGCTAAAGGTACACTAAAATCAAATGAAATTGTTAAAGATGCTAACTTTCCTGATTGCAATGGCAAGATGGAAGCTACTCATTGGAAGGAATTAAGGTGATAAGATGTGGAAGTCAAATCAAACATATAAAGAATCTAATAGACTCTGGTGATTTCTATCCTTTATATATAGCTTTTATCATGTATGAGTGCTTGAGATCATTGTTTGCAATACATTGGTGATAAGAAGCATGGATTGCTTCTCTTTACATATTTCTTGTACTTGCAAGAGCATTTGCACATGTGTATATCCAAGTGTATGCTCGCAAATTTCCATGCACCCATGTGAATGCATCCATGAGTACGTGTGTATGTATATGTTCATATATGTGCACATGCGTGTTTCACGTATATGCTTAAATGTGTAAGTGCATGAGTAATAGTCCATTTAAAAATGAATACATGTATGTGTGAATTCATGTGTAATAATTTGTGTACATATGTGTGTTAGTATATATGAATTTATGTATGTGCACAAGTATGTATGTGTATTTTCGTGGTGCGGACAGATATGAACAGAGAGGAGGGAGCACACGCGAGTCGCTTAGGTTTTTGATGCTAATAGGAAGACCAGGATCGAGAACAGAAGAGATATATCATGAAGGATCAGGCGTGCACGCTTGGAGATGGGAAGAGGAAAAATGGAACTCAGAAACTTATCGTGAGCAGAGCGTACAAACTCTTCTGTATAGTTAAGCAACTCAAGAAAATTATACATGTAGTTTTCGACAACAACAGCGGCTAAGTAGAATCTTTCGCACGTTTGGACAGCTCAAAGCAATTGAAGTTAATACTCAGAGTTAGTGAGATCAATCCTTCCGTGTGTGTGATGCAGAGTTGATATTCTGGTTTTGCTACGGTACCCATCAAGAAAAGATATAATAGCCCGCGACAACGTATGATCAGAATCCGAAGACAGAGGCACAAGTTGCTTGACATCAGCGGGACAATCTTTGAGTATAGCTCCAGGAGAAGCAAAGAAATTGCTTACTATAGCTTGAGGAGAGGAATAATCAAGTAAACTGGAAAATAGGTGTCAAATAAGAAGAAGGCTTTGTTTCATTTCTGAAAAAAAAAAGAAGGGCATATCCAGTCCGAGGTCCAAGAGGCGGCCTCTTTGGGTGGAGCTCAAAGCTGTCATGTCCTAGCGTGGCTGTACGAACAGATGCTTCCACGCATTCCAGTGGTGTCTTTAGTATTGGTGCTCATTTCGAGCATCCAAAATGCGCTATGCAGAATGCATCAAAATCTTCAGAAAGCCTTTGCTCACGAATGGTTGGCTTGATGCAAGCCTGCAGATGGGAGTACCTGCGGGTAGGCATGAACACATGCTTTTCATGTATAGGCCCAACGGCATATGGTTGTTGCCTATGTCCATCAAGATCAAATTTCAAACATCCGAATTATAACGCTACAAGAACAGTCTCTGTACGCATGGATTCATCTGAAGTATATGCAATTCAGGGCAAAGCTGCTGTCCAGAAACTTGTTTCCTCAAGCTTGCAGTGCACAAACATCATCGGATCCAATACGTAAAGCTTACAGTGCTGCTGCTGAAGAACACATTAGTAGTGACAGAGGTCAAGCAGTGCTAGCTCCTTTTACAGCAGCTCGTCAGGTGGTCGATTCTGATCCCCTGGTGATAGAGAGATCTGAGGGAGCCTATGTATTTGACAACAAAGGAAAGAAATACCTTGACTCACTTGCTGGTCTCTGGTGTACAGCTTTAGGTGGGCATGAACCTCGTCTTATTGATGCTGCAACACGGCAGTTAAATAAATTACCTTTCTATCACTCATTTTGGAATCGTATCACTCAACCTGCTCTGCAACTTTCCAAGGAGTTGGTTGAGATTTTTACAGCAGCTGAAATGTCAAAGGTCTTTTACACAAACGACGGATCCGAAGCTAATGATACCCAGTTTTTGACAGGAGAAGCTGGTCTGGTATTATAACAATGCATTAGGAAGACCGCAGAAAAAGAAAATAATTGCTCGACAAAAGGCGTATCATGGATCAACAATTGTTGCAGCAAGTCTCACAGGACTAAGCAATCTTCATCAGAGCTTTGATCTACCTGTGCCCTTTGTTCTGCACACAGACTGTTCTCACTATTGGCGCTTTCATAATCCAGCGTTTATTGCAGAGCCAGTCATGGGTGCTGGTGGTATGAGGTGATCTATGGATTTGGAAGGGTGGGTACAATGTTTGGATGTGAGAAGTACAGCATCAAGCCTGATCTTGTTACAGTTGCCAAGGCTCTTTCATCTGGTTACATGCCCATTGGAGCTGTCTTGATGGGTCCACACATTGCAGAATTCGTTTGATCACAAAGCAATGAAATGGGGTCATTTGGACATGGCTTCACTTACTCTGGTCATCCAGTACCATGTGCTGTTGCTTCAGAATGTCTGTGCTTCTGCATTCAAGTCCACGACTGTATGTTTTCGCCTCATAGTGTAGAGAATACCAATGCTTTCAGAATTTGCTTCAAAAAAAAAAAAGGGTGTGAAATTCTTGATCAATGAGAATGTTCAAAGGTAATCCTCATCCGAGCATTGATTTTGCCTTGAATGGATTAAACCTTTCTGCAATCTTCCAGTAAATGATACCTATTGTCACGCAAGCTTTGTTCAGGTCTCTTCTCGAAAACAGGTTCTAAAATCTTATTGCTGCTTTGAAATGATATTTGTGATTTTTTTGTTGTTATTAGATGATGGAAATACAGTATTGCGTTGGAGAAATGAGATTACGATCTCTGAATTCTGAGCAGTCATCGCTTTAATGCTAAGAAAAATGGGTTCAACATGTCTATCATGCCATCTGTATTTGAGGCAATGATTAAACATAAAAATGGTTTGTGTTTATGTTAAGTGTGTTTGTTTACATCAGAAAGAGTATGACTGTGTGTTATCATATATTGCTTATATAGGAATTGTCTTTTGCGTCTCCTTACTGTAAATGAATCTCCTTCAATTTTTGCATTTAGAATTAGAGGTTTTAGACATAAAGCATGTTGTAAATAGGAACTTCCTCACGCAGCGTTTATATATCATACTTGGGAAATTAGATGCTTCATCAAGTGATTAAATTGTGTCCCATCAGCTTCTGATGTTTGGATTTCATATCACAGTAGGAAGCTCTGTTGAATTAGATAGATACTACTTTTCTTTGTTAAAGTTTACAAATTTTAGTCTGCAATTGATGAGGTTCCCTCATTTTAATGAACTGTATGACACACACATGGAAATGATTAGAATTGAAGATACCTCACTCGTCAAAACTTGAACTAAGCTTGTTAAAACCATGTTCTTGTGTGAACCTTAGGAGGAATTAACTTGTGCACTTCCCTCTTTTCAATGAACGTCACGACATACCTGGTGAACCCGACGTGAAAGGAGGGGGTGAGTGAGTTATAGAGACACAAAGATTAGCATAATCAAAATGGAAGAAATCCTAGCTCAATTCCTACGATTTCAAGAAGAAGATAGGCGTCAAAAAGCCATCCAATCACTTCATGAACGTCTAGTCAATCGGTGTGGCTTTTTCAATGGAAAGAATGTCTCAAAGTTCTGCAAAGAATATGAACTCGAGGCCAAATATCTAGGTGTCGGACTAAGTCCGATGACGGAAAAAGAACTATGCGAAAACTTTATCTATGTGTCGGGATACGACATGCGAGACCAAATAATGCGAATAAATCTGACGACATGGTCCCAATACAAAGCGACACTCCTCAAGCAGTTTATGCTAGAGGATCTTGATAAAGTAACTCGTAGATCTTTCCTGAGGTGGGTTCATATGCCCAAAGACCAACCAATTCTTGAGATCAAAGAAGAGTTTGAGCGACAATATGATGATCTTTCCGAGCACGATAAGAGGTGCATGAGTCATGAAAGGGTTTCGTTGTTTCTTCGAACAATCGATGTTAATGCCCGAGAGGAGTTAATTCCACTTCTTCAAGATATAGACTCCGACTCAGGGCTCACAGAGGATTGGACGCTTGTCCATGAAGCTGTGATGAGATATGTGAAGAAACAACAAACAATAGAAAAATTTTTAAACGATTGGCAAGCTGACATTTATGCAAATGAAGAAGATACACAAATTCCATGCATTTCAGAGACTAAAAATAAGTTGCAAATCTATAGAATAATAGAAAACCCAGTTGGACATAAAGAATATATGCATGGAATACACGTACATGCTTATGAAGGGGATCACTATAAAGAACCTATAAACATAAGTGATGCAATCTCTGAGGATTCAAGGTACCAAGAGCCTGTAGATACTTTGATCACATCTACAAATACTGTATATGCACAAACCCCAAAGATGGGAGGAGCAAGGGAATATGTGGAAGCTAAACAAAACAAAATCAAACCAATATCAAACATACAACAAAACAAAAATAAACAAAACACACCAAGAAACCAACATGAGGCTTCCTATAATCTGATAGACTTCTCGCTTCTAAGGGATGATAATCCAACAAACAAAGAGGCAAGATATGATAATAACCAAGATTATTTAAAGATATCTACTGGAAGTCAAGGTGATCAGAAAGAGATTGCAAATGAAATAACTCAAAATAATCCAGTGAATCCATGTGATGATCAAGCACAGGATGGTTCCTTAAAAGACGAAATCAAGCAATACTTGAACTATTTGATACCATCTAAGAGTGAAACATCTCTTGAAGCATATGATTCAAATATGAATTATGGCCAAATGATTGATTCGCATAAAGAGAATGTAAGTGAGCAGGATGTCAATCAGAAGGACATGCAAATGATGAATCCTGTAGAGAACAGTATGTATACCGATGGCGAAAAGCATGATGCAAAGCCTACTGATCGTTTAGATCAAGATCAAGATTGTGAAATAATCTTGAGTGACGCCGCATTAAATGAGTTGTTAGAGGTACAAGAGAGTGATCCTAATCACAGGAGTAAGAATGAGTTGTTGATTGAGCTTCAATATAATGATATGTATGTGAACGATATTGTACTCCATGAAGAAGGACATATGAATGATCATGAGCGCGATGAGGATACTCCACTGATTACTCCTCTTTACATTGATATGTATGTTAAGAATGATCATGTTGAGTTGAGTTCATATATCAAAGAAATCAAGCATGAAGTGGAAGATACAACGTTTAATGAGATGTATGATAAATATGATGTGTGCATAGCATCAAAAGATATTGAATGTGAAACCGTTGAGTCAAATATTTGCATTGATGAAGCTAGATATAAATGTTACCAGATGGATGAAGTTTCAATTGACTCAAGCGTCTATGATGAGATATTCAGGTATGAAGTATTTGAGCAAGATTCAATAATAAAAGAAATGTATGAGGAGTGTGGCAAAAACACATCCTCTAAAGATAATAAACAAGAAATAATTGAGATAGATAAAGAATCTGATGATGGCATCTTGAATAGGAAAACTGATTTGACATCAAATTACATGTATATCTTTGAAAAGGATCAGGAGAATATAGATGAATGTAGATTTTCCAATGAATCTTACTTGGAGAAGCAAGAATTTAGTGATTTAGATGATCAAGATTTTCTTGATTGTGATGATATTGAGTTTCTTCATGATAATGGGCAAATGAATCTGGAAAAAGAAGAAGATGAGGAGTTCTTGGAGAGATTAGAGATAGAAGCAGATTCTATAATTTGTAGCACTCAAGTAAGGAGGGATTATGATAGACTGAATCACGAAAATGAACATAATTTGCAGTCAAAGAATGATGAACCTTCCTATTCAGAGTGTAAATCTTATGAATGTATTCAAACCCTTAATGGCAATGAAGAAGAAAGATTGGATAATCATAATGGAAATGATGAAATCCTTTCAAATGATTTCAACCTTAAAATGAATCAAAACATATGTATGATTGATTTGTTTGATGATGTTCTAAATACTCCAAATTTTAAGAATCTATATACATGTGCTCATTTATCATGTGCATCTTCATATGATGCATTAGAGAGAAATGTAAATAAAAGCAACTATGCTCAAATGATTAAATCATGGATTTTCAAATTCTCTAAAAGCTATGTATGCCAGTCGAGCCTACAAGGAATGGACGAGCAAATGAAATGGCTTGTCCACATATCTAACTTGTTTAAGAATGCTACCTTGATTGATGCAGTTCAGAGATGGCTTCTTTTCAAGCACAGTTTCTTTGGTGAGTATGTTTTAAAGAAGGTGAGATTGAAGGAAGAATCTTTTTCAATAAAATTCCATAAAGCTTAAAGGAATGTTTTTGTAAATAGGAATGTATATATCTTATGTTTTTGCTTTGATTTGAAGAAAGACACAGGAATCAAATCAATACATTGAAGATAGCGACTCAGAATGAAACAAGAAGAGGAGATTGGATGCGATAAGCTCAAGCGGCTTCTGACTTCATACTGGTGAGATGTTATCACTTCAGTTTTTTCTTCTCTCTTGTATATGTATATATAAAAAGACTGCATGATTAAGCATATAATGCATATAGAAATGTTTAAATAAGAAAATTAAGTAGACCAAAGATCTCGTGCCACTAATTAGATTACATGTAATGTATAAGGACCAGGATTATATGAGTAAGGTTAGAAGATGGACTAGAACTTTCGAGAGCAAGACCTAGGAAGGTGAAGGGAAGACCTAGACTAAGTATCTGTATATAGTAGTGTTTACGGGCACTTGATGAGTGAGACACTTCGACTTCTACTCTTGATCTCTCATCTGACCTAATCTTCAGACAGATTATATCTTGAGAAAAGAATTCTTATACCAGCCAGCTATCTATATGTATGTGTATGTGTTGTTGGGTGCTGCGATGAGCTAGTAGGCGGGTGGAACTACCCTGGTCGGGTGATCAGGGCCACGAGCTGACGCTAGTTGTGTCGTATGGCCTGACCTACATGTTGTTACGTGCTCATACGGGTTGATAGGCGGGTGGAGTCACTCTGACCGGGTGGTCAGAGCCAGGAGCTGATGTTGATTTCGTATGAGGCTGACATTGTGAATCATGCGCTATGTCGGGTCGGTAGATGGGTGGGCTAAACCCGGCCGGGTGGTCAGGTCCACGAGTCGCATCCGATTTCGACATAGGCCGAAAAATGTGGAAAAATAAATAAATAAAAATAAAGGCAAAGATATAAAGGTTGAGCTGGGATAAAGAATTAAAATAAAGAAAAACAGAATAAAAATATGAGAAAAATAAGAAAAGGGTCTGAAGGGGCTTCAGATGATAGAAGATCAATAGGGAAGCCAGAAGCGAGTTTCATAAATTGAGTTAGTGAAGACTGGTATATGCAAATGCTTCGGATAGGCTACTAGATCTGACCGGGTCGAGTTAACGAGAGAGCTAAGAAGTCTTCGATTTACTCATATGATTTCTACTCTAAGTGCATTAATGTATTCTGGTATGTTGTATGAGATGCTTTTGTCTACTTTCTTCTCTTAATTTATGGCAAGACTAATGCATTTTCAGGTTTCATGCATCAAGTTAAAATTTTCTTTAAGTTCTGTTTATATGCTATGACTGCTTGATCCTTGCTTGTGTTTGATGTTATGTATGCAGGTTGGTGCATCCAGAGGATGCACAGGTTCAGAGGGGGTGGATGTGGTCAGGATTTGGATTCATGATTGATAGTCAAGCAGGGAACACCATCTTATAGCTCTGCTAAAGGTACACTAAAATCAAATGAAATTGTTAAAGATGCTAACTTTCCTGATTGCAATGGCAAGATGGAAGCTACTCATTGGAAGGAATTAAGGTGATAAGATGTGGAAGTCAAATCAAACATATAAAGAATCTAATAGACTCTGGTGATTTCTATCCTTTATATATAGCTTTTATCATGTATGAGTGCTTGAGATCATTGTTTGCAATACATTGGTGATAAGAAGCATGGATTGCTTCTCTTTACATATTTCTTGTACTTGCAAGAGCATTTGCACATGTGTATATCCAAGTGTATGCTCACAAATTTCCATGCACCCATGTGAATGCATCCATGAGTACGTGTGTATGTATATGTTCATATATGTGCACATGCGTGTTTCACGTATATGCTTAAATGTGTAAGTGCATGAGTAATAGTCCATTTAAAAATGAATACATGTATGTGTGAATTCATGTGTAATAATTTGTGTACATATGTGTGTTAGTATATATGAATTTATGTATGTGCACAAGTATGTATGTGTATTTTCGTGGTGCGGACAGATATGAACAGAGAGGAGGGAGCACACGCGAGTCGCTTAGGTTTTTGATGCTAATAGGAAGACCAGGATCGAGAACAGAAGAGATATATCATGAAGGATCAGGCGTGCACGCTTGGAGATGGGAAGAGGAAAAATGGAACTCAGAAACTTATCGTGAGCAGAGCGTACAAACTCTTCTGTATAGTTAAGCAACTCAAGAAAATTATACATGTAGTTTTCGACAACAACAACGGCTAAGTAGAATCTTTCGCACGTTTGGACAGCTCAAAGCAATTGAAGTTAATACTCAGAGTTAGTGAGATCAATCCTTCCGTGTGTGTGATGCAGAGTTGATATTCTGGTTTTGCTACGGTACCCATCAAGAAAAGATATAATAGCCCGCGACAACGTATGATCAGAATCCGAAGACAGAGGCACAAGTTGCTTGACATCAGCGGGACAATCTTTGAGTATAGCTCCAGGAGAAGCAAAGAAATTGCTTACTATAGCTTGAGGAGAGGAATAATCAAGTAAACTGGAAAATAGGTGTCAAATAAGAAGAAGGCTTCGTTTCATTTCTGAAAAAAAAAAGAAGGGCATATCCAGTCCGAGGTCCAAGAGGCGGCCTCTTTGGGTGGAGCTCAAAGCTGTCATGTCCTAGCGTGGCTGTACGAACAGATGCTTCCACGCATTCCAGTGGTGTCTTTAGTATTGGTGCTCATTTCGAGCATCCAAAATGCGCTGTGCAGAATGCATCAAAATCTTCAGAAAGCCTTTGCTCACGAATGGTTGGCTTGATGCAAGCCTGCAGATGGGAGTACCTGCGGGTAGGCATGAACACATGCTTTTCATGTATAGGCCCAACGGCATATGGTTGTTGCCTATGTCCATCAAGATCAAATTTCAAACATCCGAATTATAACGCTACAAGAACAGTCTCTGTACGCATGGATTCATCTGAAGTATATGCAATTCAGGGCAAAGCTGCTGTCCAGAAACTTGTTTCCTCAAGCTTGCAGTGCACAAACATCATCGGATCCAATACGTAAAGCTTACACTGCTGCTGCTGAAGAACACATTAGTAGTGACAGAGGTCAAGCAGTGCTAGCTCCTTTTACAGCAGCTCGTCAGGTGGTCGATTCTGATCCCCTGGTGATAGAGAGATCCGAGGGAGCCTATGTATTTGACAACAAAGGAAAGAAATACCTTGACTCACTTGCTGGTCTCTGGTGTACAGCTTTAGGTGGGCATGAACCTCGTCTTATTGATGCTGCAACACGGCAGTTAAATAAATTACCTTTCTATCACTCATTTTGGAATCGTATCACTCAACCTGCTCTGCAACTTTCCAAGGAGTTGGTTGAGATTTTTACAGCAGCTGAAATGTCAAAGGTCTTTTACACAAACGACGGATCCGAAGCTAATGATACCCAGTTTTCGACAGGAGAAGCTGGTCTGGTATTATAACAATGCATTAGGAAGACCGCAGAAAAAGAAAATAATTGCTCGACAAAAGGCGTATCATGGATCAACAATTGTTGCAGCAAGTCTCACAGGACTAAGCAATCTTCATCAGAGCTTTGATCTACCTGTGCCCTTTGTTCTGCACACAGACTGTTCTCACTATTGGCGCTTTCATAATCCAGCGTTTATTGCAGAGCCAGTCATGGGTGCTGGTGGTATGAGGTGATCTATGGATTTGGAAGGCTGGGTACAATGTTTGGATGTGAGAAGTACAACATCAAGCCTGATCTTGTTACAGTTGCCAAGGCTCTTTCATCTGGTTACATGCCCATTGGAGCTGTCTTGATGGGTCCACACATTGCAGAATTCGTTTGATCACAAAGCAATGAAATGGGGTCATTTGGACATGGCTTCACTTACTCTGGTCATCCAGTACCATGTGCTGTTGCTTCAGAATGTCTGTGCTTCTGCATTCAAGTCCACGACTGTATGTTTTCGCCTCATAGTGTAGAGAATACCAATGCTTTCAGAATTTGCTTCAAAAAAAAAAAAGGGTGTGAAATTCTTGATCAATGAGAATGTTCAAAGGTAATCCTCATCCGAGCATTGATTTTGCCTTGAATGGATTAAACCTTTCTGCAATCTTCCAGTAAATGATACCTATTGTCACGCAAGCTTTGTTCAGGTCTCTTCTCGAAAACAGGTTCTAAAATCTTATTGCTGCTTTGAAATGATATTTGTGATTTTTTTGTTGTTATTAGATGATGGAAATACAGTATTGCGTTGGAGAAATGAGATTACGATCTCTGAATTCTGAGCAGTCATCGCTTTAATGCTAAGAAAAATGGGTTCAACATGTCTATCATGCCATCTGTATTTGAGGCAATGATTAAACATAAAAATGGTTTGTGTTTATGTTAAGTGTGTTTGTTTACATCAGAAAGAGTATGACTGTGTGTTATCATATATTGCTTATATAGGAATTGTCTTTTGCGTCTCCTTACTGTAAATGAATCTCCTTCAATTTTTGCATTTAGAATTAGAGGTTTTAGACATAAAGCATGTTGTAAATAGGAACTTCCTCACGCAGCGTTTATATATCATACTTGGGAAATTAGATGCTTCATCAAGTGATTAAATTGTGTCCCATCAGCTTCTGATGTTTGGATTTCATATCACAGTAGGAAGCTCTGTTGAATTAGATAGATACTACTTTTCTTTGTTAAAGTTTACAAATTTTAGTCTGCAATTGATGAGGTTCCCTCATTTTAATGAACTGTATGACACACACATGGAAATGATTAGAATTGAAGATACCTCACTCGTCAAAACTTGAACTAAGCTTGTTAAACCATGTTCTTGTGTGAACCTTAGGAGGAATTAACTTGTGCACTTCCCTCTTTTCAATGAACGTCACGACAACCCTCCCTCATATTGTCTCATTAATCCCTTCCCTGCTATCCATATTTTCCATTACATCATCATCAATGTCCTCATCCCTCTTAGATACTCTATCTACAATCCAATTTGAATGTTTCCTTGCAAAAGTTCCCTTGCCTTGGCATTCTTGATTGCTTTTCTATTCTTTTTAAAGTCTTTCAAAGACTTCTATTGTAGTGGCATTTATTTGCTCATGCTTTTGACAATCCCTCTCTAGGATGGAGATCGCAGGAAACTCTTGATTGTGTCAAAGCACTAACCTCAAAAAATGGTGCACATGTGGTGCACAAGTGGCCAAGGACATGGGTGCAAATTTTAGTGAAAAAATGGTTTCCCACCATTGTCTTGCAGGAAATGTTAAATGCAAGTTGCAAAAATGTCATGTTTAAGGGTTTTTAAGGCTTTTAAAGTCTTATGGAAGATGCACACATTTTGGAGAAACTAAGGTCAAAAGTGGAGAAGGTCGGGAGTAGAGAAGATATAGCAGAGCTTCTGTGTGGCCATCCATTAAAATTTTTGCTTTCCATAGAGCCATTATAGGACAAAATAGGGATTTGTTGGTCTTTACATGAGAAGTTTCTTAGTAAAACAAAGTAAGCATCAATATAGATAAGTAATTGGGAACTAAGTGACATATGTAAGAGGGATTGACACAATGAAGGAGCATTCTTCAAGATAGATGAAGGAAGCAAGAGTATACACTACATTGTGAGAGGAAGAGAGAGAAAGAGACACACACTTATAGTGCACAAAGATAAAGTTTACAAAAGAGAGAACAAACTGTGCAACGAAGGGGACAAAGTATAAAAAGAGAATGTGTAGAGAGAAACTAAAGATGTTGCATGTCGATAGTAGAAGTGACGAGTCCGACAGCCTTATTGGAAGCTCGAGTGCTCTTATCCAACAAACACTCAAGCCCCTTTGAACTAAAAAATCCCCAATAAGAAGAGGAAGATGCTTGGTTTGTCGAAGGACAAAAGAGAAGCTTGCTTAGGAAGAAACTAGCTTGGAGGTTTAATGTAAGAAAAAGGCTGAGAAAGAGATAAGGCAATAAAATTATTGGGAGCGATGTCCATAGAACTAGCGTAAGGGGAAAACACATATCAATTTCCTCATACTTATAGATCGTATTAAAGGCCCATGGAGATCCTCAAAATGGCAAGTGCCGTATGCCACAATTTCCCTGCTCAAAGAACGTCTATCACTAGTATCTTAAAGAGTTCAAGGCTACCACAATATTTATGGCTAATGCCTCAAGATTACTAACACTGTGCGCTCTCAAATTCACTCCTGCATAAATGAGTACTTAATCGGTTGAGAAGAAGGACTTTGAGAGGGAGAATTCATTGCTAACCTAGAGGTTTCATGGGTTAGAGGATAATTTAGTTGGTAAAGTCCATATCTCTATAGAGCATGTATAGGCTATGCAAAGTTCCATGGTGATTTTATAGATCATGATGGATGAAACGGAAGAAGAGAGGACTACACTGAAGATTGAGCTCAAAGAAAGATACAAGGCAAGCATCAAAGCCTGTGGTAGAGTAGGGCACTCTAAATAAAATGTTGATTTGATAAGATAAAAGAATTCAACATTGGCGGATTAGATTTTTTTCATCGAGTCATAACCTAAATGCAATCCTTGTAAGTTAAACAACATCAACGTTGTGGAAAAGAAACTACTAGATGCTAAGCAGGTACTACAAGAGAGGACTCAAATTGTAATCGACAAGGAACTGAAGATAGTAGAAGAAATTTGGAATTCAATGGAACCATTGAGGACTAATAACTTCACCCTGGAGAATATTCAATAGTCCTTTGAGCAATTGAAATGTCACATGCCATCAGGTGTACGAAAAAGAATCAAAGTGTGAATTCTTTCAAAAAAATAAAATATATCTTCGACGTATAATATGGTGCAAACAATATTAAAGTTGATCCAAATGTTGGTGCAGATCAATCACCAATTGAATGTTTGAAGACTAAAGAATGAAGGATGAGAACAATTCTTGAAGCTTGGAAGAAAGACACATTCAGAGTTTGTGAGGAATGTATACATATGTACATAGGTCACTTAGGTCTTTGACTAGTCATAGACTTGTACAAATTTATCTATAAATACCATGAAAATGTCGAGGCGTGATATGAGAGCATATGTGAGAATAGGTAGAAGTCAAGAATGAAGAAGATAGATGTCATGAGACATGTGAAAAGTTAGTTGAGTTTCCTCTCATCACTCAACTGTAATTTTCTGAGTTAATGAAAAAATATTGCGCCCGATCTTTCCGTGTCTGCTCCGTCTGTTTTTGATCAATTGTGAAATCCTTTTGAGGATATCTAAGTTGTTAGTTAATGAGCCTGTGACCTGAATTTCAGAGTCTAATTGTAAACAGGCTAGGAGAATTGTTAGTAGGAACATTCATATGTGTTGAGTGTCTACAGTTCTCTGAAACAGGCGCAAATTTCGATCTTAATCTTTTGGTCAGTTCTCACTCCATAGTTTAAAGTTTTGTGCAAGTAAGCACTTAATCTTTAAGTTGGAAGGTGATCTACTCGTGGCTAGAAGCATTTGCTTAAACGGGTTTTGTACTGAGAGAATTGAAGTTAAGAAGTTAGGGGTGTCTAAATCGACTTCTCAGAAGTGCAGATTCAGACATAGGTAACTTGTGAAGTTGATTTCTCAAGTTATACTAAACCTTTTAGAGAACTTTAACTTGGAGGAGGTGCGCAATCTCTAGTCGACACTCCATACAAAATTTCATAGAAAACTTTACAGGTTTGATAGGTCAATGAGAAGAAATTGTGCAGCAGACTTTCTGTGTTTCATCTTCTTCATAGAATTTTTCAAGTTTTGATAATTTGGAGATTGGACCTCTAATTTAGTGAAGGTTTTGACTTACTCTTGATATAGACGTGTTCTAAATTCAAGAGTAGGTTGTTCTTTTGGAGATTAACACTCTCCATCACCAAATATGTTCAAGTCTTGAACGTTACGTCATCCGGAGCCTAAAGTTCCAAAGATTTTGGGATTAGCAAGATATTAGGAAAGTTTCCTCACAATACTGTTGAGATAGGAGTACCTTTAATTGATGCATTAAAGAGAAACTCCAAACTCATAACTTGGGGGGGGATACACAAAGTCAAAGTATTGAACATATTACGAAATCTATTGCCACAAAACCTTTTCTAAAGAAAATAAATCCCAATCAACAATTCCTACTTGAAAGAGATGCGAGTGCTTTTGAAATAGGAGCAATATTGATTCAAAATTGTCAACGAGTCTTGTTTGAAAGTGAAAAGCTGAATCATGCTGAATATGAATACCCTGCATATTAATGAATGTGTATTCAAGATTAAAGAACTTGAGGATGCTCGGATCCATGGAGTGCCACATTGAAGTTGATGACCTAGCGAGACACACACTAAATGATTTGAGAGATGATGATAAAGTTAAAAGGATTTTCTACGGGAATTTGAGCAACTACTAGCACTAATGGTACAAAAGAAATGAACGTAGGAGGTGGGAAAGCAAAGAGATCAATCCCATGCATCTTACGTAGGTAACGCAAAAGAATAATGATGAAGAGCAGGATCAAGCAAAGAAAGAAGAAGGTTTGGCCGAGGGATGGTGAGTCATCACATAAAGGAAAACGTAGACGAAGAACTAGAGGACGCTAATCAAGAGCAACAACAATGGAGATGGGTGTTATGTTTGTAGCAAACAAGGCCAATTTGTAAGGTACTGGTACTGAGCACCAAATCAAAGAAAAACCTAGAGGTTTGGCTCGAATTATAAGGGCCAAGGTCACTATGCGAATGTCTTATAAAACTTTTATCATGAGAGTTTATTAGAAATGATGCATGTGAGAGCGCAAAGGCAAAAGATATATGAGATATGGTTTTTAAATACTGTATGCAGCCAACACATGAGCTACAGTAAGGATTTATTCACTAATTTTCATGAATCACAATCAAGAGGGTATGTTAATATCGGGTATGAAACCACTCACCAGATCACACATATATGAGATATTGTGTTGGAAGAGGGTATGTTAATATCGGGTATGAAACCACTCACCAGATCACACATATATGAGATATTGTGTTGGACAAAAATTAAAAGAGATCCTCCTACAAACTTGCAGTATTAACCATAACCAAGAACATTATATTTGTTTAAAAATAGTGGGAAGATGATATCAAGTAAATTTCATTGAAAAAGATTACTTTGTGGAGTAATCTAAGGTGGGTAACAGACTTGTGACCAATAGAAAGAATCAAGGAAAGGCTATTCACTTTCGATGTAATTTCTAAGCAATCTTATGCTTCATATTTTAGTTGTGGATCTAGGTGAGATTGCTATTGCACGAAAGGATAGGCCATGTAAATGCTCAAAGGATGAAAAATATGTACAGGTGCATTATGGAAGGGCTACTTGATTCCACTCTCAAAACATGAAGCAGTTGTGCGAGGCTTGTCAATGAGGCAAGCATAGGGCACTGCCCTTCATGAAGAACACACACGTAAGCAAATTCCCCTTTAAGCTCATTCGTAAATATGTTTGGGGTCTAACAAAGAAAGCATCATAGGGAGATCGTGAGTACTTGATCACATGTATTCATCGTTGCACTAGGATGACATCGATCTAGTATATTAACATTAAGTCAAATCTATTCAATAGTCGCATGCAATCCAAGTTAGGTGTAGAGCAGAAAGTAGATAGCTATACAAGGACATTGATATCACATGAAGAAAGAATACTTCTCCGAAGATTTCTCTAACTACTTATGGTCTCGGAGCATCAAGAGGCAATTCACTTGTAGGAACACACCCCAAAAATATTGGGTAGCAGAGAGGAAGTAAAAATATTACAAAGAGGTAGCATGGTCAATGATGAATGAAATGAATTTACCAAATTGTTATTGGGATGATAAAATTACAAACAATGTTTATTTTATGCGTAGAGCCCCAAACTTGTGGAGACACTCTCAGGGATCTTGTCAACCTTGGACATGTAATGTTTAAAAATATTTGGTTCTATCCACCATATGCACATACCTACTGCTTCAGGAGAATCCGTGCACAAGTCGCGAAGGACATTGATACACATGTGGTCTGCCCACAATTGTATTGCAAAAACACTTAAATGCAAATTGAAAACAAATCATCCTCAAAGGTTGTTAAGGCTTTTGAATTGTAATGGAAGGTCAAGGTGAAATTTCCCTTATGTGCAGATTTTGGAGAAAGTAAGGTCAAATGTTGAAAAGATAGGCACTAATGAGGATACACAAGAGTTTATGTGTTTCCCCTTTTAAAATGTTTGTTTTTCATAAAGTTATTACATGAAAAAATAATGAGTCATTGGTCTTTATATGAGAAGATTCCTTGGAAAACAAAGGAAGCATCAAGATAGAGACGTACTTTGGAAGGAAGTGGCATACTTAAGAGGAATCCACACAGTAAAGGGGCATTCTTGGAGATAGACTAAGGAATCAAGAGCATACTCTACATTACGAGAGCAAGAAAGAGCAAGAAACACACACTAAAGTAGTCTAAAGAGACAAAGTGTGCAAAGGAGAGAGAGAGAGAGAGAGAGAGAGAGAGAGAGAGAGAGAGAGAGAAAGAAAGAGAAAGTGTGCAAAGAAGCGGACAAAGTATGTAGTTAGAGTGCACAGAGATCAGCTGAAGTGTTATAAGGTATTATCAAGGATGTGTTGTAGGCCTTCAAAGCCTTCAAACTTATTGAAAGATTGATTGAAAGGAGTTCACATGGGCAAGCTCCTCAACAAGGTTAAGGATCGATGCAAAGGTTATTGCACAAGTACTTGTGATATTTTGTGTACTTCTTTGTCTTAAAAGGGTTACACACACATAGCAATTCGCTATGTTATCTTTCATGCGAATAAAGGCACAAAGGCTTTGGGTGTAATTTTTGCTTGTTTATGGTGCTCTATTATTCTCCAATAAACACTCAAGCCTCTTTCAACTAAAGAATTCCCCCAACAAAATTTAGCATGTGTGGTGGGATAAGGCATCTTGAGCATAGGAGAATCTCAATTACAAAGTGAGGAAGCAGTGCAAAGGTTTCATCACTATAATTGAAGAGATAACTCTTCCTTTTCCTTGGAATTCAGATTGAACCTAAGGAATAGGATGCAAAATCATGACTACAACACAATCAAAAACTTTAGGAGGCTCTTTGAAAACAACGAGAAGGAAAGTCGCTCGTAGGTTAGCCCGTCTTTCCCTCACATCATTAGTAGGAAACATGGAAGCTCAAGTAGACTTAGAAACTTTGCTTTCTCGATTAGATGTAAAATTTCCTTCCTTTAAAGGACTAGCACATGAAGATCTTGGTGATCATGTCATGCAATTTTTAGCTCATTGTAAAACATGGGGGTTAATGGGAAGAGAAGATGGTTTTTAAATACCTTTCCTAGAAACATGGGAAGCTCTACCAGAAAAATGATTAAGTTGATTTGTAGACAACCATTTTGCTACTTGGGACGTAATGAAGGATGCCATTGAAGCATAGTAACAACAAAAAAAATACAACAAAGAACATTATTGAAGAATTAGAGAACTTACGAGTGAGTATAGGGGAGACATTTATTGAATTTGTTAGTAGAGCCAAACGGATGAGGGTTAACTACCAAATCCTCCCCATGGTTCTTTTGGGGTTAAAAAGTGGCTTGTTAAAGCACTTCTAGCTTGCACACAATGCATGATCAAGGAATTGGTGCTCTCTATGACAACAATTGATGTGATCATTATCACATCAACAAGGTTGGAGAAAAATTGACACCAATATGGAATTCACTCTTCTAGTCTACCATACCCTGTGGAACCTAGAGATTGAGTACCAAAATTGAGGAAGGGACTTGAGAGCTTAAGGAAAAAAAGCCCCACAAATAACAATAAAGTGAAGTGACACAACTAAGGCCTGAAATTGAAGCCTTAAAACTACAAAAGAAAGAGGAGACCTAGGCAAAAGAATTGTCACAACTTTAACATGAGCTACATGAACTTCATGTAGGAAGTGGAATTAGAAGTGGAATATGTTTCACTATGTGAAGAAAACTAGGCCATGTTGTAAGTGAGTGCCCTCTTTTAAATGTGACTTGCCAACCACCACCAAATGTAATGGTTGTTGCACCGAGTCAAGGTAATACACACAACCCACATCTTGGGTGTAGTATTTGAAAATGGTTCTAGAAGGCCAATCAATTTTCTTTAAGTGTGGGAAGTGTCAAAATTGTCAAATCAAATGTCGTCTAGTAGAGAGTTCTCCTTGTAGAAGTTTCCCATAAGCTAGAGACTACACCCTTTGCTACCCAAAGAGCAAGGCATCCACATCAAGGCCTCATATTCAAATGATCTCTATGAGAAATGAAATATTTGTAGAAGAAACCATTATGCCATCACCATTGGCTGGGTTGGTACATATAAAAGAAATTGGATCTTTTATTATGTAGACAAGGAACAAAGGCAAAGCCCCTAAATGAGAAACGTGCCAAAATTCAAGGATGGAAAACAAAAAATGGGATAATAGATGATATGCCTACTCCAAGTGAAGAGATTCAATCAAAAGAAGATCTTATAGGCACAAGTGAACCCATTGGATAGGCATTTAGGAGGGCCTAAAAGGAGCTCGAGGATCCACATAGCCCATGTCGTTATGGAATTAGAGACTTCAAGACTATTCAAATCCACTAAAAATGAGGTCACTATATTTGATTAATTAAAAAATGGATGCAAAATTCAGGTCAAAAGTTTTGGAGATCATTGATAAAGCTCTCCCCAACACTCTACTTGCAAACGCTAATCCTATGAGTGAAGGTAAAATTATAGGAGAAGCCCGTCCCATAGATAATAAGATACCATAGCTCATTGCCACTACAAAAGGAAAACATCTACAAAGAGTTATACTAAATGGTGGTGCAAGCGTTAACTTGATACCTAAACATGCTATGAGTAATCTTGGGCTTCAAGGATCAAGACTAGCCAACTTCACCATGACATTTGGCGGACTAGAGAAGGCTAAAACCACTAGAAGTGGCTTCCAAGTTCCAATTGAAGTACAATGTAACATCTTTACTTTGAACTTCATTGTATTAAGACTACCATAAGTATATGGAGTTTCTTCTCTATTGGGTGGGAGACCTTGGCTAAGGCCTGCCAATGTTTTACATGATTAGGACTAGGATACTATGTGGGTAAATATTGAAGGGAAAGAGGTTGTAGAGATATATTTGGAAGAAGGACCAAAGAACAAAGGAAAACTAGCATGATGCAAACCATTGGTAGTTGTATGGCACAAGGCATGAAGGATAATTGAGAATTGTATTTGGATGAGGAAGAGGAAATTTTTGCTTGGGTACAAGTGGGTAACACATTTTCATGCTAAGGAGTTTTCAAAACGAGACAAATTTAGAAATTTATGAAGAAGAAGAGGAGAATGGACAACTTGCTGGATTGGTTGAACTTGTGATAGGCCATAAGAGATGGATGAAAGCGCCTCTTAAATATAACACAAATGAAGGTAATTCAAATACTAAAAAAGGAAACTAATTGCAAGGTAAAGCAATCTAGAGAGAAAAATTTCCTTTCCAATTCATGAAATCCCTATAGCATGGATGAATAAAAGGGAAAGAAAAAAAATTGGTATCCAAAGCGCTTTTGCATATGACAATAAGTCTATGTGGGACAAAGTGATGGAAGATGCCAAAGATGAAGAAGAACCTCTAGATGTGTTGATGGATAGGAACCCTATCAAAAAACTTCACCTAGGCAACAAGGATAATTCTTCTCTTATACTAGGTGCCAGATAGACATAAATTTCATATCCCATCAAAGTCTCGTCCAGTTGAGACACCATTTCTTGTTGAGATTGATGTGAATGTCGTTGTGAGCTTCAACATATGGAAGCTTGGAGAGGTGATTACAATTATACCATTTAAGGCCTAGTAGTTCTGTCCCATAAGTAGTCGGATTTTAGAGCAATCCCAAGCATGCCTTCTGCTCAATAAGATATTCCATTCCTCGTACGTGACCACAACACTAGGGTCAAGGTCCTCAAAGTCCACCCATTTATACGTGTCCTGTTTCCAAAGGTGCTTCCATTGTTTGAATCCCTTATTCTAGAGTCTCTTAACACTTAAGACATTCCAAGGCTCCACGTTTCGCATGCCTTGGATTGGGAACCAAATAGAGTCATTTTGTCATATACCTACAACCCACTTCCAATCTTCACTGATTTTGATGTGAGGTTTGAATTTGCTCCCCACAAGGATCTTACTAGGATGGATCCTTTGGGTGAGACCGGAATCGGAGACAATAAGAGGGTGAGGATGTTGAGGTTTTCCCATCTAGGGTAGCCCACAAGAGTAATCGCGTTCGTGTTTCTGAAAATTAATGTGGCCCAAGAGGAGTCTCTATTGCAACAGGCCTTAATCATCCACTTTGCCGCAAGTTTATTGGCCATGCCGCCAATGTCCATAATACCCAGACCTCCACTCTCCTTTTGGCTAGTGCAAATGGACCATTTGATTTAAGGCACTCCCCTCATGTTATGGTCCCCAGTCTAGAGAAAGTTCCTACAAATACTTTCCAATTTGGATAATTCTTGGTCCTTTGGTGTCGAGCAAGAAAGAAAGTATAGGATTGAGGATATGAGGGACATGTTGATCACCATGGCCCAACTCGCAAGATTAATTTGCAGACCCCTCCAATAGTTAAGTTTATTATTAAGTCTAGCGAGGACCCAAGCCCACCTTTGTTCCAGAGTAACACTGAATCCCATGGGGATACCAAGAATGCGAATGACCTGACCCGATTGAATGCTTTGGCATCCCTACATAGTGAGGAGATTGGGTTGATTCCCTTTGATATCCCCGAACGCAGTCTTGGAATGGTTAATTTTGGACCCAGAGGCCTTGCAAAAAGTGTCGAGCTAGCACCACCAAAAGGTTTCTAGGCTGGTATCGTCATTGTGAACAAAGGCATTTGTGTCGATTGCAAATAGCCTCATGGTCATTTTTTGAGAGTTATGTGGCAAAGCGATGCCTCTAATGCGACCAACATCCATCTGTCACTCAACAAGTCGGCTAAGTCCTTTTGTGGTGATGGCGAAGAGCAGCGGGGCCAATGGGCAGCCTTGCCTTATTGATCATTTTAGTTTGATTGCCTTTGAAAGTTGCCCGTTGACATTGACTTTGGTCAAAGCATTACCAAGGAGAGTGGAGATCATCCTGAGGAATCTCTAACTACACCGGAGGTCTTTGAGCGATTATAAAATATAGTCCCATTCCAATCTATCATAGGCTTTGTCAAACTCAATCTTGAGGAAGACAATGTCCTGATTAGATTCTTTAGCGAATTCAAGACCTTCCGATGGCTTCCAATAATGACCTTCCCTTAATGAAGCCTTTTTTTTCTTTGCTAAGTCACTGGTCTAAATTGTAGGATATCCTATTTGCAATGACTTTAGCAAAAATCTTATATTAGGTTTGAAGCATTGTCATAGGTCTCCAATTCTCAATTTTGTTCCTCTCCCCTTTTTCATGAATAATTTTGTTGATGTCGTTGTTGAGACAAGCGGGAAGGGCACCGAACTCAAGTGCCTCAAGCCAAACAAGACGCAGGGGGTGGCCACCACATATTTGAATGATTTAAAGAACTTATTAGTGAGCCCATTAGACCTCAGGTTCTTGCCATTCAGAAGTGAATCAATAACTTCAAGGATCTCTTGTTCGAAAATGGTGGCATCA
Organism: Ceratopteris richardii; assembly: GCA_020310875.1. NCBI lineage: Eukaryota > Viridiplantae > Streptophyta > Polypodiopsida > Polypodiales > Pteridaceae > Ceratopteris > Ceratopteris richardii. The sequence goes on along the minus strand of CM035419.1, from coordinate 117,407,484 downwards.
AGCAGAGCACTCAAGTTGCATGGGATTCTATGCAAGGAAGTCCGAGAGATGGTGGCCATGCAATCCCAACTATGGGGGGAGAGGGGACATGCACCACCCAAGAGACTCGTGAAGTGAGCTTCTCTAATGCCAATGTTCTCTTCCTTTGTCTCACATTCAGTAGCGGGATCTTGTCTCTACTTTGTTCTCTTCTTAGGATATTGCACATCTCTTTGGAAGGTCTATCTGCCTTACCAACCCACCATTCCTTAAAATAAATTTGAAGATTTTTCCTTTTGATCTTCTCCATCTATCTTAATTTTCCTCTAATATTTTCGAGTCCCTTCTTAGATCGAATCTCCCGTTTATTAACTTCTTCTTCCAGTCTCCGGAGCTGACGCTAAAGGTTTTCTCTACGTCTTCGGTGGATGGTTTTGGGAACCTTCGTGGTCCTAATCAAGATGTGACGAGACTCTTCCACCACGTTTCTCCAACACTTGGCTGGAAAGGCACAGATGACGAAGGCCTCAAACCGAGCGTTAGTGATTTCTTGATGGATAGAGGGAAGTGAGAAGACAAACGGAGTGGCATGAAACCAAGGTGCCTTGCAGCTTTTAGATAGAGGGGGGAAGGTGAGCACCATTGGGTAATGGTCTGAGATGATGAGGTCGATACGTTGCATTAGGGTGGGAGGACCCCATTGATTGCTCAAGTCCTCACCCAATTGAAGATTGGAACAACAAAAACCATTCGAGTCCTTGACTTTGACTAGATCCAAAAACAGTTTGGTTTGGTCCCAATTATCTTTCTTTTGGCCATCAATGATGCGGCCCTTGTTGTTCCACCTATTAGAGGGGTCTTCCACCATATTGAAGTCACCACAAATCATGACATTATGAGAAAACAAGTCCAAGTACGACCAAGTATCGCTCTTCGTAGCATCCTCCTTTGGAGCATACATAGCGATCAGGGAGAATTGAAAGGGGGTGTTGAATATAATCGCCATCCACCTATGATTTCTCTCTTGGCTAGTGCAATCAAGCTTATTTGCCCAGAAGTGGTTGATACCAATGGCAACTCTACCAGAACCACACTGATGGGTTGTGGAAAACCACACATGGGATTGAGAGATGCCCTTAAGTCTTTTTTGAAGGTCTTCTCCTTCAATTTTAATCTCTTGAAGACAAATGAAATCTAGGTATCTAGTGAAATGATGATCATTTTCTTGTAGTTCCCTCATTCTGAGGGTGGGACTTCTCTTTTTTTCTGTTGGAGTCTTCTTTCTTTCTTGAGGGGGGATGGTCCCGACCATGTGCCTTCGGTTTATGGGGGCTTTTCCCTAGCATACCTGCCAAGTGTTTCCCCTTGCAGGAAGCCTCCTGTGGGGGAGATGGAGAGGCCGTTTTTTGTATTGTTGTTCCAATGATGAAAATTTCACTGTCCATATTGTCCTCATTACTTGTGGTGAATCTGTCTTCTAATCAAGCTCATTAACCTCCTTCTCGAGGTTGCAGTATAAGTTATTGAGTGACTTTTCTGGTGTGTGGATCCTCTCTAAAAGTCTCCTTGGGCTTGAGCTTCTCCTAGGGCTATTTTTACTTCTTCTTCGAACCTCTGTAAACCCTTCTGAGTCAGTTTCTAGGACTTTTTGATCCTTATCTTTCTCTTCAAAAGTTTGGCGACCTGCTTCCCCTTAAGTGTTTGGGCTTTGCTGGTTGTTTCTTGCTTATTCTTCTGTTTCAGAGGGCAATCTTTAATTCTATGGCCTTGTTGACCACATTGAAAGCAAGCATTGGGTAGGTTTTTAAAAGTGATCTCCTGAACCAAAGATTCCCCTTCACCCAAAACTAATTTATTTGCTAATTAGGGAAAACTTCTATATCTCCATGTCACCAAAGATTCCCCTTCACCCAAGACTAATTTATTTGCCAATTAGGGAGAAGTTCTATATGTCCATGTCACTTATAGTAGACGAGATTGTGGCGATAAAATATGCTACATGTAAGGCCATTTGGGTTATTTAATTATCTGATGACATGGTTTCTTTACGAGATTCTACCACTACCATCCATGTGGGAACATAATCACGCGTATCCGTATTCAAGTGTATATGGTATCGTCGGGGATGCTGCGAAACATTCTTTTCAAGAGAAAATCTTTGAACATCGAAACATTTAAAAATCTTTGAACATCCAAACATTCTTTTTAAGAGAAAATCTTTGAACACAGTAGCATGGCTTTTCAATAAAGCTATCGGTATATTCCATGGATTTGAGAGATGGTTCTAAATGGATTTGAGAGTATACATCATCTGGATTCGCATTTCCATACATGTGGCTTTTCCTGTACCGTTTTACTTCTTAAATAATAATGATAGTTTAGATGTATATTTGTACTTTTTGTTTCATCGCCTCTCCAATCGGGTCACTTACCCCGCTTTGCATGTACGTTACCACACCCTCAAGTTGTATGAAATAATTTTCTTATGTCCTGTCTGGAATCGGACTTATATCTTGCTGTTGGAAAACACAGCGCAATTTATTTGTGAGTCATTGTGACCCGTTGATTTTACACCTTTCAGCTCCAGACTTGTTGCTTTATGTCCATCAGCATTCCGGTTTGTCCTCCCTTTCAGAGGGAATAGGATTCCGTTACACATATGGATAGAATATTGAGAAAGAATAAATTGATATGCATGTGAGAGTCGATCCGTTTATTGCAAATCCTTTCTACCACATGCTTTTTTGAATCGATATTTGGAGATGTTGGTCTTAACCAACATACCTTCTACCACAAATATCTCAATCGAACCCACTTCACGTGGAGAAAAGACAGAAACAATTCTTGGCTTGTACGGAAAAGGGAGGTGGTAGCAACGGAGAATTCCACACAAAAAGGGACCTTCAATATAGATCCGTAGTAACACAGTTATTGCCTCATGATCTTGTCTCCCCTACATCTTGAAAAGTAACTTACAGGCTGTCAAACCAGCTCAGCTGATCTTCTGACTCCTGATTTCTTCAACATAAACGTGGGGTTCTCTTGCAAAATAGAGTACAACTTCCTTTCATATCCCACGAATCACATTGAAAATGTAAATTTTCTAATGTTCACGTATCTGGCTGTACACGAAGGACATGAGTCTGAGAGAGAGAGAGAGAGAGAGAGAGAGAGAGAGAGAGAGAGAGAGAGAGATTTCAGACTCAGCAAAATTCAAGCGTCAGTGCTCTAAAGAATTAAATTGTGACAGTGCAGTCTCGCATACGATGATTAATTTGATAGAAAACCTTCTTCTATACTCCACTTTTTTTTTTATATATACAAATTACGCTTTATGCAAATTCGATAAAAAAATGACAAGAACCGACTAGAGAGAATTACATAGAATGTTTATAGAGAGAATTACATAGAACGGACCATTCTTTAGGAGCCTTGTGAAAGTTTACCACACTACTTAATATACATGAGTCCACTTAAAGACATGTAGATGTTAACAGCCAAAATAGCACTTTTAAGATTGCAAGGTTAGCTCAAATATTTAGGCGCTTTGCCACTCAAGGCTAGGGGTAGAAGCTCAAGCTCTATGGGTTGTGATCAGACATTCCTCACCATTTGGATGGTTAGATGCTACTGAAGCACCTTAATGGGATTGTTGGGCCTTCGGGCTACTCAATTCAAACTATTTATCTCATCACACCTTACGGTCATCCCTTTCAAATGTCTATTGTAAAAGGCCTTCAAGCTCTATTGCTAGATATCTAACTCTATTTTGTGGAATTTGAGGTATCCATGGATGCTTTTTCCACCTTTCATGGTACTTTTCAGTTAGCTCAAGATTAACGGAAAGAAAAGATATCAATGATCAAACTTGCTCTAAGAAAAAATAATGCTCTTAAGGATGTACGCAGAGTCTTCGTGCATGTGGACAACATTGTGAATGTTTTTATCTGAGGGAGGTCTTATTTTAATGTTAGACAAGTTTGGGTAGTGTTTTGACACCATTTGCATGTTCCAACACGAAAGGCATCTCGTAAGATTTATTGAGTCGAATCACCAAGCTTGGAATTTTAACCCTTTCTTGCAACGTGAAAACAACGACCCTAAATAAAAAGGTTCTTCGTTCGTATGAAGACTAGATATATGCACAAAAAAATCAAAACGGTGTTCCTTTTGTATGAAGATCCCAGAATGCATGAAAGCACCATAATAAGTTAGATTGTGTAGAAAGTATGCCTAAATGGCCTTGTAGAAACTTTAAGAGGTAGAAAATTAGATGCATCCTTGTCATATCATACCGGTTCAAGATCTCGTAGTACTTCATTTGGATTAGATTGCTATGCAATGGTTAGCTCTAGTATTTGTGACGTGAATGAGCATGTATGTTTTGATGACGCACAAAATTCAGAAGATTCAATGAATATTATGTAATCACAATATGATGCTATTATGATTAATGGTACTTCATCTTTATCCTGTTTTCTTGAGTTAGAAAAGCCATTGCCACTAAATGGCATACAAGATTAAACATAAGCTTGATGGAATAGTTGAAAATTATAAGGTAAGGAATACTGCCAAAGGTTGTGTTTAAGAGAGAGGCATTGATTTTGATGAGACCTTTATTCCCTTATGTTGAATGACCATTTTTCATTGCATTTGTGCACTTGCAGCTAACCATGGTTGGAATATACATAAGCTGGACATTAAAATTGCATTTTGAGTCGTGACTTACATGAAGAGTTGTATATATTTCATTCTCGTGGTTTTGTGTAGAAAGGCCATGAAAACAAATTGTGCAAATTGAAAAAGGCAATGCAATGTTTCAAACAAGCACCTCTTGCTTGGTATGACAAGATACATGACTACTTCCAAGCACATGGTTTGGAGAAGAGTCCATATGAGAGCACCTTATATGATAAGCGTGCAAATGATGTGTTTGTGATCATTGTTGCCTATGTTGCTGACATGATGCTCTTTGGCTCTAATGACAATCATATATATAGGTAGATAGAAAAATAGATAGATAGATAGACTGATTGATATATAGATAGATAGATAGATAGATAGAGATTATGCTGATCATTATACGAAAGCGCCTTTTTCCATAGATAATCTTTTTTTCTTGTCATTCCCTTAGGAAACCCTTAGGCTGCTGTGTTGCTTCTTTCCTTTCTTGAAGGTGTTTCATGAATAAAAGAAGAAATTATATTGATTTCAAGTATCTCATATAGTGGTCCTTCTTTTGAACTCAAGGCCTCATGCTGAGAGGCACATGCTATAACCATGAAGGCAATAAATCCAGGTGCTTACTTGTTTACATCAACTATGTGCCTTTTCTTCTCGAAAGGCGAGCATTAGATTGAACAAAAATGAAACACAAATAGATATGAGCGTCGCTGAGGATTTGAACCCATGACTTGTCCAAAGAAAGGCATGAAATCTATCTAAGCTATCCTTTTCACTTATCGTAAAAACTACAATGTAGGCCATTTTCTATTATTCTGTATGGTAGTAAGACAAAGATCAAAACAACGTTTACCCTTTGGAGCACAAAGAAATGAGGAGGAAGGTAATTTATTTACATGGAGTGCAAAGATGGAACCCAAAGAGCAAGTAAGAAGATTAAGCAAGAGCTTTCACGACACAGAGATACTTCATCTAAAGAAAAACGTAAAATCAAGCAAGGGGGCATTTTCGATCCCTCTTGATAGGTATCATATGTGATCTAAGTTTAATTTTTTTGTTTCATATATGATCTTTGGAAAAAGGCATGGGAAGATCTCAAAGATCCTCATCTTGTTCCATATATAAGGACTAACAAATCATCTCTCAAATAATTGTTTTAAAAAACCAAGGTACCAAAGAGGAAGAAGATATAACAAAAGAGGCAAAGAAGCTTCTAGAGGTAGATACAAGAATAACTATGGCTACAATGGCAAGGAAAACCTCAATACAATTGTGAAGGTGCTAAAGAGGTACAAGATACTAAAACAACTACATTGATTATCAATCCAAAGAAGATTCACTTCTACTGATGGAGATGACTATGAAAGGAGATAAATCAAAGGAGAAAGTAACAAATGTAGCAACAAATCATGTAGCTGTACTCTTAAATTTGGAAGAACCCAAGAAGAAGTATGAAGTGCAAACATGAGATTACGCAAGACATTGTGTAGAGAAAATAGGAAATGATAAGACATCAAATGGTAAAATGAATTTGCTGAAAAATATTCTCTATGTTAATAGCATGACTAAGAAACTGAGAAGTGCAAGATGTATTATGGAAAAAGGGTTGCACGTGAGGTTCACAAATCATGGAGTTTATGTAGAAGATTCAAACAAGGGATTCAAGAAGATAGCCAAATATGAAAATATCTATAGGCTATTCAACTTTGAAATTCAAGACACAAGGATCATAGCATTGTTCAATTATGGCACATAAATTATATCAAAACTAGAAGTTTGTCACAAAGGGTAGGCTCAGATTGGAAAATGAGCCTTGAAATAAATTAAAAGAGATTAAAATGTACTTGGAATACCTAAAATTACAAAGGAACATATGGATTACAAATTTAGTACATGCCAATTTGGCAAGTCACACATCAAGCAAACCTTGACACAGAGTTCAAGAGTTAGGTAAATGAGAGCATCATTAAAATAAACCTAGAAGAGAGGTCAAGTCTTGGAATGCCAAAATCCATGAATCGAATTTGAATTTAAATTCAAATATTTACGAAAATGCTTTCGGGATCTTTAGGTCGAATCTATCAACAACTAGCTACTAAGATCAAGGAGAAAATCCCACATATAGTTCACTAGAATAGTTGCAAAATAAACTTAGCTCTCACTCGCCTCTAGAGTGTTCATTGTAGTTATCTTGTAGCACTTGGATACCTCCATCGTCTCCAAACATTGTGCATTAAATACCAATACATATACTTGAAGATTTATCATCATATTGAGCAATTGTCCAATCTTGCTTGTGTATTGTTCAAGTCTGCCAACTTCAAGTCCTCCAACACGAATTGAGGAGGCTTTTGGATATCGTCATGGATTGGTTGCATAGTTGGAGGACTTGAAGGGACATGGTGCATTCGTTTCATGGGAGCATCTACAATGAGGTGAGCTTATAAACTTTGTTTGGTGTTTTTAGTTGGTGTTTATAAAGAACATGTCAAATTGTCTCATTTCATGAATGTTCTTTATTGCAAGATTGTTGATATAGATGTTTTGATCCCTCTGGACATGTGTATGGCAGTGGTGTGCCACAATTTTGTATGTGGCTCATATATGGCAGTGGTGTGCTAGAATTTTGCATTCGGTTCCTATATGGCAATACTTTGCCACATTTTGTATTTGGCTCATATATGGCAGTGGTTTGCCACACTTTTGTACATGCTTCATTTATGGAATACATATCTATTTTGTACATGGTTCATTGTTTATTCTACTCATTTTATCTATATCCGATAGGGTTTTGCTTTATCAAATCATGTTTTGGTTGTCACTAGAGTACATGTTACATGTACTCAATTTTTTCTGTGTAGAGTGTATTGTCTTTTGCTACACAACAACATGGTAATGTTACTGCAACAAGAGACAACACACTCTACCAAAAAAAAATTGCAGATATGATCGTGGATAAGAGCATCGGTATGCCCAGTGCATTATCGGTGCTTACCAATGTCGGGGTAAAATGATACCTGTATATTTGCCTCGATATACCCATGATATGTTGTAGTCTCTATCCTTTAATATCCATGATTTTTCGCTCTTGTCTTTGTATTTGGCTTGGTTCATCCACGTCTTCCACTTGCGTGTTATCTTCCTGTCATACCTTGAGGAATTGAATCCGACTATTGAATAGATTTGACTTAATCTTAATATACTAGATGGATGTCATCCTAGTGCAACGCCGAATACATGTGATAAAGTACTCACGATCTCCCTATGATGCTTTCTTTGCTGGACCCCAAACATATTTACGAATGAGCTTAAAGGGGAATTTGCTTACGTGTGTGTTCTTCATGAAGGGCAGTGCCCTATGCTTGCCTCATTGACAAGCCTCGCACAACTGCTTCATGTTTTGAGAGTGGAATCTAGTAGCCCTTCCATAATGCACCTGTACATATTTTTCATCCTTTGAGCATTTACATGGCCTATCCTTTCGTGCAATAGCAATCTCACCTAGATCCACAACTAAAATATGAAGCATAAGATTGCTTAGAAATTACATCGAAAGTGAATAGCCTTTCCTTGATTCTTTCTATTGGTCACAAGTCTGTTACCCACCTTAGATTTCTCCACAAAGTAATCTTTTTCAATGAAATTTACTTGATATCATCTTTCCACTATTTTTAAACAAATATAATATCCCTGGTTATGGTTAGTGCTACAAGTTTGTGGGAGGATCTCTTTTAATTTTTGTCCAACACCATATCCCATATATGTGTGACCTGGTGAGTGGTTTCATACCCGATATTGACATGCCCTCTTCATTGTGATTCATGAAAATTAGTGAACAAATCCTTACTGTAGCTCGTGTTGGATGCATACAATATTTATATACCATATCTCATATATCTTTTGCCTTTGCGCTATCACATGCATCATTTCTAATAAACTTTCATGATATAATTTTTATAAGACATTCGCATAGTTACCTTGGCCTTTATAATTCGAGCCTTTATAATTCTATGTGTTGAATCACCATTTTTATTTATCTTGAAGAGCATTCCCTAGGCCAAACCTTCCTCTTTGCTTGATCCTGATCTTCATCATTACTCTTTTGCGTTACCTACATAAGATGCATGGGACTGATCTCCTTTGCTTTCCCACCTCCTACTTTCATTTCGTTTGTACCATTAGTGCTAATAGTTGCTCAAATTCCCGTAGAAAATCCTTTCAACTTTATCATCATGTCTCAAAACATTTAGTGTGTGTCTCGCTAGGTCATCAACTTCAATGTGGCACTCCATGGATCCGAGCATCCACAAGTTCTTTAATATTGAATACATATTCATTAATATGCAGGGTATTCATATTCAGCATGATTCAGCTTTTCACTTTCAAACAGACTCGTTGACAATTTTGAATCAATATTGCTCGTATTTCCAAAGCACTCGCATCTTTTTCAAGTATGAATTGTTGATTGGGATTTCTTTTCTTTAGAAAAGGTTTTGTGGCAATAGGTTTCGTAATATGTTCCATACTTTGACTTTGTGTATCCCCCCAAGTTATGAGTTTGGAGTTTCTCTTTAATGCATCAATTAAAGGTACTCCTATCTCAAGATGATTGTGAGGAAACTTTCCTGATATGTTGCTAATCCCAAAATCTTTGGAACTCTAGTTTAGGCTCCGGATGACGTAACGTTCATGCCTTGAACATATTTGGATCAACTTCAGTCTTTTTTGCACCATAGTATACGTCGTAGATATATTTTATTTTTTGAAAGAATTCACACTTTGATTCTTTTTCGTAAACCTGATGGCATGTGACATTTCAATTGCTCAAAGAAATATTGAATATTGTCCAAGGTGTTGAAAAATGATCTAATACACTTGCAAATAAAATTATTAAAGGTGATACACATGGACTTGAAGATGATGATCTTCAAATTCCGGTTCCTGTTGTAATTTCTTCTACATCTAGTGCATGGCAACTTTGTTGGGATGATAGAGATGCTCAGGCACATGTATTGATAGCTTTGTCTATCAAACATGCCATTATCCATCATATTCGCTCTTGCAAAACAGCAAAGGATGCTTGGGATACACTTAGCAGTTTATACCATGCAAGGAATGAGGCTTCTATTGCTTATCTCCGAAAAGATTTGTAGAGTGAGCATATGAATGAAGAACAATATTTTTCTTAATGGTCTTTCGGATTCATATAAGTGTTTTGCTTCTATTCTTTGGTTGATGATGAAAGGAGATCCAAATGCCTTAACATTTGAGGACATAGTCTCTGTTATGTTGCAAGAAGATGAGTCTAGGAAGAACATGTGGATCATGCATGTTAAAGATCAAGTTTCTTTAGTTAATTGGAAAGGCAAGGGAAAATAGAGGTCAGCAAAAATCTGCTTATGGTTCATAGTCAAAGAAGGAAGATAGAGATGAGAAAAAAAGAAAAAAGTAAAATTAGTTTCGTAAATAATATACAAGAAATGATCCTGTCATAAAGAGTTGTACGAAAGTGGCTAGAAAAGAGGCAAATAGAAGAGGATAGAATGGTTGTTGTAGAGGCCTCTACACCAAAAATAGAGTATGCTAATATTGTGTAGAATGAAGAATGATCGTTTACTACTACATGGAGTTATGACCCATCATTTCATGAGTAGTGCATGTCTGTAGTAGACTCAGGCATTTGGTACTTTGATAGTGGGACATCCAAACATATTACCTCCTAGTGCAGTTTCTTTAGTTCACTTGAGCGTACCCGTACAAGGAATATTATGACCTTTGCTAACAACTTCTCTTATTCTATAATGGGAGTTACTAAGATCATTATCATTACTCCTCATGATAGTTATTTTACATTGTCAGAAGCTTTGTTTGTGCCAACGATTAGGAAAAATCTATTGTCCATGTCAGCATTATCGAAGATCAGCTTGGTTGTCAAATTTTTTGATGACAGATGTAGAGTTCATGATCTGTCAAATGGCAATGTTATTATTGTTTTTAAAATTTTATTTTGGGGGCTATCTAAGCTCATAGACTATGAGAAATGTGTGAATGATTCAGTATGTGTATTTCAAGATTCTCAGGCTATCTCAGATGCAACGCTTTGGCATGCATGCTTTGGTCATCTGAATTTTTCTAGTCTATTATGCCTAAAGAAATTTGAAATGGTTTCATCTTTGTCGAAACTTGAGGCACCTAGTAAACATGTCTCTAAAGGTTCTATTTTGGAAAATATGGAGCATTCCTCCTTCCCAAAAGCTCTTTCTATATGAGTTATGTAGAAATTGCAGCTTTTTCATAGTGATGTTTGTGGTCCTATGTAGTAACCTTCTTTTAGGAACTACCTTTACTTCATGACTTTTATTGATGACTTTTCTAGGCAAGAAAGGGTGTATCCAATGAAAGTGAATTCGAAAACCTTTATATGCTTCAAAGAGTTTTTGGTTTTGGCTGAAAATCTATTAGCATGTACAATTAGAACCTTCCGTTCTTATCAAGGGGGGGAATATATGTCATCTGATTTTAGTGCATTTTTGGTTGAACATGGGATAAAACATTAGTGTATAGTGCCATATACACCTCAATAGAATGGATTTTTTGAAAGAAAGAGCAAGTTTCTCATGGAGATGATGAGGTGTATGATCAAGAGTCAGGCTTTACCACATAGCTTTTGGCTTGATGCTATCATATGTGCAACATATGTACTTATAGGTGTCCCACCAAAGCACTATAGTATATCACTCCATATGAGGCTTGGCATGGTCGAAAGCCATTTGTTGCCCATCTGTGTGTCTTTGGTTGTGTGACATATACATTAGTACCTGAACAACAATGCACAAACTTGGATTAAAAAGTAGTACAATATATTTTTGTTTGGTAGAGTTTTGAAAGCAGAGGCTATCATCTGTATTACCTAGAGAACAAACCCATTTTTGTTATCTCTGATGTTGATTTTGTGGAAGATGCAATTAAACCATTAGCTTCATGTAATAAGGAGACATTAGTTAGCTTCAAAGAAATTTAGAACACTTTACTACCTATTTTTATAAGTGGATAGGCAATTGCTAGTCCGAATGAGGCAATGTTTGAGCCTTTACAAGTTCCACATGATGATGCAGGTCATTCCATTCTTTATAAAGATTTACATGATGCACTTGTTGATGATAGGGCTGACATAGAGAAGGCAAAAACTATGCCTTAATGGTTAGTGAAGACTTTGGGAGATAGCAAATTAGATGCAGCTTTTCCATGTGGTAATCGTTCACGCCCTCGAATTGCTTCTTTTGCATGAGATTGCTATGCTATCGCTACCTCTAGTCTCTCTGTAGTGAATGAGCTTGTTTCATTTGATGAAGCACAAAATTCAAGAAATTGGATGGCTTCTATGCAATCAAATCGTGATGCTATTGTGAAGAATGGTACTTGCTCTTTATGTGATTTTCCTCATATATATATATATATATATATATATATATATATATATATATATATATATATATATATATATATATATATATATATATACATACATACATACATACATATATATATATATATATATATATATATATATATATATATATATATATATATATATATATATATATATATATATATATATATATATATATATATGTGTGTGTGTGTGTGTGTGTGTGTGTGTATGTGTGTATACACCTACACATACACACACACACATGCAACATTACACATAAACACATACATGTATATACACACACATACACAAACATGCACATACGTACACACATATACGTGTTGGTGCAATTAATCTAAGCCTAAATGCTTGATCATTTATCCTAAGCCTCATATGTGCATTCATGTATTAGCACATGAATGATCTCTTGTAAAAGATTGATTTTTAGTTCTTGAAAAAGTGCATAAGAGGAACTACTTCAATCACGCGTTCTTAGGAGAGTCTTTCCACGAATTTGGTGAGGACTTATGGAAAATCAAGTCCTAAGACCTTGGAACACTTTTAGGTAAATACTTGAATTCAAATTTGAATCTTGGCTAAAACAAAAGGCTATAAAAAGAGGACTACCTAGTCATGGAAAGTAGCCAAACATAGCAAAGATTTTAGAGGATTTAGTGTGGCATATTGAGCTCACGGTATAGCTCTAATATTTCCCTCACATTGTGCAATCATTCATTGCCAATGTCAATGTAATTTATGTGCATTAATACATACGTTTCTCATATTTCATATCTTCTTCTCTGTCATGTATCACTCAAAATAGTGATTTTCACTAATCCATTTTGCAGTGTGTACTTAATAATTTGAAGTGATCTAAGTTGGTATGGATTAATTGGAATCTCTTTTTTATTTCTATAAAGTTTCATTTCAATTGGCTTAGTCAATCTTGCATTATATGCAAAACATTACCCTCTAGTCTACATACTATCAACACACAAAAATATCGGGATGTATCTCTAAGTTGCTAAGCATCATTCTCTCAGAATAGTTGATCATTTCAAGTGAAATAACTTGCAAATGTTAGCTATCAAAGTTAATTAGAGATGCCTAAAAGAATTGCATTCAATTGCTAGCAGAGAAGGAGAACTGTTCATTTCTCTCACAAGGTGTAGTTACCAAAATAGCAAGTTTTAGGTTCACAATGAAACTCCAACTTATCTGTTTTTATCCAATAGTTTGAGGATCATCTTCCAAAGTACTTGGGTGATTATTTGTGCTTATTTTAAAGCTCAAGAGATCTACTTTGCACTCCTCAACTTATTTTTGGCTGGTGCGAAGCAGGAATTCGCAGCACTATCTCATCTCTTGAAGGTTTTCACCATCTCCTCCAATAGTGGTATGAGAGAAACATCAAGGTAAAATGGGAGATGGATTTCCATCATTCATTGATAAACTGGACAGGGGGAAGTATCCTGCTTGGTTTCTAAGGATGAAGCAAGTTATATCCAAGGTAGAAGCCTATATGGATACATATCTGGAGATGAATAAATACCAACCTTTAGAAGCAAAAACCAACCCACAAGAGAGGAGAATGAGAGACTAGTTGCATGGTGTGCAAAGGATGATGTAGCCAAGTCTTACATACTCAATTATATATCTGATTTTTTGTTACCTCATATCTAGAATTGTAAGAATTCCCAAGAGACTTGGGAAGTATTATCTTCATACTTTTGATCAAAATACAAGGGCTAGAAAGAACTAGCTTTGGATGGAATTCACAACCATGATGAAGCAACCAAAGCAAAGTGTAGTTAACTATGTGACCAAGATGAACGATGTAGCTAATGAACTTGGGAGTATTGGAGAAGAAATAGAAGAGGAGTAGATAGTAAGGAATATCGTAAATGGCATTAAGGCTCATGACAAATGGGACTCTTTTACCATATCAATGGAAGTATATATCGACATGTAAATAACTGACCTCAATACATTTGGGGCAACTCGTCACACATGAGACAAAGCTCAACAAGAATGGAGATACATCTAGAGATAATCAATCTTCTACCCTTTAGAAAAATAAAAATAAGAGTAAAGATAAAGCCAAATGTAAGAAGAATGAAGATGATGCAAGTACCTCTCAAGTGAATTCCATAGGTAGAGGAAGAGGTACTTGAGGAAGGGGTAGAGGAGGAAAGCAAGGCAGGGGGAGACCATACAACTCTTCACCTTGAAACATTTGTGGCTTGACCAATCATATCACAAATGAATGCTTCAGAAACACAAAGAATCACAGAGGAAGAGGCTTCCATAGAGGAAGCTATGGACAATCAAGAGGCAAGTTCATTCATGGAGGAAACAACTACCATCACTATTACAACCGAGGCTAAAACAACAACAACTATCAAGGAGGCTTCAGAGGAAGGAGGAATTACAAAAACTATACAGATGATCAAGAGGATTCTCTACCACTAATGAATATGATAGCCAACCAAGGTAAAGATGATGAGTACTTATTCTGTATTGATTGTGGTTGTTTTGATCATGTAGTAGGCAATGTAGAATTATTTCTAACCTTGAAGAACCCAAAAAAAAGCACGATGTTCAGACAGGTGATGACACTAGGCACTTAATAAAAAATATTGGAATTGTTAAAGAATATGATGGTAACATGAACCTTCTAAGGAGGGTATTGTATGTGCCAACAATAACCAAGAATCTAATTAGTGTTCGACAAATTGTTGAGAAGGGTTTACAGGTTAGATTCACAAGGCATGGAGCATATGTCAAGAACCGTCAACAAGGCTTTGAGAGGATTGCAAAATCTAAGAAATGTGGTAGATTTTTTACCTTTGAAGTTGACGATACTAGAAATATTGCTCTCTTCAATTATAAGGACTAAACCCTATCTGAATTAGAGATATGGCATAAGAGACTAAGTCATATAGGTGAAAGGATATTGAAGCAAATATGTAGGTATTAGAGTGTGCTTGGCATCCCAAATGTGTCCAAGCAACACATGATCTACAAATGTGCAGCATGCCAATTTCGCAAGTTACATAGGCAACCAATCAGTAAAATAGGATACATGTATGAAGACTATTTGGAGCTTGTGCACACAAATGTGTGGGGTCCTAGCACATAGCCATTAATTTTAGGGTAAAGTGTATTATGTTTCATTCATAGATGACTATACTAGATGGAAAATACTTTGTTTTGTGAAGCATAAAGATGAAGTCTTCACTTGTTTCAAGAAGTATTTAACACTCATTTAGAATCAAACAGATAAAAGTTTGAAGAGGCTCAAATCTGATGGAGGTGGTGAGTATTTCTCACATGAGTTTGACTCCTTCTTATAGGATAGAGGCATAAAGAGAGAGATTACAACAAGGTACACTCTTGAGGAGAATGGAGTGGGAGAAAGAAGAAATAGATCAATAGCACATGCTACACAATCAATGGTGAATGAGAAAAAACTCCCTAATTATCTATGGGTAGAGCTTGGTTCCACAGCCACTTACCTAATCAATAGGCTTCCATCCAAGTCTCTGGACGGGATGACACCTTATGAGGCATGGAACGGTAGGAGACCTTCTTTAGATCATTGTAAAATCTTTGGATGCATTGCTAATGCTCACATACCCTCACAGATTAGAGGAAAACTTGATCCAAAAGGTGAAAGATGTATATTCATTGGCTATGATTAGAATAAAAAAGCATATAGGTTATATAATCCCACTAAAAAAGGATTTATAGGTCGTAGGGATGTGAAGAAAAAATTGAGTTTGAGACTTGGAAGTCCAAGAGCAAAGAAAAGTCCAAAAAATTAGAACACATACTAGAGTCATCCAATCAAGCACTTAGAAGATCTCAAAGGGAAAACAAGAAACCTATCAGGTATGTCTATGACACATCACTAGTCACCAAGCATTCTACATACATGGCTAAAGATTCTATGCAAGAGGAATCTTCTTCATTTGAGGAAGCCAACAAGACAGAAGAATGGAGCAAAGCTATGTATGAGGAAATTGAAGCACTTCAAGAGAATAGTACTTGGGATTTGGTTCCCAAAAAACCATTCATGACGGTTATAGGATCCAAGTGGATTTACAAAGTGAAAAAGGACTCAGATGGCACAATAAAAACTTATAAAGGAAGGCTAGTCGTAAAAGGGTTTTCTCAAACCCATGGAGTGGATTATGAGGAGACCTTCTCACTTGTAGCTAAGATGCGAACTATCAGAGCTTTAGTAAGTACTGTTGCTTCAAAGAATTGGAACTTGTATCAATTAGATCTTAAAAATGCATTCCTTAATGGGTGGATCTCTAAAGAGGACTACATGGCTCAATGACCAAGATATATAGATAAAGAAAAATATGATTATGTATGTAAACTAAGGAAGGAACTATATCGTCTAAAGCAAGCTCCTAGAGCTTGGAACCATAGGTTGATCATATACTTGTAGGACCAAAGTTTTGTTCTAAACAAGGAAGATTCTTCATTGTTCATTAAGAAGACCAACTTAGAAGTTATTTATCTATGTGTTTATGTAGATGATAATGCATTATAGGAAATGATCCCAATGGCATCAAGAAGATCAAAGCTCAAATGAAGGAGGAGTTCAAGGTAAGTGATCTTGGATAGGTTACATATTTTCTTGGCTTAGGGATTGTCTACATAAGTTCAGGTGTTTTCATTACTCAGAGAAAGTATGTCCATGATATATCAGTTAAATTCAAAATGAAAAATGCAAAAATTTCACGTACACCTAAAATGAACCACAAACTCAGTACTCATGAAGGACAGCTGCTTGAAGACATCACAAGGTATCAGAGTCTTGTTGGGAGTCTCAATTATGCAACCCTAACAAGAGTGGATATATGCTATGGGCTGAGTACATTGATTAAATTCATGCATACACCAAGAAAACCTCACATGGAAGCTGCCAAAAGGATCTTAAAGTACTTGAAGGGTACTATAAATGGACTATTTTATCCATTTACATATGACTTGGATATCAAGCTATACTCTGATGCAGATTGGGCTAGCTCAAAAGATGATAGGAGGAGCACCTCTCGCTACTTATCTTTTGCACAATCAAAGTTCATTTCATGGTCATCAAAGAAACAACCAATTATGGCATTGTCATCAACTGAAGTTGAATCTTGGAGCCTAGCAAATGCAACACAAGAGGCAATGTGGTTAAAGCTACTCTACATAGATTTGGGGATACACATATACACTCCAATGATCTTTGGAGATAACACTAGTTCACTTCATTTGGTTGCTAATATTGTATATCATGCAAGTACTAAGCACATTGAAGTGCATTATCATTATGTGAAAGAGAAGCTACTTAGAAAGGACATACAATTGTCCTATGTATCAACCAACTTGCAATGTGCAGATATGTTAAACAAATCTTTGGATGGAACTAAATTGAATGGGTTCAAGATGATGATTGGATTGCAAGAAATCAAAGAGAATTGAAGCCCAAGCCTATTAGGCTAGAGGGGGAGATGTTGGTGCAATTTATCCAAGTCTAAATGCTTGATCATTTATCCTAAGGTTTATATGTGCATTCATGTATTATCACATGAATGATCTCTTGTAAAAAGATTGATTTTTACTTCTTGTGAAAGTGCATAAGTGGAATCTCTTCAATCATTGTTCTTAGGAGAATCTTTTCATGAACTATTTTTTGAGGAATTATGGCAAATCAAGTCCTAAAACCTTGGAACACTTTTAGATAAAGACTTGAATTTGTATTTGAATCTTGGCTCCGACAAGCTATAAAAAGAGGACTACCTAGTCACATGGAAGGAAGCCAGATATAGCAGAGATTTCAGAGGATTTAGTGTGGCATATTCGGTTCCCATTATAGCTCTAATATTCCCTCACATTTTGCAATCATTCCTGGAAAATGTCATTGTAATTTATGTGCATTGATACAGAAAGTTTTCTCATATCGCATATCTTTTACTCTATCATCTATCACTCAAAACAGTGATCTTCATTGGTCTTCTTAGTGTGTACTTGATCATTTGTAATGATTTTAGTTGGTATACATTGATTAGACTCTCTCTTTTCTTGCTACAAAGCTTCATGTTAATTGGCTTAGTCATTCTTGAGTAATATGCAAAACCTTACACTCTAGTGTGCATTCTATCAACACCACTTGACAAAGTTAGTTAACTATGTTAATTAGATATTCCCAAAAGGATTTTGTTGAATTGTTATCAGAGAAGGAGTAGTGTAAAATAGAATGTTTTTGGTTCACAATGAGAATCCAACTTATTTGTGTTGATCCAATGATTTGAGGATCATCTGCCAAAGTACTTGGGTGATTATTTTTTATTCCTAGAAATCTCAAGAGATCTACGTTGCACTCCTCAACTCAGTTTTGGCTGATGTCAAGCAGGAATTTGCAACACCATCGCATCTCTAGAAGGTTTCCACTATCTCCTCCAACAATACACACATCCACTTAAATATACACATGCACATACATACATATACACACACATACACACACATACACTTACACATACATATGCACATACATACTTATACACACACATACACATACACATGCACATACACACACATACCCACATACACTTAAACATACACATGCACATACATACATATACACACTCGTACACATACACATACACACATATACATACACATACACATGCATATATATCTACACATACACATACACACACATATATTTATACACATGCACATACACATTCACATGCACATATACACATATAGACACATATGCATACACATACATGTAGATACACATACACATACACATATGCATATGCATAAAACATATCTACATGCACATATACACATAGATACACATATATACATGCATATAATCACACTTATATAAATATAGAAATATACCTACATGTGCATACATACATTTTATACACACAACCACATGCACATACATACATATATAGACAAAAACACACACATAATATGAATTAATTGTATAATTATAGTAACACATCAAATGTTAAATATAAAAAATAATAAAATCATTCAAACAAGAATTTTCATTGATTGGTACCATAGGCACAATTCCAAACATAACTGGAACAAGAAAATATATAAATATGAAAAAAATATGTATAGAAATGTAAAATATATATCCAATGTAATATATCAATCATCCTGATTATCATCATTCACATCATCATGTAAGTCCTCATTATCATGATCATCCTCATCATCATGATCATTCACATGATCTGAAGTATCTATAGTGTTGGGAAAGATGGATGGACACTCCAAGTGATGAGTAGGTACTACCAAACCCTACTTAGTACCAGACCCTTCTAACTTCAGAATTGATATGTAGACCCTCTTAGCTTTTCAATGACACCATAGAAGTTCCTATGTACTTTGGAAATGATGTATGAAAAGATTGAATCAAAACAGAGTACTTCTAAATAGAAGAATCCAAGAAAACCTTCTATTTTGGATCATACACCTTCTGCTTGTAATGCTCAGTGCTACCAGTACAATAGAAATTGGAAAGAATCCATTTAGAGGTATCTAATTAACTTAGTAAGCTAGTAAGCTAATGATTCCAAGCAGAATCACTTGAAATGATCCACTATACAGAGAGAAATCAATTTACCAGATTAATCATTAACCTCAATTTTTTAGGACCTCTGTAGAGTTTGACCAGTGAGTGCGTCGATGCGCTTTTCTCCAAATTGGCTGAATGGATTTACTTCAAATTTTTCAGCATATAGATAACCTTGAGCTGATTC
Source organism: Ceratopteris richardii (assembly GCA_020310875.1). Taxonomy (NCBI): domain Eukaryota; kingdom Viridiplantae; phylum Streptophyta; class Polypodiopsida; order Polypodiales; family Pteridaceae; genus Ceratopteris; species Ceratopteris richardii. The sequence continues at coordinate 117,387,591 of CM035419.1, read as the reverse complement.
CAACAAGCTCACAGTGAGAAATGACTATAATAGAGATATCATAGACGAACACTGTAGGTATAATGTATTAATGAACAATGTTGTACAAGATCATAGGCTTGGTAATCATAGTGTTATGATAGAGGTTAGTGTAGGCTACAATGTAGGCCTTACACATAAACAAATTGGCAATGGACAACTCGCGAAAATGATCACTCTAACGGTGACTTTTTCAAGTGAGTTTATATAAGTGTTCCATTCAAATTTGAATTTGAATTCAACTTTTGGCTCTCTCTAAAATTGAACCTTCATTCTAGGAGATATTCGCTCAATGTAGTTATTACTTTCTTAACTAACAAATCCACGACTTTTTTGGGTAGGTGATACAAATATTCTCAAGGAAAAAATAAATGACTTTTACAAAGGTAAAGAAGTAATTCTCTGCTAGCAATGGTTTTCATGTAACTTCACATCTTTATGAACCTCAAGCCAAATGTGAGGGCTTGGCCTTTGTACCAGTAGCTCCCCCTCAAGCCAAACATTTTGGCTTGGTCTTCCACTTTAATCTTCATGAATATCCTGCAATCCAATCATTGATTTGAACCTATAGAGTTTTGTACCATCTAATGCTTTAGTGAACAAATCTGCACATTGCATATTAGTTGATACATATGACAGCTGAATATCCTTGTTTAATAGCTTCTCTCTCACATAATGATAGTGGACCTCTATATGCTTGGTACTAGCATGATAAATAGTATTAGCTGTAAGGTATAATGAACTTGTATTATCTCCAAAGATCATTGGAGATGTAGTATGTAAGCCCAATTCTATATACAACAATCTGATCCATATGGCCTCTTGAGTAGCATTGGCCAATCCTCTATACTCTACCTCTGTAGAAGATAAAGCAATAGTAGGTTGCTTCTTTGAAGACCATGATATTGGCTTATCACCTATAAATGAAAGATATCCTGAGGTACTCCTCCTATCATCTTTGCATCGTGCCCAATCTACATCTGAATAAATTTTAATGTCCAAGTCTGATGTATAAGGGAAATACAAACCACGATGTTGAGTACCCTTAAGGTACTTAAAGATCCTTTTGGCAGCCTCCAAGTGAGGTGCCCTAGGCTTGTGCATAAATTGACTTAGCACACTTAGTCCATAAGCAATGTATATCCTTGTTCATTCATGGAGGAAACAACTACCATCACTATTACAACCAAGGCTAATAAGTTCTTTAAATCATTCAAATATGTGGTGGCCACCCCCTGCGTCTTGTTTGGCTTGAGGCACTTGAGTTCGGTGCCCTTCCCGCTTGTCTCAACAACGACATCAACAAAATTATTCATGAAAAAGGGGAGAGGAACAAAATTGAGAATTGGAGACCTATGACAATGCTTCAAACCTAATATAAGATTTTTGCTAAAGTCATTGCAAATAGGATATCCTACAATTTAGACCAGTGACTTAGCAAAGAACAAAAAGGCTTCATTAAGGGAAGGTCATTATTGGAAGCCATCATTGATATTTGGGAAGGTCTTGAATTCGCTAAAGAATCTAATCAGGACATTGTCTTCCTCAAGATTGAGTTTGACAAAGCCTATGATAGATTGGAATGGGACTATATTTTATAATCGCTCAAAGACCTCCGGTGTAGTTAGAGATTCCTCAAGATGATCTCCACTCTCCTTGGTAATGCTTTGACCAAAGTCAATGTCAACGGGCAACTTTCAAAGGCAATCAAACTAAAATGATCAATCAGGCAAGGCTGCCCATTGGCCCCGCTGCTCTTCGCCATCACCACAGAAGGACTTAGCCGACTTGTTGAGTGACAGATGGATGTTGGTCGCATTAGAGGCATCGCTTTGCCACATAACTCTCGAAAAATGACCATGAGGCTATTTGAAATCGACACAAATGCCTTTGTTCACAATGACGATACCAGCCTAGAAACCTTTTGGTGGTGCTAGCTCGACACTTTTTGCAAGGCCTCTAGGTCTAGAATTAACCATTCCAAGACTGCGTTCGGGGATATCAAAGGGAATCAACCCAATCTCCTCACTATGTAGGGATGCCAAAGCATTCAATCGGGTCAGGTCATTCGCATTCTTGGTATCCCCATGGGATTCAGTGTTACTCTGGAACAAAGGTGGGCTTGGGTCCTCGCTAGACTTAATAATAAACTTAACTATTGGAGGGGTCTGCAAATTAATCTTGCGAGTTGGGCCATGGTGATCAACATGTCCCTCATATCCTCAATCCTATACTTTCTTTCTTGCTCGACACCAAAGGACCAAGAATTATCCAAATTGGAAAGTATTTGTAGGAACTTTCTCTAGACTGGGGACCATAACATGAGGGGAGTGCCTTAAATCAAATGGTCCATTTGCACTAGCCAAAAGGAGAGTGGAGGTCTGGGTATTATGGACATTGGCGGCATGGCCAATAAACTTGCGGCAAAGTGGATGATTAAGGCCTGGTGCAATAGAGACTCCTCTTGGGCCACATTAATTTTCAGAAACACGAACGCGATTACTCTTGTGGGCTACCCTAGATGGGAAAACCTCAACATCCTCACCCTCTTATTGTCTCCGATTCCGGTCTCACCCAAAGGATCCATCCTAGTAAGATCCTTGTGGGGAACAAATTCAAACCTCACATCAAAATCAGTGAAGATTGGAAGTGGGTTGTAGGTATATGACAAAATGACTCTATTTGGTTCCCAATCCAAGGCATGCGAAACGTGGAGCCTTGGAATGTCTTAAGTGTTAAGAGACTCTAGAATAAGGGATTCAAACAATGGAAGCACTTTTGGAAACAGGACACGTATAAATGGGTGGACTTTGAGGACCTTGACCCTAGTGTTGTGGTCACGTACGAGGAATGGAATATTTTATTGAGCAGAAGGCATGCTTGGGATTGCTCTAAAATCCGACTACTTATGGGACAGAACTACTAGGCCTTAAATGGTATAATTGTAATCACCTCTCCAAGCTTCCATATGTTGAAGCTCACAACGACATTCACATCAATCTCAACAAGAAATGGTGTCTCAACTGGACGAGACTTCGATGGGATATGAAATTTATGTCTATCTGGCACCTAGTATAAGAGAAGAATTATCCTTGTTGCCTAGGTGAAGTTTTTTGATAGGGTTCCTATCCATCAACACATCTAGAGGTTCTTCTTCATCTTTGGCATCTTCCATCACTTTGTCCCACATAGACTTATTGTCATATGCAAAAGCGCTTTGGATACCAATTTTTTTTCTTTCCCTTTTATTCATCCATGCTATAGGGATTTCATGAATTGGAAAGGAAATTTTTCTCTCTAGATTGCTTTACCTTGCAATTAGTTTCCTTTTTTAGTATTTGAATTACCTTCATTTGTGTTATATTTAAGAGGCGCTTTCATCCATCTCTTATGTCCTATCACAAGTTCAACCAATCCAGCAAGTTGTCCATTCTCCTCTTCTTCTTCATAAATTTCTAAATTTGTCTCATTTTGAAAACTCCTTAGCATGAAAATGTGTTACCCACTTGTACCCAAGCAAAAATTTCCTCTTCCTCATCCAAATACAATTCTCAATTATCCTTCATGCCTTGTGCCATACAACTACCAATGGTTTGCATCATGCTAGTTTTCCTTTGTTCTTTGGTCCTTCTTCCAAATATATCTCTACAACCTCTTTCCCTTCAATATTTACCCACATAGTATCCTAGTCCTAATCATGTAAAACATTGGCATGCCTTAGCCAAGGTCTCCCACCCAATAGAGAAGAAACTCCATATACTTATGGTAGTCTTAATACAATGAAGTTCAAAGTAAAGATGTTACATTGTACTTCAATTGGAACTTGGAAGCCACTTCTAGTGGTTTTAGCCTTCTCTAGTCCGCCAAATGTCATGGTGAAGTTGGCTAGTCTTGATCCTTGAAGCCCAAGGTTACTCATAGCATGTTTAGGTATCAAGTTAACGCTTGCACCACCATTTAGTATAACTCTTTGTAGATGTTTTCCTTTTGTAGTGGCAATGAGCTATGGTATCTTATTATCTATGGGACGGGCTTCTCCTATAATTTTACCTTCACTCATAGGATTAGCGTTTGCAAGTAGAGTGTTGGGGAGAGCTTTATCAATGATCTCCAAAACTTTTGACCTGAATTTTGCATCCATTTTTTAATTAATCAAATATAGTGACCTCATTTTTAGTGGATTTGAATAGTCTTGAAGTCTCTAATTCCATAACGACATGGGCTATGTGGATCCTCGAGCTCCTTTTAGGCCCTCCTAAATGCCTATCCAATGGGTTCACTTGTGCCTATAAGATCTTCTTTTGATTGAATCTCTTCACTTGGAGTAGGCATATCATCTATTATCCCATTTTTTGTTTTCCATCCTTGAATTTTGGCACGTTTCTCATTTAGGGGCTTTGCCTTTGTTCCTTGTCTACATAATAAAAGATCCAATTTCTTTTATATGTACCAACCCAGCCAATGGTGATGGCATAATGGTTTCTTCTACAAATATTTCATTTCTCATAGAGATCATTTGAATATGAGGCCTTGATGTGGATGCCTTGCTCTTTGGGTAGCAAAGGGTGTAGTCTCTAGCTTATGGGAAACTTCTACAAGGAGAACTCTCTACTAGACGACATTTGATTTGACAATTTTGACACTTCCCACACTTAAAGAAAATTGATTGGCCTTCTAGAACCATTTTCAAATACTACACCCAAGATGTGGGTTGTGTGTATTACCTTGACTCGGTGCAACAACCATTACATTTGGTGGTGGTTGGCAAGTCACATTTAAAAGAGGGCACTCACTTACAACATGGCCTAGTTTTCTTCACATAGTGAAACATATTCCACTTCTAATTCCACTTCCTACATGAAGTTCATGTAGCTCATGTTAAAGTTGTGACAATTCTTTTGCCTAGGACTCCTCTTTCTTTTGTAGTTTTAAGGCTTCAATTTCAGGCCTTAGTTGTGTCACTTCACTTTATTGTTATTTGTGGGGCTTTTTTTCCTTAAGCTCTCAAGTCCCTTCCTCAATTTTGGTACTCAATCTCTAGGTTCCACAGGGTATGGTAGACTAGAAGAGTGAATTCCATATTGGTGTCAATTTTTCTCCAACCTTGTTGATGTGATAATGATCACATCAATTGTTGTCATAGAGAGCACCAATTCCTTGATCATGCATTGTGTGCAAGCTAGAAGTGCTTTAACAAGCCACTTTTTAACCCCAAAAGAACCATGGGGAGGATTTGGTAGTTAACCCTCATCCGTTTGGCTCTACTAACAAATTCAATAAATGTCTCCCCTATACTCACTCGTAAGTTCTCTAATTCTTCAATAATGTTCTTTGTTGTATTTTTTTTGTTGTTACTATGCTTCAATGGCATCCTTCATTACGTCCCAAGTAGCAAAATGGTTGTCTACAAATCAACTTAATCATTTTTCTGGTAGAGCTTCCCATGTTTCTAGGAAAGGTATTTAAAAACCATCTTCTCTTCCCATTAACCCCCATGTTTTACAATGAGCTAAAAATTGCATGACATGATCACCAAGATCTTCATGTGCTAGTCCTTTAAAGGAAGGAAATTTTACATCTAATCGAGAAAGCAAAGTTTCTAAGTCTACTTGAGCTTCCATGTTTCCTACTAATGATGTGAGGGAAAGACGGGCTAACCTACGAGCGACTTTCCTTCTCGTTGTTTTCAAAGAGCCTCCTAAAGTTTTTGATTGTGTTGTAGTCATGATTTTGCATCCTATTCCTTAGGTTCAATCTGAATTCCAAGGAAAAGGAAGAGTTATCTCTTCAATTATAGTGATGAAACCTTTGCACTGCTTCCTCACTTTGTAATTGAGATTCTCCTATGCTCAAGATGCCTTATCCCACCACACATGCTAAATTTTGTTGGGGGAATTCTTTAGTTGAAAGAGGCTTGAGTGTTTATTGGAGAATAATAGAGCACCATAAACAAGCAAAAATTACACCCAAAGCCTTTGTGCCTTTATTCGCATGAAAGATAACATAGCGAATTGCTATGTGTGTGTAACCCTTTTAAGACAAAGAAGTACACAAAATATCACAAGTACTTGTGCAATAACCTTTGCATCGATCCTTAACCTTGTTGAGGAGCTTGCCCATGTGAACTCCTTTCAATCAATCTTTCAATAAGTTTGAAGGCTTTGAAGGCCTACAACACATCCTTGATAATACCTTATAACACTTCAGCTGATCTCTGTGCACTCTAACTACATACTTTGTCCGCTTCTTTGCACACTTTCTCTTTCTTTCTCTCTCTCTCTCTCTCTCTCTCTCTCTCTCTCTCTCCTTTGCACACTTTGTCTCTTTAGACTACTTTAGTGTGTGTTTCTTGCTCTTTCTTGCTCTCGTAATGTAGAGTATGCTCTTGATTCCTTAGTCTATCTCCAAGAATGCCCCTTTACTGTGTGGATTCCTCTTAAGTATGCCACTTCCTTCCAAAGTACGTCTCTATCTTGATGCTTCCTTTGTTTTCCAAGGAATCTTCTCATATAAAGACCAATGACTCATTATTTTTTCATGTAATAACTTTATGAAAAACAAACATTTTAAAAGGGGAAACACATAAACTCTTGTGTATCCTCATTAGTGCCTATCTTTTCAACATTTGACCTTACTTTCTCCAAAATCTGCACATAAGGGAAATTTCACCTTGACCTTCCATTACAATTCAAAAGCCTTAACAACCTTTGAGGATGATTTGTTTTCAATTTGCATTTAAGTGTTTTTGCAATACAATTGTGGGCAGACCACATGTGTATCAATGTCCTTCGCGACTTGTGCACGGATTCTCCTGAAGCAGTAGGTATGTGCATATGGTGGATAGAACCAAATATTTTTAAACATTACATGTCCAAGGTTGACAAGATCCCTGAGAGTGTCTCCACAAGTTTGGGGCTCTACGCATAAAATAAACATTGTTTGTAATTTTATCATCCCAATAACAATTTGGTAAATTCATTTCATTCATCATTGACCATGCTACCTCTTTGTAATATTTTTACTTCCTCTCTGCTACCCAATATTTTTGGGGTGTGTTCCTACAAGTGAATTGCCTCTTGATGCTCCGAGACCATAAGTAGTTAGAGAAATCTTCGGAGAAGTATTCTTTCTTCATGTGATATCAATGTCCTTGTATAGCTATCTACTTTCTGCTCTACACCTAACTTGGATTGCATGCGACTATTGAATAGATTTGACTTAATGTTAATATACTAGATCGATGTCATCCTAGTGCAACGATGAATACATGTGATCAAGTACTCACGATCTCCCTATGATGCTTTCTTTGTTAGACCCCAAACATATTTACGAATGAGCTTAAAGGGGAATTTGCTTACGTGTGTGTTCTTCATGAAGGGCAGTGCCCTATGCTTGCCTCATTGACAAGCCTCGCACAACTGCTTCATGTTTTGAGAGTGGAATCAAGTAGCCCTTCCATAATGCACCTGTACATATTTTTCATCCTTTGAGCATTTACATGGCCTATCCTTTCGTGCAATAGCAATCTCACCTAGATCCACAACTAAAATATGAAGCATAAGATTGCTTAGAAATTACATCGAAAGTGAATAGCCTTTCCTTGATTCTTTCTATTGGTCACAAGTCTGTTACCCACCTTAGATTACTCCACAAAGTAATCTTTTTCAATGAAATTTACTTGATATCATCTTCCCACTATTTTTAAACAAATATAATGTTCTTGGTTATGGTTAATACTGCAAGTTTGTAGGAGGATCTCTTTTAATTTTTGTCCAACACAATATCTCATATATGTGTGATCTGGTGAGTGGTTTCATACCCGATATTAACATACCCTCTTCCAACACAATATCTCATATATGTGTGATCTGGTGAGTGGTTTCATACCCGATATTAACATACCCTCTTGATTGTGATTCATGAAAATTAGTGAATAAATCCTTACTGTAGCTCATGTGTTGGCTGCATACAGTATTTAAAAACCATATCTCATATATCTTTTGCCTTTGCGCTCTCACATGCATCATTTCTAATAAACTCTCATGATAAAAGTTTTATAAGACATTCGCATAGTGACCTTGGCCCTTATAATTCGAGCCAAACCTCTAGGTTTTTCTTTGATTTGGTGCTCAGTACCAGTACCTTACAAATTGGCCTTGTTTGCTACAAACATAACACCCATCTCCATTGTTGTTGCTCTTGATTAGCGTCCTCTAGTTCTTCGTCTACGTTTTCCTTTATGTGATGACTCACCATCCCTCGGCCAAACCTTCTTCTTTCTTTGCTTGATCCTGCTCTTCATCATTATTCTTTTGCGTTACCTACGTAAGATGCATGGGATTGATCTCTTTGCTTTCCCACCTCCTACGTTCATTTCTTTTGTACCATTAGTGCTAGTAGTTGCTCAAATTCCCGTAGAAAATCCTTTTAACTTTATCATCATCTCTCAAATCATTTAGTGTGTGTCTCGCTAGGTCATCAACTTCAATGTGGCACTCCATGGATCCGAGCATCCTCAAGTTCTTTAATCTTGAATACACATTCATTAATATGCAGGGTATTCATATTCAGCATGATTCAGCTTTTCACTTTCAAACAAGACTCGTTGACAATTTTGAATCAATATTGCTCCTATTTCAAAAGCACTCGCATCTCTTTCAAGTAGGAATTGTTGATTGGGATTTATTTTCTTTAGAAAAGGTTTTGTGGCAATAGATTTCGTAATATGTTCAATACTTTGACTTTGTGTATCCCCCCCCAAGTTATGAGTTTGGAGTTTCTCTTTAATGCATCAATTAAAGGTACTCCTATCTCAACAGTATTGTGAGGAAACTTTCCTAATATCTTGCTAATCCCAAAATCTTTGGAACTTTAGGCTCCGGATGACGTAACGTTCAAGACTTGAACATATTTGGTGATGGAGAGTGTTAATCTCCAAAAGAACAACCTACTCTTGAATTTAGAACACGTCTATATCAAGAGTAAGTCAAAACCTTCACTAAATTAGAGGTCCAATCTCCAAATTATCAAAACTTGAAAAATTCTATGAAGAAGATGAAACACAGAAAGTCTGCTGCACAATTTCTTCTCATTGACCTATCAAACCTGTAAAGTTTTCTATGAAATTTTGTATGGAGTGTCGACTAGAGATTGCGCACCTCCTCCAAGTTAAAGTTCTCTAAAAGGTTTAGTATAACTTGAGAAATCAACTTCACAAGTTACCTATGTCTGAATCTGCACTTCTGAGAAGTCGATTTAGACACCCCTAACTTCTTAACTTCAATTCTCTCAGTACAAAACCCGTTTAAGCAAATGCTTCTAGCCACGAGTAGATCACCTTCCAACTTAAAGATTAAGTGCTTACTTGCACAAAACTTTAAACTATGGAGTGAGAACTGACCAAAAGATTAAGATCGAAATTTGCGCCTGTTTCAGAGAACTGTAGACACTCAACACATATGAATGTTCCTACTAACAATTCTCCTAGCCTGTTTACAATTAGACTCTGAAATTCAGGTCACAGGCTCATTAACTAACAACTTAGATATCCTCAAAAGGATTTCACAATTGATCAAAAACAGACGGAGCAGACACGGAAAGATCGGGCGCAATATTTTTTCATTAACTCAGAAAATTACAGTTGAGTGATGAGAGGAAACTCAACTAACTTTTCACATGTCTCATGACATCTATCTTCTTCATTCTTGACTTCTACCTATTCTCACATATGCGCTCATATCACGCCTCGACATTTTCATGGTATTTATAGATAAATTTGTACAAGTCTATGACTAGTCAAAGACCTAAGTGACCTATGTACATATGTATACATTCCTCACAAACTCTGAATGTGTCTTTCTTCCAAGCTTCAAGAATTGTTCTCATCCTTCATTCTTTAGTCTTCAAACATTCAATTGGTGATTGATCTGCACCAACATTTGGATCAACTTTAATATTGTTTGCACCATATTATACGTCGAAGATATATTTTATTTTTTTGAAAGAATTCACACTTTGATTCTTTTTCGTACACCTGATGGCATGTGACATTTCAATTGCTCAAAGGACTATTGAATATTCTCCAGGGTGAAGTTATTAGTCCTCAATGGTTCCATTGAATTCCAAATTTCTTCTACTATCTTCAGTTCCTTGTCGATTACAATTTGAGTCCTCTCTTGTAGTACCTGCTTAGCATCTAGTAGTTTCTTTTCCACAACGTTGATGTTGTTTAACTTACAAGGATTGCATTTAGGTTATGACTCGATGAAAAAAATCTAATCCGCCAATGTTGAATTCTTTTATCTTATCAAATCAACATTTTATTTAGAGTGCCCTACTCTACCACAGGCTTTGATGCTTGCCTTGTATCTTTCTTTGAGCTCAATCTTCAGTGTAGTCCTCTCTTCTTCCGTTTCATCCATCATGATCTATAAAATCACCATGGAACTTTGCATAGCCTATACATGCTCTATAGAGATATGGACTTTACCAACTAAATTATCCTCTAACCCATGAAACCTCTAGGTTAGCAATGAATTCTCCCTCTCAAAGTCCTTCTTCTCAACCGATTAAGTACTCATTTATGCAGGAGTGAATTTGAGAGCGCACAGTGTTAGTAATCTTGAGGCATTAGCCATAAATATTGTGGTAGCCTTGAACTCTTTAAGATACTAGTGATAGACGTTCTTTGAGCAGGGAAATTGTGGCATACGGCACTTGCCATTTTGAGGATCTCCATGGGCCTTTAATACGATCTATAAGTATGAGGAAATTGATATGTGTTTTCCCCTTACGCTAGTTCTATGGACATCGCTCCCAATAATTTTATTGCCTTATCTCTTTCTCAGCCTTTTTCTTACATTAAACCTCCAAGCTAGTTTCTTCCTAAGCAAGCTTCTCTTTTGTCCTTCGACAAACCAAGCATCTTCCTCTTCTTATTGGGGATTTTTTAGTTCAAAGGGGCTTGAGTGTTTGTTGGATAAGAGCACTCGAGCTTCCAATAAGGCTGTCGGACTCGTCACTTCTACTATCGACATGCAACATCTTTAGTTTCTCTCTACACATTCTCTTTTTATACTTTGTCCCCTTCGTTGCACAGTTTGTTCTCTCTTTTGTAAACTTTATCTTTGTGCACTATAAGTGTGTGTCTCTTTCTCTCTCTTCCTCTCACAATGTAGTGTATACTCTTGCTTCCTTCATCTATCTTGAAGAATGCTCCTTCATTGTGTCAATCCCTCTTACATATGTCACTTAGTTCCCAATTACTTATCTATATTGATGCTTACTTTGTTTTACTAAGAAACTTCTCATGTAAAGACCAACAAATCCCTATTTTGTCCTATAATGGCTCTATGGAAAGCAAAAATTTTAATGGATGGCCACACAGAAGCTCTGCTATATCTTCTCTACTCCCGACCTTCTCCACTTTTGACCTTAGTTTCTCCAAAATGTGTGCATCTTCCATAAGACTTTAAAAGCCTTAAAAACCCTTAAACATGACATTTTTGCAACTTGCATTTAACATTTCCTGCAAGACAATGGTGGGAAACCATTTTTTCACTAAAATTTGCACCCATGTCCTTGGCCACTTGTGCACCACATGTGCACCATTTTTTGAGGTTAGTGCTTTGACACAATCAAGAGTTTCCTGCGATCTCCATCCTAGAGAGGGATTGTCAAAAGCATGAGCAAATAAATGCCACTACAATAGAAGTCTTTGAAAGACTTTAAAAAGAATAGAAAAGCAATCAAGAATGCCAAGGCAAGGGAACTTTTGCAAGGAAACATTCAAATTGGATTGTAGATAGAGTATCTAAGAGGGATGAGGACATTGATGATGATGTAATGGAAAATATGGATAGCAGGGAAGGGATTAATGAGACAATATGAGGGAGGGTTGTCGTGACGTTCATTGAAAAGAGGGAAGTGCACAAGTTAATTCCTCCTAAGGTTCACACAAGAACATGGTTTAACAAGCTTAGTTCAAGTTTTGACGAGTGAGGTATCTTCAATTCTAATCATTTCCATGTGTGTGTCATACAGTTCATTAAAATGAGGGAACCTCATCAATTGCAGACTAAAATTTGTAAACTTTAACAAAGAAAAGTAGTATCTATCTAATTCAACAGAGCTTCCTACTGTGATATGAAATCCAAACATCAGAAGCTGATGGGACACAATTTAATCACTTGATGAAGCATCTAATTTCCCAAGTATGATATATAAACGCTGCGTGAGGAAGTTCCTATTTACAACATGCTTTATGTCTAAAACCTCTAATTCTAAATGCAAAAATTGAAGGAGATTCATTTACAGTAAGGAGACGCAAAAGACAATTCCTATATAAGCAATATATGATAACACACAGTCATACTCTTTCTGATGTAAACAAACACACTTAACATAAACACAAACCATTTTTATGTTTAATCATTGCCTCAAATACAGATGGCATGATAGACATGTTGAACCCATTTTTCTTAGCATTAAAGCGATGACTGCTCAGAATTCAGAGATCGTAATCTCATTTCTCCAACGCAATACTGTATTTCCATCATCTAATAACAACAAAAAAATCACAAATATCATTTCAAAGCAGCAATAAGATTTTAGAACCTGTTTTCGAGAAGAGACCTGAACAAAGCTTGCGTGACAATAGGTATCATTTACTGGAAGATTGCAGAAAGGTTTAATCCATTCAAGGCAAAATCAATGCTCGGATGAGGATTACCTTTGAACATTCTCATTGATCAAGAATTTCACACCCTTTTTTTTTTTTGAAGCAAATTCTGAAAGCATTGGTATTCTCTACACTATGAGGCGAAAACATACAGTCGTGGACTTGAATGCAGAAGCACAGACATTCTGAAGCAACAGCACATGGTACTGGATGACCAGAGTAAGTGAAGCCATGTCCAAATGACCCCATTTCATTGCTTTGTGATCAAACGAATTCTGCAATGTGTGGACCCATCAAGACAGCTCCAATGGGCATGTAACCAGATGAAAGAGCCTTGGCAACTGTAACAAGATCAGGCTTGATGTTGTACTTCTCACATCCAAACATTGTACCCAGCCTTCCAAATCCATAGATCACCTCATACCACCAGCACCCATGACTGGCTCTGCAATAAACGCTGGATTATGAAAGCGCCAATAGTGAGAACAGTCTGTGTGCAGAACAAAGGGCACAGGTAGATCAAAGCTCTGATGAAGATTGCTTAGTCCTGTGAGACTTGCTGCAACAATTGTTGATCCATGATACGCCTTTTGTCGAGCAATTATTTTCTTTTTCTGCGGTCTTCCTAATGCATTGTTATAATACCAGACCAGCTTCTCCTGTCGAAAACTGGGTATCATTAGCTTCGGATCCGTCGTTTGTGTAAAAGACCTTTGACATTTCAGCTGCTGTAAAAATCTCAACCAACTCCTTGGAAAGTTGCAGAGCAGGTTGAGTGATACGATTCCAAAATGAGTGATAGAAAGGTAATTTATTTAACTGCCGTGTTGCAGCATCAATAAGACGAGGTTCATGCCCACCTAAAGCTGTACACCAGAGACCAGCAAGTGAGTCAAGGTATTTCTTTCCTTTGTTGTCAAATACATAGGCTCCCTCGGATCTCTCTATCACCAGGGGATCAGAATCGACCACCTGACGAGCTGCTGTAAAAGGAGCTAGCACTGCTTGACCTCTGTCACTACTAATGTGTTCTTCAGCAGCAGCAGTGTAAGCTTTACGTATTGGATCCGATGATGTTTGTGCACTGCAAGCTTGAGGAAACAAGTTTCTGGACAGCAGCTTTGCCCTGAATTGCATATACTTCAGATGAATCCATGCGTACAGAGACTGTTCTTGTAGCGTTATAATTCGGATGTTTGAAATTTGATCTTGATGGACATAGGCAACAACCATATGCCGTTGGGCCTATACATGAAAAGCATGTGTTCATGCCTACCCGCAGGTACTCCCATCTGCAGGCTTGCATCAAGCCAACCATTCGTGAGCAAAGGCTTTCTGAAGATTTTGATGCATTCTGCACAGCGCATTTTGGATGCTCGAAATGAGCACCAATACTAAAGACACCACTGGAATGCGTGGAAGCATCTGTTCGTACAGCCACGCTAGGACATGACAGCTTTGAGCTCCACCCAAAGAGGCCGCCTCTTGGACCTCGGACTGGATATGCCCTTCTTTTTTTTTTCAGAAATGAAACGAAGCCTTCTTCTTATTTGACACCTATTTTCCAGTTTACTTGATTATTCCTCTCCTCAAGCTATAGTAAGCAATTTCTTTGCTTCTCCTGGAGCTATACTCAAAGATTGTCCCGCTGATGTCAAGCAACTTGTGCCTCTGTCTTCGGATTCTGATCATACGTTGTCGCGGGCTATTATATCTTTTCTTGATGGGTACCGTAGCAAAACCAGAATATCAACTCTGCATCACACACACGGAAGGATTGATCTCACTAACTCTGAGTATTAACTTCAATTGCTTTGAGCTGTCCAAACGTGCGAAAGATTCTACTTAGCCGCTGTTGTTGTCGAAAACTACATGTATAATTTTTTTGAGTTGCTTAACTATACAGAAGAGTTTGTACGCTCTGCTCACGATAAGTTTCTGAGTTCCATTTTTCCTCTTCCCATCTCCAAGCGTGCACGCCTGATCCTTCATGATATATCTCTTCTGTTCTCGATCCTGGTCTTCCTATTAGCATCAAAAACCTAAGCGACTCGCGTGTGCTCCCTCCTCTCTGTTCATATCTGTCCGCACCACGAAAATACACATACATACTTGTGCACATACATAAATTCATATATACTAACACACATATGTACACAAATTATTACACATGAATTCACACATACATGTATTCATTTTTAAATGGACTATTACTCATGCACTTACACATTTAAGCATATACGTGAAACACGCATGTGCACATATATGAACATATACATACACACGTACTCATGGATGCATTCACATGGGTGCATGGAAATTTGCGAGCATACACTTGGATATACACATGTGCAAATGCTCCTGCAAGTACAAGAAATATGTAAAGAGAAGCAATCCATGCTTCTTATCACCAATGTATTGCAAACAATGATCTCAAGCACTCATACATGATAAAAGCTATATATAAAGGATAGAAATCACCAGAGTCTATTAGATTCTTTATATGTTTGATTTGACTTCCACATCTTATCACCTTAATTCCTTCCAATGAGTAGCTTCCATCTTGCCATTGCAATCAGGAAAGTTAGCATCTTTAACAATTTCATTTGATTTTAGTGTACCTTTAGCAGAGCTATAAGATGGTGTTCCCTGCTTGACTATCAATCATGAATCCAAATCCTGACCACATCCACCCCCTCTGAACCTGTGCATCCTCTGGATGCACCAACCTGCATACATAACATCAAACACAAGCAAGGATCAAGCAGTCATAGCATATAAACAGAACTTAAAGAAAATTTTAACTTGATGCATGAAACCTGAAAATGCATTAGTCTTGCCATAAATTAAGAGAAGAAAGTAGACAAAAGCATCTCATACAACATACCAGAATACATTAATGCACTTAGAGTAGAAATCATATGAGTAAATCGAAGACTTCTTAGCTCTCTCGTTAACTCGACCCGGTCAGATCTAGTAGCCTATCCGAAGCATTTGCATATACCAGTCTTCACTAACTCAATTTATGAAACTCGCTTCTGGCTTCCCTATTGATCTTCTATCATCTGAAGCCCCTTCAGACCCTTTTCTTATTTTTCTCATATTTTTATTCTGTTTTTCTTTATTTTAATTCTTTATCCCAGCTCAACCTTTATATCTTTGCCTTTATTTTTATTTATTTATTTTTCCACATTTTTCGGCCTATGTCGAAATCGGATGCGACTCGTGGACCTGACCACCCGGCCGGGTTTAGCCCACCCATCTACCGACCCGACATAGCGCATGATTCACAATGTCAGCCTCATACGAAATCAACGTCAGCTCGTGGCTCTGACCACCCGGTCAGAGTGACTCCACCCGCCTATCAACCCGTATGAGCACGTAACAACATGTAGGTCAGGCCATACGACACAACTAGCGTCAGCTCGTGGCCCTGATCACCCGACCAGGGTAGTTCCACCCACCTACTAGCTCATCGCAGCACCCAACAACACATACACATACATATAGATAGCTGGCTGGTATAAGAATTCTTTTCTCAAGATATAATCTGTCTGAAGATTAGGTCAGATGAGAGATCAAGAGTAGAAGTCGAAGTGTCTCACTCATCAAGTGCCCGTAAACACTACTATATACAGATACTTAGTCTAGGTCTTCCCTTCACCTTCCTAGGTCTTGCTCTCGAAAGTTCTAGTCCATCTTCTAACCTTACTCATATAATCCTGGTCCTTATACATTACATGTAATCTAATTAGTGGCACGAGATCTTTGGTCTACTTAATTTTCTTATTTAAACATTTCTATATGCATTATATGCATAATCATGCAGTCTTTTTATATATACATATACAAGAGAGAAGAAAAAACTGAAGTGATAACATCTCACCAGTATGAAGTCAGAAGCCGCTTGAGCTTATCGCATCCAATCTCCTCTTCTTGTTTCATTCTGAGTCGCTATCTTCAATGTATTGATTTGATTCCTGTGTCTTTCTTCAAATCAAAGCAAAAACATAAGATATATACATTCCTATTTACAAAAACATTCCTTTAAGCTTTATGGAATTTTATTGAAAAAGATTCTTCCTTCAATCTCACCTTCTTTAAAACATACTCACCAAAGAAACTGTGCTTGAAAAGAAGCCATCTCTGAACTGCATCAATCAAGGTAGCATTCTTAAACAAGTTAGATATGTGGACAAGCCATTTCATTTGCTCGTCCATTCCTTGTAGGCTCGACTGGCATACATAGCTTTTAGAGAATTTGAAAATCCATGATTTAATCATTTGAGCATAGTTGCTTTTATTTACATTTCTCTCTAATGCATCATATGAAGATGCACATGATAAATGAGCACATGTATATAGATTCTTAAAATTTGGAGTATTTAGAACATCATCAAACAAATCAATCATACATATGTTTTGATTCATTTTAAGGTTGAAATCATTTGAAAGGATTTCATCATTTCCATTATGATTATCCAATCTTTCTTCTTCATTGCCATTAAGGGTTTGAATACATTCATAAGATTTACACTCTGAATAGGAAGGTTCATCATTCTTTGACTGCAAATTATGTTCATTTTCGTGATTCAGTCTATCATAATCCCTCCTTACTTGAGTGCTACAAATTATAGAATCTGCTTCTATCTCTAATCTCTCCAAGAACTCCTCATCTTCTTCTTTTTCTAGATTCATTTGCCCATTATCATGAAGAAACTCAATATCATCACAATCAAGAAAATCTTGATCATCTAAATCACTAAATTCTTGCTTCTCCAAGTAAGATTCATTGGAAAATCTACATTCATCTATATTCTCCTGATCCTTTTCAAAGATATACATGTAATTTGATGTCAAATCAGTTTTCCTATTCAAGATGCCATCATCAGATTCTTTATCTATCTCAATTATTTCTTGTTTATTATCTTTAGAGGATGTGTTTTTGCCACACTCCTCATACATTTCTTTTATTATTGAATCTTGCTCAAATACTTCATACCTGAATATCTCATCATAGACGCTTGAGTCAATTGAAACTTCATCCATCTGGTAACATTTATATCTAGCTTCATCAATGCAAATATTTGACTCAACGGTTTCACATTCAATATCTTTTGATGCTATGCACACATCATATTTATCATACATCTCATTAAACGTTGTATCTTCCACTTCATGCTTGATTTCTTTGATATATGAACTCAACTCAACATGATCATTCTTAACATACATATCAATGTAAAGAGGAGTAATCAGTGGAGTATCCTCATCGCGCTCATGATCATTCATATGTCCTTCTTCATGGAGTACAATATCGTTCACATACATATCATTATATTGAAGCTCAATCAACAACTCATTCTTACTCCTGTGATTAGGATCACTCTCTTGTACCTCTAACAACTCATTTAATGCGGCGTCACTCAAGATTATTTCACAATCTTGATCTTGATCTAAACGATCAGTAGGCTTTGCATCATGCTTTTCGCCATCGGTATACATACTGTTCTCTACAGGATTCATCATTTGCATGTCCTTCTGATTGACATCCTGCTCACTTACATTCTCTTTATGCGAATCAATCATTTGGCCATAATTCATATTTGAATCATATGCTTCAAGAGATGTTTCACTCTTAGATGGTATCAAATAGTTCAAGTATTGCTTGATTTCGTCTTTTAAGGAACCATCCTGTGCTTGATCATCACATGGATTCACTGGATTATTTTGAGTTATTTCATTTGCAATCTCTTTCTGATCACCTTGACTTCCAGTAGATATCTTTAAATAATCTTGGTTATTATCATATCTTGCCTCTTTGTTTGTTGGATTATCATCCCTTAGAAGCGAGAAGTCTATCAGATTATAGGAAGCCTCATGTTGGTTTCTTGGTGTGTTTTGTTTATTTTTGTTTTGTTGTATGTTTGATATTGGTTTGATTTTGTTTTGTTTAGCTTCCACATATTCCCTTGCTCCTCCCATCTTTGGGGTTTGTGCATATACAGTATTTGTAGATGTGATCAAAGTATCTACAGGCTCTTGGTACCTTGAATCCTCAGAGATTGCATCACTTATGTTTATAGGTTCTTTATAGTGATCCCCTTCATAAGCATGTACGTGTATTCCATGCATATATTCTTTATGTCCAACTGGGTTTTCTATTATTCTATAGATTTGCAACTTATTTTTAGTCTCTGAAATGCATGGAATTTGTGTATCTTCTTCATTTGCATAAATGTCAGCTTGCCAATCGTTTAAAAATTTTTCTATTGTTTGTTGTTTCTTCACATATCTCATCACAGCTTCATGGACAAGCGTCCAATCCTCTGTGAGCCCTGAGTCGGAGTCTATATCTTGAAGAAGTGGAATTAACTCCTCTCGGGCATTAACATCGATTGTTCGAAGAAACAACGAAACCCTTTCATGACTCATGCACCTCTTATCGTGCTCGGAAAGATCATCATATTGTCGCTCAAAATCTTCTTTGATCTCAAGAATTGGTTGGTCTTTGGGCATATGAACCCACCTCAGGAAAGATCTACGAGTTACTTTATCAAGATCCTCTAGCATAAACTGCTTGAGGAGTGTCGCTTTGTATTGGGACCATGTCGTCAGATTTATTCGCATTATTTGGTCTCGCATGTCGTATCCCGACACATAGATAAAGTTTTCGCATAGTTCTTTTTCCGTCATCGGACTTAGTCCGACACCTAGATATTTGGCCTCGAGTTCATATTCTTTGCAGAACTTTGAGACATTCTTTCCATTGAAAAAGCCACACCGATTGACTAGACGTTCATGAAGTGATTGGATGGCTTTTTGACGCCTATCTTCTTCTTGAAATCGTAGGAATTGAGCTAGGATTTCTTCCATTTTGATTATGCTAATCTTTGTGTCTCTATAACTCACTCACCCCCTCCTTTCACGTCGGGTTCACCAGGTATGTCGTGACGTTCATTGAAAAGAGGGAAGTGCACAAGTTAATTCCTCCTAAGGTTCACACAAGAACATGGTTTTAACAAGCTTAGTTCAAGTTTTGACGAGTGAGGTATCTTCAATTCTAATCATTTCCATGTGTGTGTCATACAGTTCATTAAAATGAGGGAACCTCATCAATTGCAGACTAAAATTTGTAAACTTTAACAAAGAAAAGTAGTATCTATCTAATTCAACAGAGCTTCCTACTGTGATATGAAATCCAAACATCAGAAGCTGATGGGACACAATTTAATCACTTGATGAAGCATCTAATTTCCCAAGTATGATATATAAACGCTGCGTGAGGAAGTTCCTATTTACAACATGCTTTATGTCTAAAACCTCTAATTCTAAATGCAAAAATTGAAGGAGATTCATTTACAGTAAGGAGACGCAAAAGACAATTCCTATATAAGCAATATATGATAACACACAGTCATACTCTTTCTGATGTAAACAAACACACTTAACATAAACACAAACCATTTTTATGTTTAATCATTGCCTCAAATACAGATGGCATGATAGACATGTTGAACCCATTTTTCTTAGCATTAAAGCGATGACTGCTCAAAATTCAGAGATCGTAATCTCATTTCTCCAACGCAATACTGTATTTCCATCATCTAATAACAACAAAAAAATCACAAATATCATTTCAAAGCAGCAATAAGATTTTAGAACCTGTTTTCGAGAAGAGACCTGAACAAAGCTTGCGTGACAATAGGTATCATTTACTGGAAGATTGCAGAAAGGTTTAATCCATTCAAGGCAAAATCAATGCTCGGATGAGGATTACCTTTGAACATTCTCATTGATCAAGAATTTCACACCCTTTTTTTTTTTTGAAGCAAATTCTGAAAGCATTGGTATTCTCTACACTATGAGGCGAAAACATACAGTCGTGGACTTGAATGCAGAAGCACAGACATTCTGAAGCAACAGCACATGGTACTGGATGACCAGAGTAAGTGAAGCCATGTCCAAATGACCCCATTTCATTGCTTTGTGATCAAACGAATTCTGCAATGTGTGGACCCATCAAGACAGCTCCAATGGGCATGTAACCAGATGAAAGAGCCTTGGCAACTGTAACAAGATCAGGCTTGATGCTGTACTTCTCACATCCAAACATTGTACCCACCCTTCCAAATCCATAGATCACCTCATACCACCAGCACCCATGACTGGCTCTGCAATAAACGCTGGATTATGAAAGCGCCAATAGTGAGAACAGTCTGTGTGCAGAACAAAGGGCACAGGTAGATCAAAGCTCTGATGAAGATTGCTTAGTCCTGTGAGACTTGCTGCAACAATTGTTGATCCATGATACGCCTTTTGTCGAGCAATTATTTTCTTTTTCTGCGGTCTTCCTAATGCATTGTTATAATACCAGACCAGCTTCTCCTGTCAAAAACTGGGTATCATTAGCTTCGGATCCGTCGTTTGTGTAAAAGACCTTTGACATTTCAGCTGCTGTAAAAATCTCAACCAACTCCTTGGAAAGTTGCAGAGCAGGTTGAGTGATACGATTCCAAAATGAGTGATAGAAAGGTAATTTATTTAACTGCCGTGTTGCAGCATCAATAAGACGAGGTTCATGCCCACCTAAAGCTGTACACCAGAGACCAGCAAGTGAGTCAAGGTATTTCTTTCCTTTGTTGTCAAATACATAGGCTCCCTCGGATCTCTCTATCACCAGGGGATCAGAATCGACCACCTAACGAGCTGCTGTAAAAGGAGCTAGCACTGCTTGACCTCTGTCACTACTAATGTGTTCTTCAGCAGCAGCAGTGTAAGCTTTACGTATTGGATCCGATGATGTTTGTGCACTGCAAGCTTGAGGAAACAAGTTTCTGGACAGCAGCTTTGCCATGAATTGCATATACTTCAGATGAATCCATGCGTACAGAGACTGTTCTTGTAGCATTATAATTCGGATGTTTGAAATTTGATCTTGATGGACATAGGCAACAACCATATGCCGTTGGGCCTATACATGAAAAGCATGTGTTCATGCCTACCCGCAGGTACTCCCATCTGCAGGCTTGCATCAAGCCAACCATTCGTGAGCAAAGGCTTTCTGAAGATTTTGATGCATTCTGCACAGCGCATTTTGGATGCTCGAAATGAGCACCAATACTAAAGACACCACTGGAATGCGTGGAAGCATCTGTTCGTACAGCCACGCTAGGACATGACAGCTTTGAGCTCCACCCAAAGAGGCCGCCTCTTGGACCTCGGACTGGATATGCCCTTCTTTTTTTTTTCAGAAATGAAACGAAGCCTTCTTCTTATTTGACACCTATTTTCCAGTTTACTTGATTATTCCTCTCCTCAAGCTATAGTAAGCAATTTCTTTGCTTCTCCTGGAGCTATACTCAAAGATTGTCCCGCTGATGTCAAGCAACTTGTGCCTCTGTCTTCGGATTCTGATCATACGTTGTCGCGGGCTATTATATCTTTTCTTGATGGGTACCGTAGCAAAACCAGAATATCAACTCTGCATCACACACACGGAAGGATTGATCTCACTAACTCTGAGTATTAACTTCAATTGCTTTGAGCTGTCCAAACGTTCATTAATATGCACATTCATTAATATGCAGGGTATTCATATTCAGCATGATTCAGCTTTTCACTTTCAAACAAGACTCGTTGACAATTTTGAATCAATTGCTCCTATTTCAAAAGCACTCGCATCTCTTTCAAGTAGGAATTGTTGATTGGGATTTATTTTCTTTAGAAAAGGTTTTGCGGCAATAGATTTCGTAATATGTTCAATACTTTGACTTTGTGTATCCCCCCCCAAGTTATGAGTTTGGAGTTTCTCTTTAATGCATCAATTAAAGGTACTCCTATCTCAACAGTATTGTGAGGAAACTTTCCTAATATCTTGCTAATCCCAAAATCTTTGGAACTTTAGGCTCCGGATGACGTAACGTTCAAGACTTGAACATATTTGGTGATGGAGAGTGTTAATCTCCAAAAGAACAACCTACTCTTGAATTTAGAACACGTCTATATCAAGAGTAAGTCAAAACCTTCACTAAATTAGAGGTCCAATCTCCAAATTATCAAAACTTGAAAAATTCTATGAAGAAGATGAAACACAGAAAGTCTGCTGCACAATTTCTTCTCATTGACCTATCAAACCTGTAAAGTTTTCTATGAAATTTTGTATGGAGTGTCGCCTAGAGATTGCGCACCTCCTCCAAGTTAAAGTTCTCTAAAAGGTTTAGTATAACTTGAGAAATCAACTTCACAAGTTACCTATGTCTGAATCTGCACTTCTGAGAAGTCGATTTAGACACCCCTAACTTCTTAACTTCAATTCTCTCAGTACAAAACCCGTTTAAGCAAATGCTTCTAGCCACGAGTAGATCACCTTCCAACTTAAAGATTAAGTGCTTACTTGCACAAAACTTTAAACTATGGAGTGAGAACTGACCAAAAGATTAAGATCGAAATTTGCGCCTGTTTCAGAGAACTGTAGACACTCAACACATATGAATGTTCCTACTAACAATTCTCCTAGCCTGTTTACAATTAGACTCGGAAATTCAGGTCACAGGCTCATTAACTAACAACTTAGATATCCTCAAAAGGATTTCACAATTGATCAAACACAGACGGAGCAGACACGGAAAGATCGGGCGCAATATTTTTTCATTAACTCAGAAAATTACAGTTGAGTGATGAGAGGAAACTCAACTAACTTTTCACATGTCTCATGACATCTATCTTCTTCATTCTTGACTTCTACCTATTCTCACATATGCTCTCATATCACGCCTCGACATTTTCATGGTATTTATAGATAAATTTGTACAAGTCTATGACTAATCAAAGACCTAAGTGACCTATGTACATATGTATACATTCCTCACAAACTCTGAATGTGTCTTTCTTCCAAGCTTCAAGAATTGTTCTCATCCTTCATTCTTTAGTCTTCAAACATTCAATTGGTGATTGATCTGCACCAACAGCTCCCCCTCAATCATCAATTGAGGTTTCTCCTTTCTTCTTTATACCTGCCATGTCTTTAAACTTCTGTAACTTTGGTCCATCCAAGCTCTTTGTAAGCATATCAGCTATCTGATCTTTTGTTGAAGTATGTATGACTTCAATCTCCTTATCCATCACTTTCTCTCTTAGAAAGTGATACTGAATCTCAATGTGTTTGGTCCTGGGATGAAAAACAGGATTAGCAGCTAAATACAATGAACTCATGTTATCTCCATATATAATTGGTACCCCATGCACAATGTCAAAACTCTTCATCAAAGTCTTGAGCCAAATTACTTCCTTTGCAGCTTCAACCATGCCTTTATACTCTGCTTCTGTAGAAGACAAAGCAACTGTATGTTGCTTCTTGGAGCACCATGAGATAAGTTTATCTCCCACATAACACATGTATCCAAAAGTTGACCTTCTATCATCTGGATTACCTGCCCAATCTGCATCACTATAAATTTTGATATTTGTATCTGAGGTAAACCCATAATACAAACCTTCATTGAGTGTACCCTTAATGTACCTCAATACTCTTTGACCTGCAATCCAATGCTCTTTCCTAGGACAATGCATAAATTGAGACAAAACTCCAACTGCATATGATAAATCAGGTCTAGTTAAGGTAGCATAGATAAGACTACCAACCAAACTCTGATATTGTCTCATGTCCTTGAATTCTTCACCTCCAAACTTACTCAATTTGTGATTCACCTCCATTGGTGTAGGTGCTACCCTGCAATCATCCATTTTAAACTTGATTAACAAGTTCTTCAAATACCTTTCTTGGGTCACAAATACTCCATGTTGAGTATATGTAATCTCCATGCCCAAGAAGTATGACAAGTCTCCCAAGTCACTTATTTTGAACTCCTTTTCCATTTGCTTCTTGAGTCTTTGTATTCCTTCTTCATCTGTTCCTGTAAGGATTATATCATCAACATATATGCACATGTATATGAAACCATTATCACTTGCTTTGACAAGCAAGCTACTATCTGCTTTAGACACCTGAAATCCAAGTTCCTTTAGGAACTTCACAAGTCTATAATTCCATGCCCTTGGGGCCTGCTTCAAGCCATACAAAGCTCTCTTGAGCTTGCACACATGATCTGGATACCTTTTATCTCTGAACCCTTGAGGTTGCTCCATAAATACATCATCTGAAATATAACCATTCAAAAAAGCATTTTTCACATCAAGTTGACATAACTTCCGACCTTTACATGCAGCAATAGCAATAAGTGTCCTGATGGTTGTCATCTTTGCCACAGGACTATAAGTCTCATCATAGTCAACACCATAAGTCTGAGCAAACCCTTTGACAACAAGTCTAGCTTTGTATCTAGACACACTTCCATCTGCAAACCTTTTTGTCTTGTAGACCCACTTGCATCCAATGATTTTCTGACTATTTGGTTTTGGAACCAAATCCCATGTTTGATTTTCCAATAGTGCATCATATTCTTCCTGCATAGCTTTCTCCCATTTTTCCTTACCTTTTGCCTCTTCATATGTAGAAGGGTCTTCATCTGTATTCACCATATAAGCATAATCTTTTGTGGCCAAAAATGAAGTATCATAGCTATACCTTGTAGGTTGCCACTTATTCCTTGTAGACCTCCTAAGCTCTCCACTTCTTGAGGTTTCTGGTTCTTCATATTCAGGATCAAATCTTGGTGTTTCTTCCACTTCAACCTGCACTTCATTATTCTCTTGTTCATCAAATATTTGAACCCTTGATTTACCTTTCCTTTGGTTCACTTCTTCTTCATCACCTGTATTGATGTTGATTGTACCTGCATACCAAGTGCTTTGTTCATCAAATGTAACATCTTTAGAAACCATGAATTGTTTTGTAGATGGAATCCACAATCTATAGCCCATCTGCTTATCATCATAACCAATGAAAACATATTTTTCAGCTTTAGGCTCCAACTTGTGCCTTAATTGTGATGGCACATATGCATATGCCACACATCCAAAAACTCTGCAATGATCCAAGGTAGGTCTCTTACCCCACCAAGCCTCATATGGTGTCATACCCTGCAAGGCTTTACATGGTAACCTATTGACCAAATAAGTGGCTGTATTTACAGCCTCAGCCCACAAATAATTAGGGCAATTTTTCTCCTTCATCATGGATCTTGCAAACTCAACAAGTGTCCTATTTCTCCTTTCTGCAACACCATTTTGTTGAGGAGAGTACCTGCAAGTAACTTCCCTTTTTATACCTGCATTCCATAAGTAATCACTGAAATCATTAGAGAAATACTCTCCCCCTCCATCTGACCTTAATCTTTTCAACTTATGACCTGTAATTCTTTCTGCATATGCATGATAGTGTTTAAATGTATTAAACATTTCTGACTTATCTTTGATCACATAGATAGTGATCCACCTAGTAGCATCATCAACATAAATCACATAATACCTTGACCCATTTATACTGAAATCTTTTGATGGTCCCCACACATCTGTGTGTACCAATTCAAGCTTCTCTGAGTACATAAAACCATGCTTGGAGTAAGAATTCTTGTGAGCCTTACCTAATTGACATGCCTCACATTTGTATGTCATATGTTGACCTGCAACATTAGGCAATCCAAGCACTGAACCATTGTTAACCATATCTTTAATACCTCTTTCATTGAAATGTCCAAGCCTCTTGTGCCAAAGATCTAACTCAGAGATCTTATGTCCTCCATATGTGAACATAGCATGACCTATATTGCCTTGAATCTTCAATGTAAATAATCTTCCTTCTTTTTTTCCTGAAACAATCTGTTTATACCCTTGGCTAGGGTCTTCCACATATACTCCATCATTAGTGAACCTTACTTCATATCCCTTTTCAACAATTTGTCCTACACTTATCAAATTCTTAGGAATTGTAGGAACATACAAGACCTTACTTAATAAGGTGCTACCATCCTTGGCCTTCACTGATCCAATTGACTTCACATTGTGCTTTGTGTTGTCACCTGTCTGAACAACATGATTAAAAACATTATTCTCCAAGTCAGTCATCAAGGATATATTACCACTCAGGTGATTGCTACACCCTGAGTCAATGTAGAATACTCTTTGATCTTCACTCTGCCTTTCACAAGTTGCATTCATTATCAATGTTGAATCCTCCTTTTGATCTGAAGCATAATTGTAGTAGGTGTTGTTATATTGTTGACTTTGGAATCCTCTACCTGCATTTCTTCCAAAGTAACTCCTTCCACCTCTACCTCTGAAATTACCTCTTTGATTTCTGCCACCTCTTCCTCTTGAATTATAATTTTGGTTATATCCACCATTACTCTGAGTATTATGCCAACAATCATTAGCTAAGTGATTTGTCTTACCACAAATCCAGCAAGCTTTGCCTCCATCCTTGTTGTTTCTGCCTCTTCCTCTACCTTTGCCACCTCCTCTTCCTCTTAGGAAGTTGGCTTGAGTAGTTGTTCCTTCATCTTCACCTGCTTGTTGCTTTCCTTTGCTATTCTTCTTCTTGTCCTTTGAGTACATTGCATGACCTGCACTCTTTTCACCATCTCCTTTAACATCCTGCTCAAATGTTAGCATATGACCTAGCAATTGATTTAAATCAGGAGTGAAATGGTCAAGTGATAATTCTGTAGACAAAATGAATGGTTTCCATTTGTCATCACCTCTCAAACCTGTAAGGATTTGCCTTACCAATTTATCCTCCTCAATGTCTTCATCAACAGCTCCTAATGCATCTGCAATGTCTTTCATCCTTGTTACATAGTCTGAAATAGATTGAGAGGCCTTCTTCTTAGAGGTTGTAAACTCTGCCCATAAGGATGCCTTCCTTGACTTTGTAGTATTCTGGAAATGCTCCTCCAAAGCATTCCAAATATCAATTGCACTTTCAAGACCTCGAATATGAGGTAACAAGTAATCATTGACTGCCATATATATAATGCTCCTAGCTTGAGCATCTTTCTTCATCCAATTTTTCAAATCTGCCAATTCTTCCCTAGTTGGAACACTAGGATCTCTGAACTGTGGCTTCTCTTCTTCTCCTGTGATGTAAGCAATTAAATCTTTGCTCATAAGATGAGCTTCCATCCTCATTGACCATGCAGGATAGTTTTCCCTATCCAATTTCTCTATCTGTAGAGAATCTCCCATCTTGTGTCTACCTGTGTATTGAAATCTTCAAGCTTTATGAACAATATATGTACCTTTACTTCGAATTAGACTCCTTTTGTCCTTCTTGATGTCGTATGGTCTCCTCCTCTTACTTTGCCTTCAAACTTTCACCTTTTAGTTCTTCAAATGTTGAATTTCTTGAATCTGCAGCAGTCGGGACCTTCCTTTCCTTGATTTGATGTCTCTTGCTCTGATACCACTGATGGAGAGTGTTAATCTCCAAAAGAACAACCTACTCTTGAATTTAGAACACCTCTATATCAAGAGTAAGTCAAAACCTTCACTAAATTAGAGGTCCAATCTCCAAATTATCAAAAGTTGAAAAATTCTGTGAAGAAGATGAAACACAGAAAGTCTGCTGCACAATTTCTTCTCATTGACCTATCAAACCTGTAAAGTTTTCTATGAAATTTTGTATGGAGTGTCGCCTAGAGATTGCGCACCTCCTCCAAGTTAAAGTTCTCTAAAAGGTTTAGTATAACTTGTGAAATCAACTTCACAAGTTACCTATGTCTGAATCTGCACTTCTGAGAAGTCGATTTAGACACCCCTAACTTCTTAACTTCAATTCTCTCAGTACAAAACCCGTTTAAGCAAATGCTTCTAGCCACGAGTAGATCACCTTCCAACTTAAAGATTAAGTGCTTACTTGCACAAAACTTTAAACTATGGAGTGAGAACTGACCAAAAGATTAAGATCGAAATTTGCACCTGTTTCAGAGAACTGTAGACACTCAACACATATGAATGTTCCTACTAACAATTCTCCTAGCCTGTTTACAATTAGACTCTGAAATTCAGGTCACAGGCTCATTAACTAACAACTTAGATATCCTCAAAAGGATTTCACAATTGATCAAACACAGACGGAGCAGACACGGAAAGATCGGGCGCAATATTTTTTCATTAACTCAGAAAATTACAGTTGAGTGATGAGAGGAAACTCAACTAACTTTTCACATGTCTCATGACATCTATCTTCTTCATTCTTGACTTCTACCTATTCTCACATATGCTCTCATATCACGCCTCGACATTTTCATGGTATTTATAGATAAATTTTTACAAGTCTATGACTAATCAAAGACCTAAGTGACCTATGTACATATGTATACATTCCTCACAAACTCTGAATGTGTCTTTCTTCCAACCTTCAAGAATTGTTCTCATCCTTCATTCTTTAGTCTTCAAACATTCAATTGGTGATTGATCTGCACCAACATTTGGATCAACTTTAATATTGTTTGCACCATATTATACGTCGAAGATATATTTTATTTTTTTGAAAGAATTCACACTTTGATTCTTTTTCGTACACCTGATGGCATGTGACATTTCAATTGCTCAAAGGACTATTGAATATTCTCCAGGGTGAAGTTATTAGTCCTCAATGGTTCCATTGAATTCCAAATTTCTTCTACTATCTTCAGTTCCTTGTCGATTACAATTTGAGTCCTCTCTTGTAGTACCTGCTTAGCATCTAGTAGTTTCTTTTCCACAACGTTGATGTTGTTTAACTTACAAGGATTGCATTTAGGTTATGACTCGATGAAAAAAATCTAATCCGCCAATGTTGAATTCTTTTATCTTATCAAATCAACATTTTATTTAGAGTGCCCTACTCTACCACAAGCTTTGATGCTTGCCTTGTATCTTTCTTTGAGCTCAATCTTCAGTGTAGTCCTCTCTTCTTCCGTTTCATCCATCATGATCTATAAAATCACCATGGAACTTTGCATAGCCTATACATGCTCTATAGAGATATGGACTTTACCAACTAAATTATCCTCTAACCCATGAAACCTCTAGGTTAGCAATGAATTCTCACTCTCAAAGTCCTTCTTCTCAACCGATTAAGTACTCATTTATGCAGGAGTGAATTTGAGAGCGCACAGTGTTAGTAATCTTGAGGCATTAGCCATAAATATTGTGGTAGCCTTGAACTCTTTAAGATACTAGTGATAGACGTTCTTTGAGCAGGGAAATTGTGGCATACGGCACTTGCCATTTTGAGGATCTCCATGGGGCCTTTAATACGATCTATAAGTATGAGGAAATTGATATGTGTTTTCCCCTTACGCTAGTTCTATGGACATCGCTCCCAATAATTTTATTGCCTTATCTCTTTCTCAGCCTTTTTCTTACATTAAACCTCCAAGCTAGTTTCTTCCTAAGCAAGCTTCTCTTTTGTCCTTCGACAAACCAAGCATCTTCCTCTTCTTATTGGGGATTTTTTAGTTCAAAGGGGCTTGAGTGTTTGTTGGATAAGAGCACTCGAGCTTCCAATAAGGCTGTCGGACTCGTCACTTCTACTATCGACATGCAACATCTTTAGTTTCTCTCTACACATTCTCTTTTTATACTTTGTCCCCTTCTTTGCACAGTTTGTTCTCTCTTTTGTAAACTTTATCTTTGTGCACTATAAGTGTGTGTCTCTTTCTCTCTCTTCCTCTCACAATGTAGTGTATACTCTTGCTTCCTTCATCTATCTTGAAGAATGCTCCTTCATTGTGTCAATCCCTCTTACATATGTCACTTAGTTCCCAATTACTTATCTATATTGATGCTTACTTTGTTTTACTAAGAAACTTCTCATGTAAAGACCAACAAATCCCTATTTTGTCCTATAATGGCTCTATGCAAAGCAAAAATTTTAATGGATGGCCACACAGAAGCTCTGCTATATCTTCTCTACTCCCGACCTTCTCCACTTTTGACCTTAGTTTCTCCAAAATGTGTGCATCTTCCATAAGACTTTAAAAGCCTTAAAAACCCTTAAACATGACATTTTTGCAACTTGCATCTAACATTTCCTGCAAGACAATGGTGGGAAACCATTTTTTCACTAAAATTTGCACCCATGTCCTTGGCCACTTGTGCACCACATGTGCACCATTTTTTGAGGTTAGTGCTTTGACACAATCAAGAGTTTCCTGCGATCTCCATCCTAGAGAGGGATTGTCAAAAGCATGAGCAAATAAATGCCACTACAATAGAAGTCTTTGAAAGACTTTAAAAAGAATAGAAAAGCAATCAAGAATGCCAAGGCAAGGGAACTTTTGCAAGGAAACATCCAAATTGGATTGTAGATAGAGTATCTAAGAGGGATGAGAACATTGATGATGATGTAATGGAAAATATGGATAGCAGGGAAGGGATTAATGAGACAATCTGAGGGAGGGTTATGTGTGGGCTAGGGTTGAATAAGGAAGGGGTACAGGGGAGAGTGGTAGGTCTAGGTTATGGGTGAATAACGTAGAGGCAGGGGGATGAGATGTAGTCAACAACTGAGAAAAAGTAAAGAAGGGAGAAGAGACATTTGATCCTTGTGATAAATTTGAAACATGTGGAAAAATAAAGAGGGAATGGACCATGTGAAACATGTGTAGGTGAGAAATCACATGTTTTATGTGGACAAAATAGCAAAATATAGGTTGTTTGACCAAAATAAGCAAAAATGTTGGGGTTTTGGGAAAACTAATGAGGAAAATGATCTTGGAGATGTCCATAAACATGAAAAGGGCTCCAAGATTGAAACAAATGGCCACCAAAGTGAAATCTAGAGCCAATTAGTATTAATCTAAAAAAACGGTTTATAGACCATCATACAAATTTTTATACTATGGTCTCTACGGAAAAATAAATAATAAAACTTTAAAAATAAACATAATTAAAAGAAAATGCTAGTGCAAATATAAAATAAACATAAATATAAATATAAATTCAAGAATGTACTAAAATTACAATTTTTGGCATAAAAATAAAGTAAGAAAAATAAAAATAAAATAAGAAATGAAAGTTATAAAAAATGATCTATTGAATAAAACAAAAAAATAAAAGAAAAGAAAAGGAAAAGTATTTTTGTAGCTTTGGATATATTTAGCCTAAGGTTTTGTGTGTGGGAGGTGGGGTGGGGGAATCTAGAGAGAGCGAGGAGAGAGACTTGGATCTAGAGAAAGGAGGAAAGAGAGTGGGCGTATGGGAACTATAGAGAGGGGGAATCTTCACATTTGAAGTGGGAGCGACCCTAAATGTAGCTCTATATAACTTTTGATCACAAAGCCTAAGTGACCTAGAAGTGTGGCATAAGAGGCTTGCTCATGTTCATGAAGGAACATTAAAGGATATATGTAGGGATCAAAGTGTTCTAGGGCTCTCAAATATCTCAAAGCAACACATGATCAATAGATGTGATACTTTTCAGATTGGGAAGTCACAAAGAAAACCTTACGAGAGCAAAGGGTGCATCCACAATAACCTTTTGGATTTAGTGCATACAGATGTGTGGGGACCGAGTAAAGAAATACCATTAACATGCTCAAGGTCTTATGTATTGTTTGTTAATGATCACAATAGACATACGATCTTACAACTTATAAAAAATAAGAGTAAATATTTAGCTTTCTTCAAAAGATATTTAACGTATAGAGAGAACTACACTGGATAGTCATTAAGAAAACTTAGATCTAATGAAGGGCAAGAATATTTCTCCAAAGATTTT
This sequence comes from Ceratopteris richardii, assembly GCA_020310875.1. Taxonomy (NCBI): domain Eukaryota; kingdom Viridiplantae; phylum Streptophyta; class Polypodiopsida; order Polypodiales; family Pteridaceae; genus Ceratopteris; species Ceratopteris richardii. The sequence continues at coordinate 117,355,228 of CM035419.1, read as the reverse complement.
AATGAATAGTTGTAAGATAAAGGAATCAAAAGAGATTTCACCATTAGGTACTCTCCTTAAAAAATGGTGTTAATGAAAGGAGAAACAAAACCCTAATTGGGATAGCAAGGACTATGCTTTAAGAGACCAATGAAGCTTAGAATGGTAGAAAGGCTAGCGTAGGTCATTACAAAGTATGTGCATATACCTTGACAAATCAGAGGGAAATTGCATGAAAGAGGAACTAAATCTATGCCCATTGGATATGACTCAACACAAATGGGCTACATATTTTTCAATCCAACTACAAATAAATTCACGACAAACAAGGATGTTTTATTGAAAGTACACTAGTCATGGTATGAAGAAGAGATACATATTTTCTTCCATCATGTACTAAGCATGAGGCACAAGTGCTAAACTTTAGAAGTGATACGGAAGAAGAACAAGAGAAAGAGAGATACTACAATCTCTAGAAAACAGGAGGAAAAGAAAAGATGCAGGAATGTAGAGAAAGCTCCAAATACGGTCCTTGAAGATCAATAATGGATAGGAGAAAACTTGAAAGTTATGTTTGTAGCTAAACATAATATCTATTTGGCCAAAGATTCAACTTTAGAATAACCTTATAAAGAATTCAAAGGAAGCCCTAATTGGGGAAAAACCATGAAAGAAGAAATAGAAGCATGAAAGGAGATGGACGTATGGGAGTTTCTTTGTATGCAAATAAACAAGAACGTTAAAGGCTATAGATGGGTGTATAAGCTAAAAGGTAGTTTATATGGCTCAATTTGTAGGTATAAAACCAAATTGGTTGCTAATGGATGTGCTCAAGCACAAGGCATATGCTATGAACGAGCCTTCTTACATGTGGCCAAGATGAGCACAATGAAAACCTTGTTAAGTGTTGCACCTATAGGGAATTGGAAGCTACTTCAAATTGATGTGAAGAATTCTTTTCTTAATGGATGTATCAATGAGGAGGAATGTTACAACCCCTTGGGTATGAGAAACCTAATTATCCTAATTATGTTTCAAAGCTTAACAAAGCACTAGATGGTTTGGAACAAGCCCATAGGGCTTGGAACTGTAGGTTGGTAATCCATTTGTAAGATCAAGGATTCAACTCAAGTAATGGAGATTCATCATTATTCATTAAAAAATTCATGATGAAGCTATATACTTATGTGTCTATGTAGATGAAATAATTATGAAAAGTGATAATTTGATTGGAATAGAGAGAATAAAGAAGCAGACGTAGGTGGAATTCAAGATCACGTATATTGGAGAACTCACATTATTCTTAGGCATGGAGGTTATCTATATAGATCAAGGAATATACTTGACCCAAAGAAGATATATTCAAGATATGCTCTTACATTTCAAAATGGATAATGCGGAGCGTAGATGAACACCTATGGAGATGAACTATGAATTGAGTGCACATGAGGTAAAACACATAGAACATGTGAAAGAATATCAAGGCCTAGTGGATAGTCTAATTTATGCTACACAGAGAAGGGTAGACATATCCTATAGTGTTGGAGTACTTAGTCAATCTATGCACTCTCCAAGAGAACCACACATCGATGTAGCTAAAAGAGTACTCAAATACCTTAAAGGAACTATCAATGCAGGTATATTCTACTCTTATACATCTTATCTAGATCTCCAATTATATTCAAATGCAGATTGGGCAAGATTCAAGGATGTTAGGAGAAGTACATGAGTAGGATCAAAACTTATTTCTTCGAGTCCTAACAAACAACCTATTGTAGCATTCTCCTCAAATGAAGTTGAGTATAGAGGCTTAACAATAGACACACAAGAACCTATATGGGTAAAAGAGTTATATGCAAATTTAGGATAAGTTCCAAACCTCACATTTTGCGAGATAACTTGAGTTCAATGCATCTTGCAGCTAACGTTGTATATCATGCAAGAACAAAACATATATAAGTTAAATCTCACTTTATCAAAAAGAAACTCTTATATAAAAAGATTGATGTGCCATTTGTTCCAACACATAAATAATTCACATATATGATGGCAAAGGCACTAGATGGAGTAAAGCCTTATAGATTCAAAACTACTTCAAGTATACGAAGTATTATAGATTGAATACTCAAGCATGTTTAGCTTGAGGGCGAGATGTTAGATAAAATAAAGCTTTTAAAATGCTTGAAGATAAAGGATTCATCAACGATAGTCTAGTTTATGTATTGGAATGAAGGCTTTGTTCGTGTAGCAATTTATATGGTTTCACGTACATCCTTTTGTATACTCACGTAATTGAACAATTCTTCATGTACCATAGCATTCGCTCATTAATGGGCTATGTAATTTCAAACCCTTAAGCCTCAAGTCAAGTGGTTGACGTATCTCACCAAAACTTCAATCAATTGGAAATTAATACCTCACACTACAAGGCATAAAAGGCCATATTGATGGTTAATATCACATATTTTCATCTCTACATTATCATGCATTTCATTGGACCAAGCGTCAAGTGCACAATGTTGTTTAAGCAATGTTAATATCAATGTTATTTCGGATGTTTTTTCCAATGCTCTTAGCAATGTACACAAAAACCTCACTCATTGAGTATTGCTTATATGACTTGCCCTTGAGCCTCGCCTATGCGATGCTATTTTTTGTTGCTTATGTGATGCCATTTTGTATTGCTTATGTGATGATTTGCATTTTCACACACACGAAAATTTTACATTGCTTATGTGAGTGGTGTTTGATCAAAATAAATAAAACATTGGATTTTTCTTCAATCGTCATTTAATGTGCATCTAATCGAAGAGCTCTACAATGTTCAGATCTATGTTGTGTTTACGAGCTCCAACAATCTCTTTCGGGATCTCTCTTTTCTAATCCCTCTCTTACTGTTTCTCTCTCTCTCTCTCTCTCGCTCTCTCTCTCTCTCTCCTTCTTTCTACCTCTTTCTCTTTCAATTTCTATCTCTCTCTCTTTGTCTTTTTTCTTCTCTCTTTTCCTCCCTCTATCTCTTTCTCTCTCTCTCTCTCTCTGTCTCTTTCTCTCCCTTTATTGCAAGTTGTTCACGAAGTTTGCAAAGCATAAAATATGGCTAATTATTGTAAGTACAAATATCATTATTTGTATATCATTTAAATTGTTTTATTTTCATGAATTAACATAATCACACTTACTTATTCATATGCATATATCCACATATACATGACCATGCATGCTCACACATATACACATACATACACACGCATATGCACACACACATATACACACACATACACATACACATGCACATACACATACACATACACATACACACATATACATGTGCATATGCACAAACATATCTACATTGAGCACATAAAAGAACATGCATGCATGCATTATTGCATATACACATATTCATACACACATTAACACATACTTATACACATGAATATGCACATTCACATGCATGAACATACACATGGATGCAAATGCAGATGCATGCACATGCACATGCAAGCTTATATATATATATATATATATATATATATATATATATATATATATATATATATATATATATATATATATATATATATATATATATATATATATATATATATATATATATATATATATATATATATATATATATATATATATATATATATGCACATGCCTATACATACACATGCATGTATGTATATGTCTATATATATATATATATATATATATATATATATATATATATATATATATATATATATATATATATATATATATATATATATATATATATATATATATATATATATATGTGTGTGTGTGTGTGTGTGTATGTTTGTATATGCGTGTGTATATGTATACACCTACACATATACACACATATAACATTACACATGTGCACATACATATATATACACACCCATACACATAAACATGCACATACGTAAACATCATATACGTGTTGGTGCAACTACTCCAAGCCTAAATGCTTGATCATTTATCCTAAGGCTCATATGTCCATTCATGTATTAGCACATGAATGATCTCTTGTAAAAGATTGATTTTTAGTTCTTGAAGAAGTGCATAAGTGGAACTACTTCAATCACGAGTTATTAGGAGAATCTTTCCACAAATTTGGTGAGCACTTATGGAAAATCAAGTCCTAAGACCTTGGAACACTTTTAGGTAAATATTTGAATTCGAATTTGAATCTTGGCTCCAACAAAAGTCTATAAAAAGAGGACTACCTAGTCACATGGAACGTAGCCAGACATAGCAAAGATTTTAGAGGATTTAATGTGGCATATTGAGCTCATGTTATAGCTCTAATATTTCCCTCACACTTTTCAATCATTCGTTGCCATTTTCAATTTAATTTATGTGCATTAATACATATAATTTTCTCATATCTCATATCTTCTACTATGTCCTGTATCACTCAAAATAGTGATTTTCACTTATCCATTTCATAGTGTGTACTTAATCACTTGTAGTGATTTAAATTGGTATAGATTAATTGGAGTGTCTATTTTATTTCTACAAAGTTTCATTTTAATTGGATTAGTCATTCTCCTGCTATATGCAAAACATTACCCTCTAGTTTGCATAACATCAACACCCAAAAATATCGGGATGTATCTCTAAGTTGCTAAGCATCATTCTTTGAGAATAGTTGATCATTTCAAGTGAAATAACTTTCAAAAGTTAGCTACAAAAGTTAATTAGATATGCCCAAAAGGTTTTTCTTCAATTGTGAGCAAAGAAGGAGTATTGTTCATTTCTCTGACTAGGTGTACTGACCAAAGCAAGTTTTTGGTTCACAATAAAACTCTAACTTATCTGTTTTGATCCAATTATTTGAGGATCATCTTCCAAAGTACTTGGGTAATTATTTGTGCTTCTTGGAAAGCGCATGAGATCTACTTGGCACTCCTCAACTTAGTTTTGGTTGGTGTGAAGTAGGAATTTGCAGCACCATCTCATCTCTAGAAGGTTTCCACCATCTCCTCCAACAGTGGTATGAGAGCAACATCAAGGTAAAATGGGAGATGGATTTCCATCATTCATTGATAAATTAGACAGGGGGAATTATGTAGCTTGGTCCCTAAGGATGAAGGCTTTCATCCAAGGAAGAAGCCTGTATGGATACATATCTAGAGATGAATAAATGCCAACCTTTAGAAGAAGAAACCAATCCACAAGAGAGGAGCAAGGGAGACTAGTTGCATGGTCTACAAAGGATGATGTATCCAAGTCTTACATACTCAATTCAATATCTAGTTTTTTGTTACCTCATATGAGGAATTGTAAGAATTCCCAAGAGACTCAGGAAGTACTATCTTCATACTTCTCATCAAATAAAAGGACTAGAAAGAACACCTTTGGATGGAATTCACAACCTTGATGAAGCAACCAAAGAAAACTATAGCTGAGTATGTGACCAAGATGAAGGATGTAGCTGGTCAACTTGGGAGTATTGGAGAAGAAATAGAAGAGGCAAAGATAGTAATGCAGATCGTAAATGGTATTAAGGCTGATAAAAAATGGGACTCTTTTACCACAACAATGGACCTATATATTGACATGTAGATATGTGACCTCAATACATTGATGGGGCCACTCTTCACACATGAGACAAATCTCAACAAGAATGGAGATACATTTAGTGGTAATCAATATTCTGCCCTTTAGAAAAATAAAAGTAAGAGTAAAGATAAAGGCAAATGTAAGAAGCATATAGAAGAGGCAAGTACCTCTCAAGTGAGTTTCATAGGTAGAGGAAGAGGTACTAGAGGAAGGGGTAGAGGAGGAAAGCAAGGTAGAGGAGACCATACAACTCTTCACCTTGCAACATTTGTGGCTTGAACAATCATACCACTAATGAATGCTTTAGAAACATAAAGAATTAGAGAGGAAGAGGCTTCCATAGAGGAAGTTATGGACAATCAAGAGGGAGGTTCAATAATGGAGGAAATAACTACCATCATAATTACAACCAAGGCTACAAGAACAACTATCAAGGAGGCTTCAAAGGAAGGAGAGATTACAACAACTATACAGAGAATCAAGAGGATTCTCTACCACTCATGAATATGATAGCCAAGCAATCTAAAGATGATGAGTACCTATTCTCTATTGATTCTGGTTGTTCTGATCATGTAGTAGGCAATGTAGCATTATTTTCTAACCTTGAAGAACTCAAAGGTAAGTATGAAGTTCGGACATGTGATGACACTAGGCACTCAGTAAAAAAGATTGCAAATATTAAAGCATATGATGGTAACATGAACCTTCTAAGGAGGGTATTGTATGTGCCAACAATAACCAAGAATCAAATCACTATTGGACAAATTGTTGAGAAGGGTTTGTAGGTTAGATTCACAAGGCATCGAGCATATGTCAAGGCCCCTCAACAAGGCTTTAAGAGGATTGCAAAAGATGCGAAATCTGATAGAATTTTTACCTTTGAAATTCAAGATACAAGAAATATTGCTCTCTTCAATTATAAGGACCAAACCCTATCTAAATTAGAGATATGGCATAAGAGACTAGGTCATATAGGTGAAAACATATTGAAGAAAATATGCAGGTATCAGAGTGTGCTTGGTATCCCAAATGTGTCAAAGCAACACATGATCTACAAATGTGCAGCATGCCAATTTGGCAAGTAACATAGGCAAGCAATCAACAAAAGTGGATACATGTATGAAGACTAATTGGAGGTTGTGCACACAGAGGTGTGGGGTCCTAGCAGAGAGCCATGAATTTCAGGGTCAAGGGTATTATGTTTCATTCATAGATGACTATACTAGATGGAAAATACTTTTTTTTGTGAAGCATAAAGATGAAGTCTTCACTTGTTTCAAGAAGTATTTGACACTGGTTAAGAATCAAACAGGTAAAAGTTTGAAGAGGCTCAGATAAGATGGAGGTGGTTAGTATTTCTCACATGAGTTCGACTCCTTCTTATAGGATAGAGGCATAAAGAGAGAGATTACAACAAGCTACACTCCTCAGCAGAATTGAGTGGCATGAAGAAGAAATAGATTAATAGTGCACGCCACACAATCAATGTTGAATGAGGAAAAAATCCCTAATGATCTATGGGCAGAGGCTGGTTCCATATCCACTTACCTAATCAATAGGCTTCCATCCAAGTCTCTGGATGGGATGACACCTTATGAGGCATCGAACGATAGGAGACCTTCTTTATATCATTGTAATATCTTTGGGTGCATTGCTTATGCACACATACCCTCACATATTAGAGGAGAGCTCAATCCAAAACCTGAAAGATGTATATTCATTGGCTATGATCAGAATAAAAAAAGATATAGGTTATGTAGTCCCACTAAAACAGGATTTACGATTAGTAGGGATTTGAAGAACAAATTGAGTTTGATGCTTGGAAGTCCAAGGGCAAAGAAAAGTCCAAAACATTAAACGACATATTAGATTCATCCAATCAAGCACTTAGAAGATCTCAAAGGCAAAACAAGAAACCTATCAGGTATGGCTATGACACATCACTAGTCACAAAGCATTCTACGTACATGGCTAAAGATTATATGCAAGAGGAACCTTCTTCATTTGAGGAATCCAAAAAGAAAGAAGAATGGAGAGAAGCTATGTAGGAGGAAGTTGAAGCACTTCAAGAGAATAGTACTTGAGATTTGGCTCCCAAAAAACCATTCATGATGGTTATAGGATCCATGTGGATTTAAAAAGTGAAAAAGAATTCAGATGGTACAATAAACAGGTATAAAGCAAGGCTAGGAGCAAAAGGGTTTGCTCAAACCCATGGAGTGGATTATGAGGAGACCTTCTCACTTGTAGCTAAGATGCCAACTATTAGAGCTTTAGTAAGTATTCTTGCTTCAAGGAAGTTGTACCAATTAGATGTTAAAAATGCATTCCTTAATGGGTGGATCTTTGAAGAGGTCTACATGGCTCAATGACCAGGATATATAGAGAAAGACAACTCTGATTATGTAGGTAAATTAAGGAAGGAACTATATGGTCTAAAGCAAGCTCCTAGAGCTTGGATCCATGGGTTGATCACGTACTTGCACGACCAAATTTTTGTTGTAAGCAAGGAAGATTCTTCATTGTTCATTAAGAAGATCAACTTAGAGGTTATTTATCTATGTGTTTATGTGTATGACATTATCATTACACGAGATGATGCCAATGGCATCAAGAAGATCAAAGCTTTGATGAAGAAGGAGTTCAAGATCAATGATCTTGGATTGCTTACATATTTTCTTGTTTTAGAGATTGTCTACATAGATTCTGGTGTTTTCATTACTCGGAGAAAGTATTTCCATGATATATTAGTTAATTTCAAAATGAAAAATCCAAAAAATTCGAGGTACACCCATGGAATTGGACCACAAACTCAGTACTCATGAAGGAGAGTTGCGTGAAGACCTTACAAGCTATTAGTCTTGTTGGGAGTCTCAATTATGCAACCCTAACAAGAGTGAATATATTCTAGGGGGTGAGTACATTGAGTCAATTCATGCATACAACAAGAAAACCTCACATGGAAGTTTCCAAAAGGATCATAAAGTACTTGAAGGGTACTATAAATGAAAGACTATTATATCCATTTACATCAGGCTTGGATATCAAGCTATACTCTGATGTAGATTTGGGCTAGCTCAAAAGATTATAGGAGGGGCACCTGTGGCTACTTATCTTTTGCAAGATCAAAGTTGATTTCATGGTCATCAAAGAAAAAAACAACTGTGGCATTGTCATCAATTGAAGCTGAATAGAGGAGCCTAGCAAATGCAACACAGGAGGCAATGTGGTTAAAGCTAATCTACTTAGATTTGAGGATACATACATCCACTCCAATGATCTTTGGAGATAACAATAGTTCACTTTATTTGGTTTCTAATCTTGTATATCATGCAAGGACTAAGCACATTGAAGTGCATTATCATTATGTGAGAGAGAAGCTACTTAGCAAGGACAGACAATTGTCCTATGTATCAACCAACTTGCAATGTGCAGATATGTTAAACAAATCTTTGGATGGAACTACATTGAACAGGTTCAAGATGATGATTGGATTGCAAGAAATCAAAGAGAGTTGAAGCCCAAGCGTGTTAGGCTTGAGGGCAAGCTGTTGGTGCAATTACTTCAAGTCTAAATGCTTGATCATTTATCCTAAGGCTCACATGTGCATTCATGTATTAGCACATTAATGATCTCTTGTAAAAGATTGATTTTTTCTTCTTGTAAAAGTTCATAAGTGGAATCACTTCAATCAGAGTTCTTAGGAGAATCTTTTCAAGACATATTTGGTGAGGAATTATGGCAAATCAAGTCCTAAAACCTTGGAACACTTTTAGATAAAGACTTGAATTCAAATTTGAATCTTCGCTCCAACAGGCTATAAAAAGAGGACTACCTAGTCAACTGGAAGGAAGCCAGATATAGCAGAGATTTCAAAGGATTTAGTGTGGCATATTGAGTTCTGATTATGCTCTAATATTTCCCTCACATTTAGAAATCATTCATGGCCAATGTCAATGTAATTTATGTGCATTGATACATAAAGTTTTGTCATATCTCATATCTTCTAATATATCATGTATCACTTAGAATAGTGATATTCATTGATCCATTTCTTAGTGTTTACTTTATCATTTATAGTGATTTTAGTTGGTATAGATTCATTAGACTATCTCTTTTCTTGGTAAAAAGTTTCATGTTAATTGGCTTAGTCATTCTAGAGTAATATGAAAAATGTTACACTGTGGTTTGCATACTATCAACACCCGAAATATCAGGATGTATCTCTAACTTGCTAAGCATCATTCTCTGAGCATATTTTATCATTTCAAGTGAAACTATTTGAAAACGTTAGTTACCTATGTTAATTAGATATTCCAAAAAGGATTTTGTTCAACTGTTAATAGAGAAGGAGTAGTGTTCATTTCGCTGAGCAGGTGTAGTAACCAAAATAGCACGTTTTTGGTTCACAATGAAAATCCAACTTATCTGTGTTGATCCAATGATTTGAGGATCATCTCCCAAAGTACTTGGGTGATCATTTGTGATTCCTCAAAATCTCAAGAGATCTACATTGCACTCCTCAACTTAGCCTTTTGCCGGATGTGAAGCAGGAATTTGCAGCACCATCTCATCTCTGGAAGGTGTACACCATCTCCTCCAACAAATATACACACATCCACTTAAATATACACATGCACATACATATATATACACACACATACACATGCACATACACACACATACACATGCACATACACACACATACACTTACACATGCACATGCACATACACACACATACACTTACACATGCACATGCACATGCACATACATACACATATGCACACATACACATACACATACACATGCACATACACACACATACCCACATACACTTACACATACACATGCACATACATACATATACACACTCGTACACATACACATACACACATATACACACACATACACATGCATATATATACACATACACACACAGACATTTATGTATACACATGCACATACACATTCACATGCACATATTAACATATACACACATACACATACATATGCACATACACAGTACATATGCAGATACACATATACATATACACACATACACATACACATGCATATGCATAAATGATATCTACATGCCCATATATACACACATAGATACACATATATACATGCATATAAGCACACTTACATAAACATAGATATATACCTACATGTGCATACATACATTTTATACATGCACAACTATACGCACATACATACATATATAGACAAAAACACACATACAATATGAATTAATTATATAATTAAAGTAACAAATCAAATGTTAAATATAAACAATAATAAAAATCTTTCAAACAAGAATTTTCATTCATTGGTACCATAGACACAATTCAAAACATAACTAGAACAAGAATAGATATAAATATGAGAAAATATATGTATAGCAATGTAAAATATAATATTAAAATGTAATATATCAATCATCTTGATTATCATCATCCACATCATAATGTTAGTCCTCATCATCATGATCATCCTCATCATCATGATCATTCACATGATCTGATGTATATGTAGTGGCATCATGGGTAGAGGTGTGAGAACTCTATGACGATCCAAATTGTCCCATCTGTGTCTATCTCTCCACCTCATCCATATCTGCCTCTCCATAATGCTCTGTATTACATATAACAAACATAAATAAATAAAGCATATAAAACATCAATAAAAATAAACTAATTTTATGAAATTTAATAATACTGACAAAAGCATTTGGATGATCTTCCATGTACTCAATCAAACATCCATATCCATAATGTGTAGCAAAATTGATTTCTTTGAAACACTGATATATTTACAATGAATACTTAATCATGAGCATTGCAATTCTAAGTAGGGAGATCTAAGCTCTAAAAATCTACTAACTTTGAAAAAGTTGACAAAGAGAAAGGGGCAATGAGAAAGGAGTAGATCAAACTTGAATGAATTTTCTTCTCCATACGATTACAAGTGTGTAGAATGCTATTATGCACTCCCAAATTTCTCCTCTTGGTATTCCATGACTTTCAACAAACAAAATTAACTCATAGAACGCATGGGAAAAATTTTTTGAAACATATACTCTTTTCCTATAATCTAGGAAATGACACTACAAGAATAAAGGGGGTGTATCGATGTCCCCAATTGAGAAAGAAAGTGGGCACTGTTGCTTATGTGATGCTCTTCTCAAAAACCATTGCATAAGTGACACCCTAAAAAATATAAAACAATAAATCAGGAATATCGCATAAGCTATGTAAAGTGTCACTTATACGACACTTATAACTATCATTGCTAGGAGCATCAAAGCTTAGCAACACTCTTAGTGACAATGGAAAACTCATTGCCATGCCTTAGCATCGCATGTACGGCACCCTATAAATGAAAAAAAATATCATTTCTCTTGGCACATTTGTGTGAGGATCAAGTGACAAAGCAAGAGCTAATGAGGGAGAGTATACACAAATACACGCACATACACACTCAAAATCATACACACACATACACATATAAATACATGCACATATACATACACACACATATACACACACACATACACTCACATGCATACACATGCATATGCATACATACATAGCCACATGCATACACACATGCACATACATACACACATATGCATACACACACACAGAAAAAAAAGTGTAGTCAAGAAACCTTATCGGACTTGGAAGTTAGGTACATGTACTTTCACACACACACACACACACACACACTATATATATATATATATATATATATATATATATATATATATATATATATATATATATATATATATATATATATACATACATAGATATGGTATGTGTTTGCCATATGGTTGAGAATATATACATATTGCATCTAGTCCTCCCACCACCTACTAAAGAGATGTCTCTCCTCTCAACCTTATGCCTCTATATAGAGCTACTCGAATCAATGAGGACCATAATAGATGTAAAGGTATATACAAACCATGTATATACACATGCATATATATAAAACACACATTTACATACATACACATCACACATACATGCCTACATGCACACATGTATACATATACATGCATACACAATTATAAACGCAATTGCATATATCACACACATGCACGTGCATACATACATGTGTGCATACCAACACATGTATACAAATATCACACACATGCATACACATACATACACATGAAACACACATATGTGCATGCTAACACATGTATATGTATAACACACATGAATACACATACATATATATACACACACATGCATACATACATGAGAGAAATTTCATCCTCAGAAATAAATCTATATATAAAATTTTTGGTATACCCCTAAGCTTCGCGTTCTAACTTAAAAGAACATGTTATAGAATATAGGTGGGATTCTCCTATATTCTAGAACATGTTTCAAGTTATTGATCGATAATGATCCCTTTTTATAGTCTGAATAAAGGAGAACCTATTGTCTGGTACCCTTTTAAATGATTCAAGTTATTGATTGTTGAGCCCATACAAGTCATATTGGTCAAAGTCAACTACAGTCAAAGTCAACTATAGTCAAAGTCAAAAGGTCAAAGTCAAACTGGTCAAAGTCAACAAAGTTAAAGTCAAAGTCAAATTGCACAGTTAGTGCACAATTAATTATCCACAAAGGGTAAATTGGAGAAAGTGGGTTGCAGGTTGCAGAGGTATTTCTCTAATTTCCCTAAGGTTCAAAGTGTTTTTAAAGTGTTTTGGAAGGTTCAGATGAACCCTCTCTTATGTGCAAAAGTGAAGACTTAAAAGGAAAATGTGAAGGTATGTGAAGCGGCAGCATACGTAGAAGTGAAAGTATGCCCCCCAATTAAAATTTTTGGTTTTAGTCTAAAGTCACTACAGGAAAAAACATGGAGTCGTTGGTTGCCCACTTGTGAAGACAATCTTGGGACATCAAAGTGAGCACCAAGATACTCTTGCAGTTAGGAGCGTACGTGAATCGACACACTAAAATCAAGGCAAGGAATATTTTTGGACTATTCTAAGTGTAAGGAAGAGTAAGCATAGTCGAAGGAAGGCAAGAGAGAGAAGTGCAAGAGACACACAGTGTGCGACGTAGAGAAGTGAAGTGCAAGGTATGCATGAAGAGTGACCAAGGAAGTGTGCAGAGAAGTGCTAAGCTAGTCCCCCAAGGATCCCAAGGTCATTTTGAAGTGTGCGCGTGCCGATAGAAGGTACGCATCCATCCCCTTTAGTGGAAGCTTGGTGCAAGGTGTGCACAAGTGCAGGCTTGGAGAAGGTGGAGGTTTGGTGCAGAGGAGGCCGGCAGCAACAAGTCCCTTGGGTATTTGGTATTTTGTAATTGAGCACTCTATGGGATTTTGCACAGAAGCATTGGATTGTATTCGTCTTCACATTGTATTTGTCTTATTGTAATCAATCGGCAGAGGCTTGCAGTGTGTATCTTTCTTCTTGTCTTTCCGTTTTCTCCTACAAATACTCAAATCCCTTCTTGTCCAAGAATCCCCCAACAAAATTTGGCATGCCCGATGGGACCTCCAAGGAGATTTGAGCATAGGAGAAGACATATTGCAGTTAGAGAAGCACTATTCAAGTGTCGACAGTACTACTTCAGTGGACCAAGAGGTACATATTCTTATTAATTATCTCATACTAAGAGGACTATGAACAACCCATGACCGCAACCCGGTCCCAAACATTGAGGGTCACCTGCAAGAAAACAAGAAGGAAGGCTGTTAGAAGATTATCTAGTCCACTTTCATCAACTTCATCAGTAAGGAGCATGGCTGGTCAGGTAGACTTGGAAACCCTATAATCAAGATTAAATATAAAATTTCCTTCTTTCAAAGGCCTAGCTCAGCAAGATCCGGATGAGCATATTAGAAGGTTTCTAGAACTATGCAAAACTAGAGGCTTAATGGGAAGAGAGGATGCATTTTTGATACTCTTCCCTGCTACAGTAGAAGGATTAGCATATAAATGGATCAACCAGTTTGCTGAGAACCATTTTACCACTTGGGACTTAATGAAAGATGCATTCAAAAATCAATTCCAGCATGGAAATACGACAGACATCATCATAGAGGAACTAGAAAATTTGAGATTGGGTCTAGGTGAAAAGTTCCGAGAGTTTGTGACTAGGGCCAAGGCACTAATGGCTAAATTGCCAGATCCACCACATGCTTTTTTTGTTAAGAAATGGTTAGCTAAGCCACTTTGAGTGGCCACCCAATGTAAAATCAAGGAATTAGTGTTCCCTACAGCGTCCATAGAGGAATTCATCAACACAGCTACACGATTGGAAGAGATAAGGCAACAGTATGGAGCAACTTCTTCTCAACTACCATATTCTAGAGAAATGGAGGATCCAGTAATCGAGCTAAGGAAGGATTTAGAGGGATTAAAAAGGAATAAGCCCTACAAAGAGGAGGAGAATGCTGTGAGTCAGTTGAGAAGGGAGATTGAGGCATTAAAGCTTCAAAAGGAGGAGGAGGCCCAAGCTGAAGAATTGGCTCAGTTACGACAGGAGTTGTAGGAGCTCAAAGGGGGTGGCATCAAGAGTGGACTTTGGTGTACCATGTGTAGCAAGCAAGGTCATGTAGTAAGTGAATGTCCATTGTTAAGTGTGACTTGCCAATTATGCAGGAAGGCTGGTCATGAAGCCTAGGAATGCCAATCAAGAGGAATGCCTAGAACAACATATTGGACACAAGGAGGACCCCTAGCACCAGCAAATGTAATAGCGGCTGCACCCAATCAAGGTAACAATTACAACCCTAGACAGAGTAATAACTTTGGAAATGGCCCTAGGAGGCCAATCATTTGTTTCAGATGTGGAGAATGTGGGCACTATCAAAGTAGGTGCACTCTCCCAAAAAATACCCCTCCTTGTAGAAACTGCCCAGAAGCCAGAGACCACTATACAAATTGTTGTCCTAAGAATCAAGCCTCTTCATCTGGGCCCCACATTCAAATGATTTCTATGCATAAAGAAGAAATGTTAGATCAATTCAATGAGCCATCACCATCTACCAGGGTGGTGCAGTTAGAAGAAATTGAGTCTTTTACAGTGCACACAAGAAACAAGGGAAAGGCTCAAGTAGATATAGTTCAAGTATCAAGAATTAATGGATTGAACAAAGACAAAGAGACATCTGAAGAAGACAAAGCCACCCCATGTGCAGATACAAGGCAAAAAGAAGATCTCATATGTACGAGTGATGCCATTGGGCATGCATTCAACAAAGCTCATGAGGAGTTTGATAAGTCAATTGGAGCCCATGCTCTTAAGGAATCAGCTGCTTCAAAACTACTCAAGTCCATGAAAAACCAGGTTAGTATTTTTTATTTAATAAAGATGGATGGGAAATTCAGGTCAGAACTCTTGTAGAGGATTGATGAGGCTTCCACTGCAAGTTTGGTGGCAAAGACTGTTGTTATACATAAAGGTAAAATTGTAGGGGAAGCACCCCTTACAGATTATAAGAGTCCTCAGCTGAGAGTATCTATCAAAGGTCATGAATTTCAAGGAGTTATTGTGGATGGTGGTTCTGGCATTAACTTGATGCCTAAACATACAATGGAAAAGATTGGACTTCACCCTTCAAGGCCTTCAAATTTCACTGTTACTTTGGCAGATTAGAGCAAAGTAAGGCCCTTGGGAGTGATCCCAAAAGTTCCACTTGAAGTACAAGGTAATCTATTCATTCATGATTTTGTGGTTTTAAGACTGCCCTAGGTTGAAGGGGGATTTCCCCTCTTAATTGGAAGACCATGGCTGAGGCATGCAAGTGTCATCCATGATTGGGGTAAAGACATTATGTGGGTACAAAAGAAAGGGCAAGAGCTGACACAGATACATTTAGAAGAGGGCAGAGGATATTCTAAATTGGCTCCAAGCAGGCAACTCTTTTTCTTGTTTTGGACTTTTTCTTAATAATTCTTGCACAACTGAAGGTTATGATGAAATTTAGGAGAAAGTTTAGGTTGATGGATTGGGAGAGCCCATCACAGACCATAGAAGGGGCAGGAAGAAACCCCTCAAATACAACTTGGAGGAGGATGTAAGAACAATAGAGAAGGAAGTTACTAAAGCTAAAGACAAGGTAAAACACACTAGTGAAGAATGCTCTTTCCCAATTCAAGAAATCCCTATAGGATGGATGCACGATAAGGAGGAATGCATTGAGATCCAAAATACCCCTACTTATGAAACAATACACGAAAAGCTAGTGGAAGAAAACAAGGTTGGAGATGAGCAGGAAGATAATATGGTAGAGAGAAACCCTATCAAAGAAATACAATTAGGCCCTCAGGACAATAATCGGGCAGTTTTGGTGGCCACTTGGTTGTGGAGCCACCCTAGGCTCCTTGAAAAGGTAAGATCCTTCTTGATCCATTATATAGATGTTTTTTCATGGCATTATAAAGACTTAGAAGGAGTGCCTGCCAATTATGGAGAGCATAGAATCCCTCTGGTTGAGGGAGCCAAACCAATACGAGGGAAGAGTTATAGACTTAACCCAAAATATGCTGAAGCTGTTTATGTGGAAATATAGAAGATGGAGGATGCAGGAATCATTATTCTTGTGGAACACTCAGAGTGTCTCTCACCTATGGTTATAGTACCAAAGATAACTACCAATAAAATCAGAATTTGTGTTGACTTTAGAGCACTCAACAAGGTGACCATTCCAGATGGTTTCCTAATGCCATTTGCAGAGTAGGTCATTGAAGAAGTGGTTGGACATGCATTATATAGATTTATGGATGGCTTTAGTGGCTATAATCAAATATCAATACACCTAGAGGATCGTGGAAAGACACCTTTTATCACACCTTGGGAAACATATGTGTATGTAAAAATGCCATTTGGATTCAGAAATGCTCCAACCACCTTTAACAGAACTGTCAACCTCATTTTTGGTCCCTTATTGCTGGAATCACTTAGAATTTTCATGGATGACTTCTCTTCATTTTCAAGTTCTGACAATGAGACTCCTTTAGATTGTTTGGGCCATCACTTGCGACAGCTGCAAAATGTTTTTAAGAGATGCAGGGAGACTAAGCTAAAGCTCAACCCAAACAAATGTTCATTTCCTTGTGACAGAAGGAACTCTCTTGGGACATGTGGTGTCGGCTAAAGGTATGGCCCTTGACCCTCATAAAATTATTTCTATATTAAAGTTGCCTAAACCTAAATCTCCTAAAGAGATTCTGAGTTTCTTCGGGCATACTGGATACCACAGAAGGTTTATAAAAATGTATGCAGAGATAGCTAGGCCACTGGCTAGACTTACACGTAAAGAAGTGCCCTTTAAATGGGAAGAGGAAGAAGAGAAGGCCTATCAAACATTAAGGTTCAAATTGGTGGTTGCACCAATTCTTATCACCCCAGATTGGTCAAAACATTTTGATGTGTATGTAGATGCCAGTGCATATGCAGTAGGTGCAGTATTGGCTCAACATAGTGAAGAATTCAAACTTGACAGGCCTATCCAATATGCTAGTAGAATTTTGACCAAAGCTAAAAAGAATTATAGCACAACAGAAAGGGAAGCTCTAGCAATGGTTTTTGGAGTACAAAACTTTCAGCATTATTTGCTAGGTGTGAAGTTTGTCATCATTATTGATCATCAACCACTCAGGTATTTATTGAATAAGCCACGAGCAACTGGGAGGATATGGAGGTGGCTACTTTTGTTCCAAGAGTTTGATTTTTCTATAGTACATAGACCAGGTAAAGAAAAAGTTATGGTGGATCACCTATCTAGGGTCAATATGATGGATCAAGCTAGTGGAGTCAATGATGATTTTCTAGATGCTAATCTGTTCGTTGTACAAGCTCAAGGTTGGTATTATGATATCAAGAATTTCATTAAAAACTAGAGTGTATCCAGAGAAGGCTAGTGCTATGCAAAGGAAGAGACTGCTAATCAAGAGCAGACCTTATACTTCATTGAAGATAAATTATATAGATAGGGAAAGGATGACAAGTTTAGGAAGTGCTTGGAAGAAGAAGAAGTGAGGGAAGTCCTTCAATCTGCACATGAAGGAACATGTGGTGGACACCTTCCAGGGCATATTATGAGTCAGAGGATCCTTGATGCTGGTTTATGGTGGCCTGCATTATTCAAGGATGCTGATGCCTGGGGAAAAGCATGTGATGTTTGCTAGAGATGTGGACCTAAGCCCACCAAGCAGAGGCATAACCCCTTGATTATTTCCACTTCTTGGCAACCATTTGAGAAGTGGGGGTTAGATTTTGTAGGGCCTACTACCCTCCGTCGATTCCAAAAAGAGAGAAGTATTTATTGATAGCCACAGACTATGCGACGAAATGGGCTGAAGCTATTGCATCACCTGACTGCACGGCCCAAACTATGGCTGATTTCATTTACAGTAGCATCATTTGCAGGTTTGGATGTGCACTTGAAATTTGCACGGACTAGGGTACTCATTTTGTGAGTAAGGTCCTACAGGAAAAATTAACAGGTATAGAATCCTACATAGGACCTCTTGTGCCTACTATCCAAGAGCTAATGGACAGGCTGAATCAACAAATAAGGTATTAATTTCCATGTTAAGGAAGGAATGTATGTTACATAACATCTCGTGGGGCATTGCTTACCAAGGTACCCTATGGGCATATAGGTTAGCTTACAAAGAGGCCATTGGATATTCTCCATTCAAGCTGGTTTATGGCATATTGCCAATTGAGCCCTTTGAATTTTTATATGGATCACCTAAAGTAGCATTCATGCAGGGAAAGAAAGATTGTGGTGTCTCTCAGAGGCTTGGAGCACTACATAAAGTGGAGGAGATATGTCTACTAGCAACAAAACAATTGATTGAGACTCAAATGAAGAGGAAGGAGGCACATGATCTAAATCTGTGGAACAACAACATAGAGGTAGGCATGTTAGTTCTTCTCCATAGACCTCATCTTCAAACACAAGTAAGAGGAAAGTGGATTTCACATTGGGAAGGACCTTATCGAGTTAGAACAATGCTGAATTGGGGTGCTGTGGAGTTAGAGGCCCTCAAACGAGAGGCCTTGCCACTGGTCAACATCTCAAGGCTCAAGGCCTATCATCAACACACTTGGCAAATTATGCATCACCTCGAACTGCAAAATCTGTCTAGGTTGTACATAGCCTTCTCATTTCATTTTGCTTCAGTTTTAGTAGTTTTCTTTATCCATTTCATGCTTGTTCCTTGAGTTTTTTTAGCATTTTTTCTAGCATTTTTCATCCCTTTCAATAGTCATTTTCTTGCCAAGTTAGAAGAATAAAGGAAGCTCTCTGTGGTTTTCATTGAGAAAATTACCCTCGACCCTGTAGAGAATTTTTGAGAATTTTTTTGGTAATTTTTGGAATTTTTCTCGAATTTTTTCTAAGTTTGGACATTTTTCTACCAAAAAAAAACTCCCCTTAGGAGATTTTCCCGAAAAAAAACAACTCGGAACTTAAAAAACTCTCTCTCTCTCTCTCTCTCTCTCTATATATATATATATATATATATATATATATATATATATATATCTTTTCGCCCCCCCCCCTGCGCCCCCTCCCCCCCCCCCCCCCCGGCGCCCAGCCCCTTTTTTTTATTTTATTATTTATTATTTTTTTATTTTTATTTTATTTTATTTATTTATTTAATTTTTATATATATATATATTTTTAATTTTATTTTATTTATTTTATTGATTTATTTTAATTTCCTTTTTATTTTTTTCTTTTATTTTTATTTCATATTACAAGCGTTCATTACAAAAAAAGGCCATATTTTATGTTTTCTTATAAATTATTAAAATATATATATATATATTTTATTTTTCATGGCTCAAACCTTTTGGCTCTGGATAGTGCCTCGGATGGCCATTTTTTTCACATTTGGAGTCATTTCCATGTATTTTGGCACTTCTGGATTCATTTTTGCATGAACTTTTCCAAAATCCCACCTTTTCTCTGGCTTTTGGTCAAAACCCACATGTTTTGCGCACATTTATCACATGTTTTTAATTCACCACATTGTCCATATGGTCTATTCTCACTTTGTCTTACATTATGTTTCATAATTTCCCGTATGCACCCTCTGTAGATCTACTATTTGGTTGTTTTTAACCTCTCCACACCCCATCATCCTACTCCCTCACCCTCCCCTTACCCTTCTGCCCAACCACATCCTTACCCCTCCCTGCCCCATCCATCTCAGACCCCTCAGCCCTCCCCTCCCCCTCCTTTCTACCCTCCCATCGCCCTCCTTTGCTTTTCCATGACAAAATCCCACTTTTGGTTCTTCTCTCATGCTTATTCTCTCCTGCTTCTAGTGGAATTGGTTGTTTCTCAGGTGTCCTCTTCAAGATTTTGGAGCTCCATAATCATGGTGTCCTCTATGCTCAAAGTTTTGGTTAGGTATTTCTCTAATTTCCCTAAGGTTCAAAGTGTTTTTAAAGTGTTTTGGAAGGTTCAAGTGAATCCTCTCTTATGTGCAAAAGTGAAGACTTAAAAGGAAAATGTGAAGGTATGTGAAGTGGCAGCATACCCAGAAGTGAAAGTATGCCCCCCAATTAAAATTTTTGGTTTTAGTCTAAAGTCACTACAGGAAAAAACAGGGAGTCATTGGCTGCCCACTTGTGAAGACAATCTTGGGACATCAAAGTGAGCACCAAGATACTCTTGCAGTTAGGAGCATACGTGAATCGACACACTAAAATCAAGGCAAGGACTATTTTTGGACTATTCTAAGTGTAAGCAAGAGTAAGCATAGTCTACGGAAGGCAAGAGAGAGAAGTGCAAGAGACACATAGTGTGCGACGCAGAGAAGTGAAGTGCAAGGTGTGCATGAAGAGTGACCAAGGAAGTGTGCAGAGAAGTGCTAAGCTAGTCCCCCAAGGATCCCAAGGTCTTATTGAAGTGTGTGCGTGCCGATAGAAGGTATCCATCCCTCCCCCTTAGTGGAAGCTTGGTGCAATGTGTGCACAAGTGCAGGCTTGGAGAAGGTGGAGGTTTGATGTAGAGGAGGCCGGTAGCAACAAGTCCCTTGGGTATTTGGTATTTTGTAATTGAGCACTTTGTGGGATTTTGCACAAAAGCATTGGATTGTATTGTGCTTCACATTGTATTTGTCTTATTATAATCAATCGGCAGAGGCTTCTAGTGTGTATCTTTCTTCTTGTCTTTCCCTTTTCTCCTACAAATACTCAAATCCCTTCTTGTCCAAGAATCCCCCAACATTCGATAATGATCCCTTTTTAGTGGGAAATTAATATCTTCATACTCAACTCAAAACCAATCAACCTTCAAAATAACCCATCAAAATATAAAAATACAGAAATTCATTATTATGTTCTTAAAAATATTTTAAATTGTATCATAAAAAGTAAAACTTTTTTTTACTCATTTGCATCTCTTTTGCCATAAGTATCAATGGAGCAGGTTCATAAGTGGATTCCTATCAAAGCTTGGCCATAAAAAGTCCCTCTTGATGCCATTATCTCAACAAGTCAATTTCTTTCCTCTCAGCAAGTCCCTCTTGATGCTATTGTCTTGATGCCAACATCTCATCAAGGTGAATGGCATCCATGACAATGCATATCAACTAACAGAAGGTTCTTGTTGTATCAATACAATACAACTTCTTGAAGAAGGTCTATGGATCTGTAAAATATATCATCTCATATATCGAGAGCTCAAAAGCAAAGTTTTTTTTTTTTTTAATGTAAAGGAAGTTCGGCAATAGCCTACTCTCCCGGACTTGAATTAAATTAAGAAACAAAGGTACAGTAGAAGGGGACTAGTGCCCACGGGACCCCCCAAATCCCACAAAGCAGGGGAAGCTTGATTGAATCCTAGGTTGCATTACAAAGAAGGTTAATCACCCTCTCATCGCCCTCATGCGGGGCCCACTTGGGTTTGAGCTTGTTGTTGATCAAGAGGAGGACTTGATGGTGCCTGAAGGGGGGGGAATTCTTACTGTTAACAATCCTTTTGCCAAGGAGGAATAGTGATTTCTCAATCGACCACTCCCTGGGGGGATCGCCGAAGTTGAGAGCACACCTCTCCCGCCAAATTTTCCACAGGACTTCCCCTCTGATGGCGTTCCAGAGTGACGCAGAGCAGCGGATCGCTTCTCCCAAAAGGACTTGTTTCCAACTAGGCTGTTTTTGAAGTCTGATTTTCATTCCAACCGTCTGCCAGATTCTGTAGGAGTTAGGGCAAGTAAGGAAGATGTGTGGGACATCTTCGATAGCACGGTGGCAGCGTTTGCACCAAGGAGGGATCCCACAAAGTTTGCTAGCCTTATGGTTGGTCCAGATTCCTCGATGAAGAATTTGCCATAAGAGGACCGACTTCTTAATCTCTATTAGGGGGTGCCAGATACCCATGAATTTCATGTCCCACCTAAGCCGCGTCCAAGACAGGCACCACTTCTTGTTGAGGCTGATCTGGAGGTCAGCCGTTTCTTTGATGTTCGGGATTTTGAGAAGGCTATTTCCATTGTACCATTTGAGCCCAAGCGAGTTCGGTGTGTTGTGTCCCATGAGAAGGCGAGTCTTGTGACGATCCCAAGCGAGGCATCTGCTTTGCAAAGTGTTCCATTCTTCGTAGGAGATGTTTATGCGAGGGTCGATGTCCTCGAAGTTGATCCAGCTGTTGGTGTCATGTTTCCAGAGGTGTTTCCATTTTTTGAATCCTTTGTTCCATAGCTTCTTGGCATTTTGAATGTTCCACGACTCCACACTCCGGATGCCATGTATCGGAAACCAGATAGAGTCGTTTTGTCTGATTCCGGCCGCCCACTTCCAGTCCTCACTAATTCTTGTGAGGTTTTTGACTTTATTCCAGCCCTTCCAAAGAGAGCACACAAGATTGGAGCCTTTCGGGAAGACGGGAATCGGGGAGAAAAGCAGGGTCATGATGTCAAGATTCTTCCAGTTAGGGAACCCCGTGAGGGCCAACTCATTCTTGTTTCTGAAGATCAGCTTGGCCCACGAGGCCTCCCTATTGCACCACGCCTTAATCATCCATTTGGCTGCAAGTTTGTTAGCCATACACCCAATGTCCAGGATACCCAGCCCCCCGCTATCTCTAGGGCTGGTGCAGATGGCCCATTTGATTTTAGGCACCCCCCTTCTGTTATGATCACCCGTCGAGAGAAAGTTTCTGCAGATACTATTCAGCTTGGATAGGCCTTGCTCATTCGGTCTCCAACAAGAAAGGAAATAGATGGTGGACGAGAGGAGGAATGTGTTGATAACCATCGCACGTCCAGCGAGATTGATTTGCATGCCTCTCCAGTAGTTAAGCTTGTTTTCAAGTTTGGCCAGCACCCAGTTCCATCGCTGCTCCATAAAGACGCCAAACCCCAAGGGGATTCCAAGAAGTCGAAAGATTTGGCCCTGCGGAATGATTTGACAGCCATGGTCAATGAGAAGGCCAGGATGATGACCCACAATAGCCCTAAAGGCGGTCTTATAGTGGTTGATTTTGGATCCAGAGGCCTCACAAAAGGTATCAAGACACCTCCAGAAAGTCTCCAGGCTGGTATTATCATTGTGAACGAACGCGTTCATATCATCGGCAAAAAGTCTCATGATGATTTGATTGTGGTCGTGAGGCAGCCGGAGGCCTTTGATATTGCCAGCCTCCACATGATGTGCCACAAGTCTGCTCAGCCCCTCAGTGGCGATGGCAAAGAGAAGGGGGGCAAGAGGGCACCCTTGTCTGATAGATCTTTTAAGATGGATCGCCTTCGAAAGTTTGCCGTTAACGTTAATTTGGGTCGTTGCATTTCCGAGAAGGGTCGCGATCATCTTGGTGAATTTCTGACTACATCCGAGATCTTGGAGCGACTGCAGAATATAGTCCCATTCTAGCCTATCGTAGGCTTTGTCAAAGTCGATCTTGAGGAAAACCACATCTTGATTAGACTCATTTGCAAATTGAATACCTTCCCAAATATCCATAATGGTTTCCAGGATAGACCTGCCCTTGATGAAACCTTTTTGGTCCTCACTAAGCCAAGATCTCAGGTGGCACGAGAGTCTGTTGGCTATGACTTTGGCGATGATCTTGTATCCTGTTTGGAGCATCGTAATAGGCCGCCAGTTCTCGATTCTGTTCTTTTCCCCTTTCTTGTGTATCAACTTGATAATTCCATTATTTAGACAAGAAGGGAGAGCACCAAACATTAGCGCTTCTTGCCAAACCATCCGAAGCGGGGTGGCAACCACCAGCTTGAAGGATTTAAAGAACTCGTTAGAGAGTCCGTCGGGTCCCGGGCTTTTACCGAGGGGGAGGGCATCAATGACCTCAATGATTTCTGATTCAGAGATAGGGGCGTGAAGCAGGGAGTGGAGGTTGGGTGGTATTCTCCGGGGGGAAACTCTAGAAATGGTAGCCATGCAGTCCCTTCTATGGTGGGAGAGGGGGTTCGAGGTTCCCAGGAGTCTTGTGAAGTGCCCTTCGATGATGCCAAAATTATCTTCTTCCGAATTGCATACATTGCCATGTGGATCTAGCAGTAGGGGGATCGCCTCTCTGTTGTGTTTCCTTTTAAGGATACGGCACATCTCTTTGGTGGGTTTGTCGGCTTTGCCGGCCCACCATTCCTTGAAGAAGATTTGCAAGTTTTTCCTTTGTATTTCTTCCTCGTATCTCAACACTGCTCTGATTTTCCGGAGACCTTTCTGGGCTTGGTGTTTACCTTTGTTCACTTCCTCCTCGAGCCGCCAGAGTCTGTGGTAAAGAGCTTCCCTACGAGCCCGCCGCACAGTCTCGAGCATCTTCTTAGTTCTGGTCATGATCTTACGAGACTTGTCGACCACACTTCTCCAGCACTTGGCTGGGGCCAAGCCAGAGGCGAACGCCTCCTTCCACACAACGGCAATCTCTTGATGGATGGATGGGAGAGAGAAGGTGGTTGCATTGGCATGGAACCACGGAGCCTTGCGGATCTTGTTGGAAGGTTGAAAGGTGATAACGATCGGGTAGTGATCAGAGATGGTGAGGTCAGTGCGTTGCGTGATGGTAGGGTGGCCCCACTGATGAGTAAAGCTCTGAGAGATGTAGCATCTATCGAGTCTAGCTCTCCTCAGATCCTCGCCCGCTTGGAGATTCGACCAAGAAAAGCCATTCGAGTCTTTGAATTCAACCAGATCCAAGTGGAGTTTGGTCATGTCCCACGTTTCTTTCTCCCGACCGTCGATGACCGTACCCTTGCCCATCCATCTGTCCATAGGGTCCTCCACCATGTTGAAGTCCCCACATATAAACACGTTGTGGGGAAGCGAGTCTAATGAAGCCCAAGTGTTCAGTCTCTCCAAATCCCCGTTAGGGGCGTACAAAGAAACCATAGTAACACAAAGAGGAGCACCAAAAGAAACCGCAATCCAACGGTGACTTACATCTTCAATGGAGTTCTCAAGCTTTTCAAGCCAGAGTTGTTTAACACCGATAACCGTTCCTCCGGACCCCCGCTGGTGCTTCGTTGGGATCCACACATGGGCCGAGGAGACCTGTCTGAGCCGTTTCTGGAGGTCTTCTCCGTCAATTTCAATCTCTTGAATACATATAATGTCTGGGTTTAAGCTAATGTCGCGGAGCCATTGACCAATGATGGTCGCTCTTGAGGGGTCGGTTAGCCCTCTAGCATTTAGCGAGATAACAATCATTTCTGTGTTGATCCCTCTTTGCGGGAGGGAGCCTTGTCCTTTCTTCTCTTGGCTTCATCTTTCTTTTTCGCTGGGATCTGATCCCGACTTAGAAATCGGTTCTTGTGGGGGCTTTTCCAGGGTAACTCCATAGGTTGTTTTCCTTTGCGGGATGCTCCTTGCCGGGGAGAATTGGGCCCTGTGCTCGGTACCGTTTCCGGGATCGTCGATCCGATGATGGAACTTTCACTATCCATGTTGTCTTCATTACTAGTGGTGAAGCCATCTTCTTTGCTTGTAGAATAACCCTCCTGGGGGGTTTCTTTGTTGTCAGGGATCTCTAGGTCTTCGTCGTAGGTGTCTACCTCAGGTGGCTTCCCACCTGGGTAGTCAAGCTCGTTGATCTCCTTTCCAAGATTGCAATACAAATTGCTGTCGGGGGTAATTGGCAGGTTGTTTCTCTCACCGTTGGCCCTCGGGCTTCTTTTCCTTCTTCTTCTAACTTCAGTAAAGCCCTCAGCGTCAGCTTGTGGATTGAGGAGACCCTTGCCTTCCCCTTCCTTGGTCGAGTGGGTCAAATCGCCAGAGTTGTCTTGAGCAGTTTTGGAGGCTTCTTGAAATCGCTTGTTTTTTTGCCTGAGAGGGCAGTCTTTAATCCTGTGTCCTTGCTGACCACAATGAAAGCACGCGTTGGGAAGGTTTTTGTAGGTGATATCCTGCTCCCAAACTTCTCCCTCGCCCATGTCCACTTTGATCGTTGATGGAAGCGGCGAACTGAGGTCGGCCTCGACGCAGATTTGTGGGTGCCACCTAGCGTTGAACGAGTGTCTTGCACCTTCATAGATGAGACCACCAATGTCTTCGCGTGAAGCCAACGGCTTGCCGATGGGAGAGACAATGTCCCACACGAAGTTGTACAAGAAGTATGGGAGGTTAGGGAGCTCAACCCAAAGAGGGTACCGAAGTGATTTCGATTTCTCGGGAGTAAAGTCCGGGGACCATCTGAATAGGCACAGGGTCGCCCGACCGAGCTGCCAGGTGCCAATGCTTAGGGCTTGGAACGCCATCTCTTCATTTTCAAAGACTAGCAGCATGTGGTTTGTTGGTAAGAACTGGCATTTGCTGACAATTAGTCCTCGAGGGAACCACTCTTTTCGAAGCCATTGTCGCACGATTTCGAGCGGGGGCCTAGGGCCAAACACTTGGCCGTCGAGGCAAACTTTCTTGAGCTCCTCCTGAGCAGATAGAACTGCGGGTCTACTGAGGGACACGATGGGGGATTCAAAACTTTCGGATGCCCCAGGGGCGGCACACGATCCCCCCTCCAGCAGAGCGGCCAGTGTACCGGTCTCCCCGGGGGGAGGGGCCCGATTACTTTTCACGAGAGAGGATGAAGCCACATCCATGGCCAAAGGAACTTGCACCACTTTTACTTTTCAAAACCCAACGGCAAAACCCTCCAACATGGAGAGAAAGCCTCCGATCACATCGAAGCCTAACACTCCACTTTTTAGGGAAAGACCATTATGCCAAAAATCCCACCATAACGGGGAGCACACTTCTTCTTTTCGAATCTTTTCTATTTTCCTTTTTCTTTTTTCTTCTTTTTTTTTTTCTTTTTTCTTTTTTCTTCTTTTTTTTTTCTTCTTTTTTTTCTTTCCTTTTCTTCTTTTCTTTTTTTTTTTCCCTTCTTTTTTCAAAAGAATCTTTCTTTTCTCTTGGAGCTCCCGGCGATCGCTATCGGCGGCTGAATCTTCCCCCCCGCGCGCGATCGTACAATCCGGAGATCGGGCGACACCCCACCGACGATACCGCCCAGAGGTATCGCTCCGAAAAATCCGCCGATCGGGCGCCCGGCGACACCCCACCGACGATACCGCCCAGAGGTATCGGTCCGAAAAATCCGCCGACCACAACGAGTATCGCCGATCACAACGATCTCCGATCACAACGATCGCACCGTCCGCAAGTATCGCCGGTCACAGCGATCGCTCCGTCCGCAAGTATCGCCGATCACAACGCTCCGTCCGCAAGTATCGCGGGACCCGGCCAGGGGAGGCGATACCAGTCTCAACCCAGGGCGGATCCAACGATACCTCCAGTGGAGGTATCGCGATACCGGCAGGCCAGGGAGACGATCGCCGTGGAGGGGGATCGGCAATAATTATGAAGGAGAGAATCTGAAAACTGCTATGGTGGTGTCAGCAGCTTGCCCGCGGTCGTGGGCTCTGCTGAGTCTGGATTTATGCCCGCAGCTGGAGAAAATCGTGGAAGAGCGCATTGACTGCTGGACTGCAATCGACGACACGACGCCTGCGCCTCTGCTTCGGCTTTTCTACCACGACTGCTTCGTCTATGGTTGTGATGCTTCGCTTCTTCTCAACTCCTCATACTCTGCGCACACCTTCTTGTCTGATGTCGACGAAGACTCCATTACTCACTCTCGACATGGGTCTCATGTTTCTCCGTGGACGAAGTTGAATCTTGTACCAATATTAAATTAGCATTAAGAAGCTTTCCTGGAGATTGTTGATGAATACTGAGATACCATATGTTGTGCTTCCTAAGAGGACTAGATAACATGGTTGGTCATACACTCAACTTGATCTTTGTTTTGAGCTCTCGATATACGAGATGATATATTTCATAGATCCATAGATCTTCTTTAGGAAGTTCTATTGTATCGATACAAGAAGAACCTTCTCTTAGCTGGTATGCATTGTCTTGGATGCCATTTCTCTTGATGCAGTGTTGGCATGAAGACAATAAAGCATCATTTCTTCATGCAATGTCTTGATGCCATTGACCTCTAATTGATGAGATATGATTGTGTAACAAAGAAAGGTACTAGATATTAATATTCTTATTATATACATACACACATATTCACATCTACACATTTACACATATACATATGATACTTAGATATACACAAATACACATTCTAAAATATAAATACACATTCAAAACTATAAATGTAGGACGTGCGCATGTGTGCATGTATTTAGTATGTATATGTGTGTATCTATATGTTTGGTATGTGTATGTGCATGTATGTATGTATGTGTAAGTGTATGTATGTATGTACATGTATGTATGTATGTGTGTGTATGTATGTATATGTAAGTGTATGTATGTATGTATAAATGTATGTATATGTGTATGCATGTACGTCTGTGTATGTATGTATGTATGTGTAAGTGTATGTATGTGTATGCATGTATGTGTGTGTATGTATGTGTATGTGTGTGTATGTATGTGTATGTGCAGGTATGTATGTCTATGTAAGTGTGTGAATATATGTATGTGTATGCATGTATGTGTGTGTATGTATGTATGTGAAAGTGTATGTTTGTATGTGTAAGTGTATGCATGTATGTGTGTGTATATGTATGTGTGTGGGTATGTATTTAGTATCTATGTGTCTAGGTATATGTGTCGGTATGTATATGAATGTGTAAGCACGTATGTGTAAGTGTAAGTATGTATGTGTAAGTGTATGTATGTGTGTCTGTGTATGCATTTTGATATATTTAAAGTTTTTTTTATATTCAGATTCTTTTTTTTATTTGAGATTAAAATAATAGGAGACATTGTATGGTATGTGCGTATGTATGTGTGTCCATGGATGCATTTTTATTGATTTAAAGTTTTCGTTTATATTTTGATTCTTTTCTTTCAATTGAGATTAAAAGGAGGAGGTCCTGGGTTCAAGCCCTGAGCAAGACAAGTATTGCTTTGGCCTGTTAAACAAGTTGTAATGTTGTAGCCTTGTCTAACCCCTACTTTATGGGATATGAGGGTTCGCATAGGTACTATGCCTATTCACTTGTAGAATTGCACTTTCAAAGTGAAAGCTCAGGGGAGTAGACTTCTGTTGAACATCCCTTTTTTCAAAAAAAAAAAAGAAGAGAAGACCTAACATACCACTTGAGATGTGGTAGTTTTTTCACAAATAGCCACATCCTCAGGAATCATTTCCTGAGTAGAAGGTAAACAAATCAATAGTTTATATTACTATGAATTATAATTCCCATATGTTTTATAAATATTTTACATTTAATCTATGAATTTTAGTTTCATTTAATAAATGCAAACTACTCTAAAGAATATAGTTAAATCAGTTCATACATCACATTTACACCAAATTGGCCACCATGGTTTTGTAGCTACATTTGTAAGTATTTGTATTATTGAAACTATAATTTTTATTTTAGTTAAAACACTAATCATTAATCTTTTTTATTGGTTTCAATGCAGCAATAGGATCATGGTCGTATCCTATTGTTTGGAGGATCTCCTTTTTAATTACCAAAAATCTAGAGGTGTGAAAAGAAATGGAGTCATTTTGTCTATTTTGAACTATCCACTTCCAATCATTGCTAATTGTGCACAATTTCTTCATCTTATTCTAGGCTAACCAAATGAAGGCCATTACAAGGGACCCCTTAGGGATAGCTAGGATAGGGGAAAAAAAGGGTGAGGAGGTTAAGATCTTTCTGCCTGGGGGCACCTCACAGCATGAAGTTTGAAGTGTTTTTTAAAATCAGCTCAATCCATTGACGTGTGTTGTTTATCCACTATTTTTCATACATTTGAATGTGAGCCTCTTAGCCATAGCTTCCTCATTTCGGATATTTAGGCCACCTACTTCCTTTGAACAAGTGCATATCTCCCATTTGATTTTAGACATTCCTCTCTAGTAGGGGTTACCCATTCACAAAAATCTCAAATATACTCTTTTCATTTTCATCAGCTCAATGTTTTTCCATTTGCACTAGACAAGAAAAAAAGATGATATAGGAAATTAAGATTATTTTTATCACCATCTTTATGCCCACAAGTATCGACTGTATACCTTTCCAATCTTGAATTTTAGAGTCTAATTTATTGAGAGCCTAGTCCCACTTCTAGCTTGTAGAGACCTCAAAACCCAAAGGAGTACCTATGAACGTAATAACCAAGCCCAACAAAAACTACTAGCACACTTATTCGTGGAGAAACTACGGAGGTGGTTGAGAGGTGGTTCTAAAGCAAGTCTTAGAGTGGTTAATTCTAGAACCTGTATGAGAAGAAGACATCCAGGGATAACCAAAATTTTGAGATACTTCTCACCTGTTGTTAACTAGAACTAACAAAGTATACAAGATAGGTTTAATGATACTTATAGAGACTAAACATGTCAAAGCACAAAATATAAAATGTACTCACAAAGAAGAGAGTGTGATACTAAAAAGAGTTAGTACATCATGAAAAGGAAAAAGTCACAGCTTTCAAAGAGCATAGAGGGGGATCTGAAGATTCTAACCAAGTACAAATAAAGAATGGTCCACATTTAAAAGGTTCTAAATGAACTTCCTCTAAATACATCCAATGTGATATAAATCTCCTAAATGAAGAGTGAATGAAGAAGGGAAGTTACATTGCGAGTGTCATAGGTACAAGTATAATAAGAAAATGGAGATCGTACATGTGTACTTGATTATAACTACTCTAGATTTTATGAAGAGAATGATGCTCGTGTCCATAAACTTTATCAACCATGATGTCTAGGAAAAGAAGAGGAAATGTTATGAGAGTGGTCAGCACACTAAGCTTATAATAATCAACAAAAGTTTGTAGCTATCTATTTTTTCTTTGATAATATATTGGCCCGAGCATAACCATGTAAGGTAACTAGAGCAATAAAATTGAATCTCGACAAGCTATCCATTTTTTTTTTTATTATTGTGGCCTAGATAGCATTAACTCCTTATTGTTATGGAAAACAACAGGAATGAGATTACTATAATGGTTAAGGGATACGTGCTAGTTTATTCCTTGGTGAAAATATGAATAAATTAGAAAATTTAAAATATTTTGTTCAAGATTGGGAAAAAAGTTTGACATTTGTAGCAAAGTTTTAGTATTTGTTTAGCTCTTTGTATTTTCTCCTTACCAGCGTAGAAGAAAAGAACTAAATTATGAATTTCCCATATACTACAAAAGACTCGTCTTGAAAGAAATTAGCATCCATTGACACACCAAAGTATTCGTGATAGGATACAGAGAGAGTAATTCTATATTCACTTGCAAAAACGAAAACTCCTGATCATTGAAAATACTAGAAAGCCTGCTAATATCTCAAGAAACTTAAGTTAGTGTTTGACTCTCCCACATAGAGAAAACACAGAAAAGGGATTGGGTATTATTTTTTTCCGTATTAGTATGAAGTTTTCTTAGGGATTGAAGTTGGATAACATATGGTTATTTGAACCAAGATCATCCAACCAAAATTTTTAGTCTATTTCCTAAGAACGGAGATGTATTATAAAAGAAGTCGTGCAGAATATATTGGAATACGATTGACTAAAGATACATGATAGATAGAAGACGGGTTCATAGTACCTGTAAATAAAGGGGACATTTTGAGATTCTCCCATCGGATGTGATTGATTTTCACACGAGTACTACTATGAAAAAATATACGGGAGAACTATTTGTTTTTTATGAAACACTGATCAAGGGAATTTGGAGGTAGAAAAAAACGCATAGAGGCTAGGGACTTATAAAACAAGCTTGCATACCTATGATGAAAAAAAAGTATAGAGGCTAGCGATTCTACAAGGGATGTTGTAGTAAGGATGACTAGAGTACATGATGATTAAAATAAAGAGATTCTTTAAATGATGGACTTCCAAATAGATAGGGAATGAAACTAAGATCGGAGGAAGAACAAATAGCCGGACTACGAAAGAGTTGGTAAAGGCAAAACTTTCGAAGTGGTTTTCTCTTGGGTAAATAGATCTCCTCTTCAGGGTTTGGCTGTTCAACAAAGATAAAGTGTGAAGCAATTTAGGTTATTTCAACAAAGATAAAGTGTGAAGTGCAACAAATATTTAGGAGCAAAAAAGGACTCGCTGTCATATTAATCGGCGTTATTGACATTTTACTATTATCGCTTGGCTCTTTACACTAATAGTTATCGTTGACCTTTGAAGTTGGGTCTCTCTCTCTCTCTCTCTTTCTCTCTCTCTCTCTCTCACACACACACACTCTGTAATAAACCTTGCCTTTGTGTTTAGCCATAGACCAAAGAAAACTAGTCATATAGGTACACGAGTATATAAACAGATAAGGTACATGAGTACTAGAAAATGTATATATTTAATGTGATGATGTGGCATAATATGGAACAAGGTTCTCCTTTCTTTTAGCAGGAGTCCCCTCATTTACGTGAAGAATAATAGCTACAGTATTAGTTAAGTCATAGTCACAATACGGGGAAATACGGAGCTCAAAGATTCCTTTCAAGCAAGAGTGGTTAACATGGAGCAGAGGCAAGAGCGGTGGTTTTGCTAACGTTCTACGGAGAAGGTTCTTTTTTTTTTCTTTTTTTTTTTTTTTTTTGAGAAATCTACCCTCGCTGCCACCTCCTTTTTCCATAACAATGCATATTTCTGGTAGAAGCATCTTTCTGGTATGATTGTTATATTTACGGAAGGAGATATGTTTCCTGAAAATACTATATCTCGAAATATGCATTCAAAGAGACCTCACATGAATATCAAGTTATTCTGCGTCAATATCTCATCTATATCTGTAAGCGAAATTTTTCTTTCCAAAGCCAAAGGAAAACCAGAATGCTGATGGAAATAAAGGTGCACTCACAAATGAATTAGGCCGTGGAGCGTGAAGGTGGCATGAAGGAATTCCATTACACAATGAGAATTCATGTCTCTTCATGAAATTGTTACAATGAAAGGAGATAAATTGGATGAGCATGTGTTCTATATTGATTTTGAATATTCAAATCATGTGGCACAGAATGTAGCACTCATCTTAGACTTGGAAGGCCCAAGGAAAAAGCATGAGGTTCAAATAGGAGATTAAACAAGGCACCTTCTAGAGAACATTAGATATGTGAAGATATCAAATGTTAACATAAATTTACTACATAGAGTTCTCTATGTACCTAGTTTTACTAAGAACTTGATAAGTGTATGATAGATTGTGGAAAAAGGGTTGCAATTGAGGTTCAAAAAATATGGATCCTATGTAGAGGACCCATACCAAGGATTCAAGAAGATAGCCAAAGGAGAAAAGATATGTATTGTTTACTTTTCAACTCCAAGACACTAGGAATGTAGCTTAACTAAGGTTAAAAGTCACATCACTTTTATCCATTGTAGAAGAATGTCATAAGATGTAGTGAATGTAAGGAGAGAAAAAACTTAGGACTCTCACTTGAATTCAAGAATCAAATGAAAACCTAAAAGTAAGAAGAATATAAGTATGGAATCTATCAACAATCACCTTCCACAATGAACGGAAAAAGTGTAAATTTACACTATTGATTTGGTTGGAGGAAGAGATATTACATCCTCTCACTTATTGAGTGCCAGTTGTACGTTACGTGTAGCTCATGGACTCCTCAAAGACCTCCACGTAGTGTAATTTACTTATCAATACAAATACATAAAGTGTTTATCATCATCTCTAGCAACTATTCACTACTGTTGTGCATAGCTCAAGTCTATCAACTTCTCAAAGCTATTGAATCGAATATATGGTCTCACTAACTTATCTACCCATTGGATCATGACGTTAACACTCTTTAAAGTGTTTCTACAAACAGTTTAGCCATCGGAGCTTTGTGTGAGAAATGATATATCTCTATGATTGTGTACATGCATCATCTACTTCTTGAAAAAGACGAGATCACACATGTGACTTCTTGTATATATAGTATTCTGTATAATAACTCTAAGCTCTTGCAATAACTTGTGCTAGATCACGTATCTTCATATTTGAAGCTTTCCAAGAGGATTTTACTCAATTCGTTGTAGACTATTAGCTCTAGGTATTTTTCTAAGAACATCCTTCCATAAATAGAATGTTTTCTGTACATGTAAAATTTTTCAAAGTTGTATGTTTTGACTCAAACTTTTGGGGTCGACTCTTCAAGGTAACATGATCATATTATTGCATAAAACGAAAGCTTTAAAGGTAATTTAAAGTTTCCAAGAAAGAATTAGGTTGGTCTAGAGGTGGATTTTGCAAAGACCCTCTCATCTCTACGATCTACAATCACTCCTCACATTTGTGGCATGCCATAGTGCTTGAACTTTATATTCATGGCAAGGTCACAAATCGGAGGACTCATTTGAGTACTACAATCTACAACCATCGAGCCACTCGATGTGAGTCCTAAATAGCATGTTGGGAAGATGTGCTTGGTGCATGCTTAAGAGGCACACGGGGGTGCACATATTCTTCACACTTCTCGCTAGAGTAGCTCTACATGCAGTATGAAACAAAAAGGATAGAGAGAATAGTAGCATCACATAGAACTTTGCTCTTATGCATCTGCAACATGTAGCCAATGCTCACATTTACAAAATAAATCGATCATCATGTTTGCAAATTGTTGAAGTATGTCCATCCGATTAACGCATGGGGTGCAAAATGCCACATGTTGAAGTCCACATTGATCTATAGCATATGCTAGCAATTGTATCCACTATTGGGACAAAAACCTAGAATTTTCAATAAAGGGCTTGTATTTCCACCATCAATCACCTTGTGTGACCGGAAAGGGGTACCATAGAGATTTTGGATAGGCCCCTACAAAGATATTGCAGAGGCCTATCATATATTTTTATGGCTACACCTTTTTCGTTATTTTTATGCCATGCAAGGTGAATCTTTATGGAAATTGAATTCCTTTCTTGCAGATTTTATTGCCCTTTATGAACTCTAAAACCAAGCAAACTAGATAGACCATATATGACCATGCAATCATTCCTTGTTGAAAAGATACCTTTTGTAAATTGAAATTATCTTAATGATAATAAACGTTGGGATAAACTTTATTCCACATTGATATATGTCATATTATCACATTTTTATGGACGTAAGTCAACTTGGTATGTGTTAAAACCAAATCGTCAACGGTTGTAAACTCATATTTCTATTAGTAAACTGCATTGTGCACATAATAATTTTCATGGACCCAACATTTAAAAGAATAAAAATTCATATTCAATATAAATAACCTTACATGAACTCAAAACCATTGAGGAAAGGGCAACCGCGAAAATGGGGGTATGCCTCAGCAAAAAATTTTGCCAAGTCATATACCACGTTTCTAAGGGTACCCTTCTTTTGGTTCTTTTCAGGTCATGCAAGGTTATATATAGTGGATGTGAAACGGTCACAAATTCTACAGACATGCAACTTATTTCTAACACGTCACTTATTCTATAATGATCCATGCTTATATTCCTTTCACAAAAGGATCCGATATAGAAAAAAATAGTTTGGAAAGATGAATAGTTTCCAAAAAATATATATATTTTTATATACCCTCATGAATAGAAGTCCTACCATCTTAGGCCCACAAACCCTATAGAATGGGACAAGCCCCCCATTTCACTCACCCCTTTAAGGTTCTATGGAGAAACAACACATCAACACAAGGCCTTTTGTTTCACCTTGAATGACAACCCATCACTCAAAAAATTTTATAACTTACTTAATGTCATGTACGCTCAATGTTCACATATAGACCTTATCTAACTAATAAGTTAGGATTGCATAGATGTTCATTGTCTCAAAGGCATTTCGTGTCATAATAGAGGCCTTATAACCTAGACAACCATGGATGATTAGTGGTTACTTGAGGCTGAAATATTGAGTATATCTAGCATAATGATATATTTGATTTATATCCTTCTAAATTCAAATTTCATAAATGATGATCTATTGAAAAAATTAAACCATAAAAATTCAATGAATCACGTTCAGCCAGAAATGAATTAAAATTAGAAGACATATATTCCCCCCCTCGATCAGAACGGAGGGTGCCCATTTTACATGCTAACAGATTTTCAGCCAAAACCAAAAACTATTTGAAGCACATGAACACTTCCGACTTTGCCTTCAATGGATATACCCATGCATGAATGGAAAAATCATCGATGAGAGTCACGAAGTAAAGATAATTCCCAAAAGAAGGTGTCTGCATAGGACCACAGACATCACTATGTACAAGCTGTAATTTCTGAGTAGCCCGAACTGAACCATCTTTTGGAAAGGACAATGCTACATTTTGCCCAAAATACAACCTTCACAAACATGTTTTCCAGGTGCCTCAAGTTTGGGCAAAGAGGACACCATTTCAGATTTCTACAGGCATAGCAAACTAGCGAAATTCAGATGACCAAAGCATGCATGCCAAAGCTTTGCATCTGACATAGCCTGAGAATCATTTACTGCACATGCCAAATCATTTATAGATCTTTCATAGTCTATGAGCTTATACGACCCACGACAAAAAATGCCAGAAGCGATAATCACATCACCATTTGACAGATCATGAACTGTATACCTATCATCAACAAATTTCACAACCAAGCCAATCTTGGCTAATGTAGAAACTGATAACAGGTTCTTCTTGATCCCTGGCACAAATAAAGCATCTGACAAAGTGAAAGAACTACCATCAACGGTAGTCAAAATGATCTTACCAACTCCCATAATAGGATAAGAGGAGTTGGCGCATGTAACAGTATTCCCTGTAGGGGCAAGCTCGAGTGAAGAGAAGAAACTGCGCTACGAGGTAATATGTTTGGTCGCCCCACTGTCAAAATACCAAACATCTGAGTCTACTGCAGACATGCACTACTCATGGGAAGATGGGTCAAAACTGGAGACAGTAGTAAACACCCATTCTTCTTCCTGCACAAGATTAGCAGAGTCTGTTTTTGGTGTAGAGGCCTCTGCAACAACCATTCTAGCCTCTTTCTTCTTTGCCTCTTTAGCAACCAGTTTTGGACACTTCTTTATGATATGATCATTCCTTTTACAATACTTACAAAACAATTTCTGCTTTTCTAATTTCTTCTCATCATTATCTTCCTTCTTCAAATATGCAGAATTAGCAGATTTCTGCTTACTAGTTGAAGAGCTCCATTTTCCTTTGCCCTTCTCACTAGCCAGGAAAGCTTCATCTGCAACTCGCATAATGGACCTGTTTTGCCTCGACTGATCATCCTGCAACAGAACAGAGACTTACTCCTCAAATGATAAGGCATTTGGATTGCCTTTCATCATCAACCAAAGAGTAGAAGCAAAACTCTGATATGAATCAGGAAGACCATTTAGAACGGTCTACACAAGTGAGCTATCTAGTATAACCTCATCAGCAGAAATCAATTGTTCCTTCAAGTCTTTGATCTTTGTTAGGAAAACATCCATAGAATCACCTTCATTCATGTGCTCACTCTCCAACTGTTTTCGGAGGTAAGCAACACGATCCTCATTCCCTTAGTAAAATATGGTAAGTGTATCCAAGCATCCTTAGCTATTCTGCAAGACCAAATGTGAGGAATAATGGCACGTTTGATAGACAAAGGTATCCATGCATGTGCTTGGGCATCTCTGCCATCCCAAAAAATCTGCTTTGTAGTAGGTGCAGCAAAAACCATAGCACGAATAGGAATATGCAGAATATCATCATCTTCAACACCTTCTACATCATCTTTAGTACCTGTAGTTGTAACAGTTCCAGGTGTGATACAACATTTTTTAACACCCTGCACAATGTTCCACAGTCCTTTTGCAACCAACACATGTCGCATCATATAAGCCCATAACGGGTAGTTGGTACCATCCAACTTATCCTCAACAGCCAAGATACGGAATACATCACTTCTTTTAGTCATGGTCGGTGACTAAAATATCTTGATGCAGAAAATTGATTGTATCTCAAAAAGTTGAACGGAACTGCCCAACCAAATTCTGCTAGACATGTAGCAGACTTCGAGATGCTTATACTGACGAACAGAAACTGGTATATACCTTTGGCACAAAAAGACAAAATAGCCTGCACAAGCACTGTGATAGTGCGTTCCGAGGCCGAAACTAGCTCAGATCGTGATTTTGGTACCATAGAGCAAAGCAGTTTTGATCTCTGAAACACCCTGAGTGTGCTCACCAAATTTCATGTGAATCTGAGACTACAAACGGAGGAGTGTCGACGGCGCCCTAGATGAAGCGACGACTTGCTCTGATACCAATTGTTGGAGTTAGACGTTGGCGGAAGCACGCGAACAGCACAAGGAAGAAGAAAAAGCTTGGAGCACAACACACAATACTGAATGTATTACTAGAGAATGTACAAAGATGAGTAGCCCATTAGGGCAATAGGCGTATATACAAGCCGAGGGAAAAAACCTCCTAAAGAGGGAAAAAAGTACCCCGACGGTCCTTATGTGTTCACACACATCACTACCTAAATATATCAGCACAAATGTTAGTGCAAAGGTATCTAGAGTGGGTCCCTTAGTGTTTGATGATGTTTTGAGAGGTATAAAAGGCATCAGACCTCACATTGCACACATCAACGACACCATAAAGGGTGGACTAACTACTCCTCTCTATGTCTTACACCTAAATAAGGACTTGAGTTAGTATACTCTATCCAAACTTATCTTTTTAGTACCTCCAATGAGTCCCATGAGGTTAAAGTGTCCCATGAGGATCATGCATGGGAGGAGGGATTCAAAGTGAGAAACAATTTGTAGCTCTCCCTTTCTTCAAACAATGGATCTAATCATAAAGCTCTCATTTTCAAATTTATCTTATTTTCTAGTGGTGTATTGGTCAAGGTTGTCTTCATTACTTGTGGCATAGTTAAGCATGCAGATGATTTATTTATGATCATTGTTGTATATGATGATGGTATGTTTCTCAATGGTCCTAACAAGAAGCATATTGCTAAACGTAAGGTTGATTTGCATGCTTCTTTTCAGAAGTGAAATTTGGGGCATTTACAACATTATTAGGGCGTTCAATTCATACAACTTCATGGGGCAAGAGTATTTTTCTAGAAAAAATACCTTAATACATTATCAGAGTTTTTTCTCCTTGATTAAAAACCTTCCCATGGAAATAGGTTAACGGTTTAGTCTTGTTGATGTTGGAGATGTATTTGATGTTGTTTTCTAAGTTATTGGATCTTTGATCTACTTATGCACAACCTAACTCGATATTCAATTTGTTGTCTCTCAAAAATGTAGGTTTATTCATTGCTCAAGTGTAAAGCATTGGCAAGTCGTGACACCTTTCTTTTGCTAATGGGACACTTATCTTTATACATTCATTTGATAATACTATTAGTGTTGTGTTTTCCTTCAAGCCTTATTCTTCTTCCTTGCATTATTCGTGTACTTCTCTAATCCTCAATATTCAACATTTTGATGAAAACTTTCTAATACGCATGCAAAAGCCTCCAAAGTTCTGTTGCAATATAGTTGAATAGAATTTTGGCAATGATTGTACACTTGGTTTGGAGCATGGTGATGGTCATGTAGTTTCTATAATTTTCTTCTCATGTTTCTTGTGGATAGACTTAATGACCCCTTCATTCATGCATCTAGGGAGGGCATTAAAGGTTACAACTCCACTCCAAACCATCCTATGAGGACCAACCAAAACATCTTCGAATGATTCCAACACTCTAATAATAAGCCCGCCCAAGCCCAAAATTTTACCTTTAAGAAGGGCTTTTATGTTCTCTTTGATCTAAGAGTTGATGAGGGGACTATCCACTCCCTGAGAAATATCTTTCAAATTCTTTCTAGTTCTGACTTTGTAGGTGCATGGGATGTATTCATGCCCTTGTGTGCTCAACACTTAAGAAAACTTGTGCATCTGAGTGAATTCATCCACGTAAAATCATGGTTCTCCTTCTTTAATGCACATTAAACACCATTTTTGTTGATCATCATGGGAGAAACTCCTTCGCATTATTTTTCCTCATAGTCTACACATTTCCTTTGATGCTTTGTCTACCTTACCTGGCCACGATTTCTTAGACTATAGGTAAAGGTTTTTTCTCTAGATTTGCTCGGCATGTCTGAGTTTGCTCCTAAATCTGAGGCGGCTCTTCTAAAGGTTCAATTCTCATTCATTGACTTTTGTCGTGAAAGTTAGCCGATTGTATTTTCTTTCTCTTCGAAGTTTCCTAATGCTTTGGATCTCAAAGTTTGAATTTCGTAGAGGAGAGTGCATGGAGGTGATGCTATTGATCCATATAGCTAGAGAAGACTCAATTTGAAAATCTTGGCGCCAATCATTCTTGGTAGCATGCTGAACAATGACATTCAAAATACTAGAGGATCATTGTAAAGCCAAAAGTCCCTCTTTCCTATGCACCTAGACCGGAAGGTTTTCACCGAGAAGGAGCAATGGGTTATTACAATATTAGTGTAGAGATAGCTACGGTGGGTCCTAGAGAGGTTGCCGATGTTTTGAGGGACATTGAAAGTATCTAATCCCACATTGCACAACTCGGACGCACAATATAGGTTGGACCAAGAGAAGCTATAAGTGTCCTTCACGTCAATCACGTATTAGGGGAGCATGCTCTATCCCGACTAATCTTTTTAGTAACATCTATAGAACTTCTCTAGAGTTTCGAATCGCCAAAGAGCCTCTCTATCATGTCAAATTATCCCACGAGGATCATGTCGTGGGGGAGGGATCCAAGGAAGATCCTCTTACTCCGAGTTATTAGCACACATTGAGAACATGCATGAAAAAGAGTTCCAAGCTAGCATAAATTTCAACAATCGATATATATAATGGTTCGGAGTAGGATTCCAACAAAAACGAGGACTAGTTCTGCTTATATCCAACCACCATGCCATCACTCCCATGTTGATTCTCTATAAAAATCGAGTAGTGCTTAGCAAAGATTTTCGGAAGTCCTATGTAGAGGATAGAGTCCGCAACCTTGACATCTCGAAATAAAATAAAATTTAGGTTTAGAATTACGTCGTTTAGATGTTCACGATGATGGATGTTTTTTTTTTTTTTAAATAAGAGGAAGTTCGGCCTTAGCCTACTCTCCCGGACTTGAATTAAATAAAGGAAAAATACAAAAGAAGGGGACTAGTGCCCATGGGAAGCCCCAAATCCCAGAGAGCAGGGGAAGCTTTTACAAAAAAAGGTTAATCGCCCACTCATCATCCTCAAGCGGGGCCCACCTGGGTAAAGTGTGTTCTTGATCAAAAGGAAAACTTGATGACTCCTAAAAAAGAGGGGGGGTTCTTACAATTAGCAATCCTTTTGCCAAGAAGGAACAATGAATACTCAATCGACCAGAGTTTCGAGCGTTCCAGAGATTCATGGAGCAACCATTTGCTTCTTCCAGCAGAGTTGTCTTCCAACTTATATATTTCTGATGA
This sequence comes from Ceratopteris richardii, assembly GCA_020310875.1. NCBI lineage: Eukaryota > Viridiplantae > Streptophyta > Polypodiopsida > Polypodiales > Pteridaceae > Ceratopteris > Ceratopteris richardii. The sequence continues at coordinate 117,312,788 of CM035419.1, read as the reverse complement.
CTAATTTTCATTCCGATGATTTGTCGTAGCCTATGTGGTAGGCCTTGCAAGGCTTACATGGAGTTATAGAGGAGGTTGATAAACCTCCCATCCCCATCATGTGGAGCCCACTTGGTTTTAAGCTTATTGTTGACATACTGTAGCTCTTTGTGATGTCTGAAGGGGGGGGGGGTTCTTACAATTAGCAATTCTTCTACCGAAGAGGAAAAGGGACTTCTCGATCGACCACTCCTTGGGGGTATTGCCAAAGTTTTGAGCACATCTTTCTCGCCAAATCTTCCAAAGGATCTCTCCCCTAATTGCATTCCACAATGCAGCACAACAACCGATCGCTTCACCAATGAGGGCTTGCTTCCAATTGATTTGTTCTTGGAGTCCCAAAGAATGACCAAGGACCCTCCATAATCGAAGGGATTTAGGGCAAGCAAAGAACATGTGACCTATATCCTCTATGCTACGGCAACATCGCTTGCACCAGGGTGGAACCTTGCAGATCTTTTTAGCTTTTGCATTGGTCCATATTCCACGATGTAGGATTTGCCATAGGAGAACCAACTTTTTGTTTTCAATGAGAGGGTGCCAGATAGACATAAATTTCATATCCCATCGAAGTCGCGTCCAGTTGAGACACCATTTCTTGTTGAGAATGATGTGAATGTCATTGCAGGCTTCGACATATGGAAGCTTGGAGAGGTGATTACCATTATACCATTTAAGGCCCATTGGGTTCGGAGAGTCATGTCCCATAAGTAGTTAGATTTTAGATCGGTCCCAAGCGTGGCGTCTGCTTAATTCCATTCCTCATATGTGACCGCAATAGTAGGGTCAAGGTCCTCAAAGTCCACCAATCTGTTTATGTCCTGTTTCCAGAGGTGCTTCCATTGTTTGAATCCCTTATTCCAGAGTCTCTTGGCACTCAAGACATTCCACGGCTCCACATTTCTCATGCCTTGGATCGGGAACCAAATAGAGTCGTTTTGTCTTATTACTGCCGCCCACTTCCAATCTTCACTGATTCTGATGTGAGGTTTGAATGTGTTCCAGCTTAGCCATAGGGATCTTACCAGGATCCATCCTTTGGGTGAGACCGGAATCGGAGAGAATAGGAGGGTGAGGATATCGAGGTTTTTCCATCCAGTGCAGCCTACCAAAGTAATCGTGTTTGTGTTTCTAATAATTAATGTGACCCAAGAAGAATCTTTGTTGCCCCACGCCTTAATCATCCACTTAGCTGCAAGTTTACTGGCCATGCTACCAATGTCCATAAAACCCAGAGCTCCGTTTTCCTTTCGGCTAGTGCATATGGACCATTTGGTTTTAGGCACACCCCTCCTATTATGGTCCCCGGTCCAGAGAAAGTTCCTACAAGTACTTTCTAATTTGGCTAAATCTTGATTCTTTGGTCTCCAACAAGAAAGAAAGTATATGATGAGGATATGAGGAACATGTTGATCACCATGGCCTGGCCAGCAAGATTTAGTTGCAAACCCCTCTAGTAGTTAAGTTTATTATTAAGTCTAGCGAGGACCCAAGCCCACCTTTGTTCTAGAGTAACACCGAATCCCAAGGGGATACCAAGAATCCGAACGACCTGACCTGATTGAATGCTTTGGCATCCTTGCAGGGTGAGGAGATTCGGTTGATTCCCTTTGATAGCCCTAAATGCAGTCTTTGTATGGTTGATTCTGGATCTAGAGGCCTCACAAAACGTGTCGAGGCACCACCAAAAGGTTTCCAAGCTGGTATCATCATTGTGAACAAAGGCATTTGTGTCATCCGCAAATAGCCTCATGGTCATTTGCCCAGAGTTATGTGGCAAAGTGATGCCTCTTATGTGACCAAGCTCCATCTATTGCTCCATAAGTCGGCTCAATCCTTCAGTGGCAATGGCAAAGAGTAGTGGGGCCAATGGGCAACCTTGCCTGATGGACTGTTTGGGTTTGATTGCCTTTGAAAGTTGTCCGTTGACATTGACTTTGGTCGACGCATTGCCAAGGAGAGTGGAAATCATCCTGAGGAATCTCTAACTACACCCGAGGTCTTTTAGCAGTTGTAAAATATAGTCCCATTCCAATCTCTCGTAGGCTTTGTCAAAGTCAATCTTGAGGAAGACGATGTCCTAATTAGATTCTTCAACGTAGTCCAGACCTTCCCAGATATCAATGATGGATTCCAATATTGACCTTCGCTTAATGAAGCCTTTTTTGTCTTTGCTAAGCCAGTGGTCGCAATGACATGAAATCCTGTTGGCAATGACTTTAGCAAGAATCTTATATCCGGTTTGAAACATTATGATAGGTCTCCAGTTCTCAATTCTGTGTCTCTCCCCTTTTTTATGTATAAGTTTGATGATGCTGTTGTTGAGACATGTGGGAAGTGGGCCGAACTCGAGTGCTCATCAGTGAGCCCATCAGGCCCCGAGCTTTTGCCATTCGGAAGCGAATCGATAACTTCCAAGATCTCTTGTTCAGAAATGGAGGCATCAAGCAGAGCGCTCAAGTTGCGTGGGATTCTATGCAGCGATGATGGATATTGTGGATCTATGAGCCATGAACATAAAATGGGAGAAAAGTTATTTTCAAATGGGTTGGCCTTTTTGGATCAAAGGTTTTATCCCTATTTTCTTGGTTTTCCCTTCTTTGTTTTGTGGGTATCAAACAAACTATGTGAGCATAACTTCCTTTTGATGGCGCTCTTCCATAAAAGCTTCACATGACTCTTTCCTTATAGATTCCTTGATTTTTTGGAATACGTTTTTATAGGAGTGGATCTATTTATGGATCTCTCAATGTCCAATTTATCTTCTTTGCAAGTGGTGTTATATTCAAGGTTGTCTTCTTTAATTTTGGCATAGACATTAGGAGTTCTCTCATGGTTTATGTCTTTTGATCAAATAGATTCATCTAGGTAGTCCAGGAGTTTCAACTCTTTCCCCTATCGATTGGTTTCTTCACTCCCCAAGGTGATCACAATAGACCGAGACAACCCTTTTCCAAGCTAGGCTCTATGGGGAGACTTCCTAGTTACACGAGAGATAGAATTTTTGTTGATTCAGGTTCCACCTCCTTATGCTCCAATGTGGGCACCCCTTTTCTCTTATGACATCTTTTGTTGTAAAGGAATTGCTTTGTTGAGGCCCTTTCCTCAATGGGCACTCTTTGATTCTATGCCCCTTAGAACCGCACTCTACATAGACATCAAGAGGGTTTTTATGGATTACCTCCTATTCTTAGGGTCCTCATCCCCAATGTCAAAGAAGAAGCAAGCTTTATTTTGGTGTCCACCTTAGCATAAATCTATAGATACCGATAAGAATTAAAATAGTAGGATACCCCCTAATAGATTGGTCCCTCAACATCTTCTTTCGTTGCTAGAGGCCATCCTATTGGAACGAGGATTTCATTGGTAAATCTATAGAGAAAGCATGGGAGTTTCCGTAGTTATATACACAGTATACAGTCAAAAGGTTTCAATTTTCGAAGCACAAATTTAGGAAACCATTTGGACCGACACATACTTTTTCTATTTATACGCCATTTGCTTAAAAGGAAGGTCTAAAAGGCCATCGTTTCAGTCTCGAGAATAAGAAAGACATGATTTCTAGGAAGAGAATGGGACTTAGTAACCACTCATCCATGCAGGAACAATTCCTTCCTTAGCTGTCATGATTTGATTTTATCAACAGGTGGAAAGGGCCAAAGTATTAACCTATGAAGCATGCTTTTTTTTTTTTATGTTAATATTTTTCTGATCTACCTCCAACTATAATAATGTCATCACCAGAGGATGGACACCATGCAAGGGTAATGATTCCACATTCTCTACCTCCAACTATAATAATGTCATCACCAGAGGATGGACACCATGCAAGGGTAATGATTCCACATTCCCTTTCTGCGAGAAATTGGGGCCAATGTTACTTTTAATAAGGGTGGTCGCCATGAACCGTACGCTCGAGAAGTGAAAGATAGAAAGAGTGAGAGCGAGGGAGAAAAGAACTGATAGCACACAGACCTAGTTGAAGAACTTGAGTATCTGGGCTTGCAAGATACCTAAAGAGTTAGAATTCCTAACCCTAAATAACAGAGTTAAATCTAGCTTCCATATGACATGTCATCAGAGTAAGTCACTACCTGCCCGAACAAAGGACTTACACCTTCCCGTCAGAAGAAAGTTTCTTTTTTTTTAAATAAAGGAAGTTCGGCCTTAGGCTAGCCGTGAGCATTAGTCCGCTTCTCTTGTACTTTTCCTTTAACTAATTTAAGTCTGGGAGAGTAGGCTAAGGCGAAACTTCGTTTTATTAAAAAAAAAAACGATTCTCATACCAGCACGATGAGGCGTCCAAACAAGCTTGAGTCATATGCTTGTCTTTGCCTAATACCTATGTCCTTTCAGGACATGTGGGCTTTGCAATTACGGTTTTTTTGGCTCATCAAGCTTAAATGATTTCGAAGATGGTGAGCTTTTTCTATTCAAAAACATGACCCAAAAGCTTCGTCTATAGAGCTTGTCCTCTAATATCTCATCAAAGCTTTTACTAATAATCCCATGGGTTCTCTACCATGGATAGTATGTCAATTGGCGGAGATCTGATAACTCAGCTCGGCTTATCCTTCCTCTCTGGGGATCTTGCTCTGAAATTTCTCAACATCTTTATTGATCCTCAAGCGTTTTCTCTTGCATCACAAATATGCATAATATAGAAGCTTGAGTACTTAATTTGTCTTTATACCTTGCTCTTCAAATGGAGCAAAACAATATTGACAATAGCGCTGTGTTTAACATAGTTGCCTTTAACATGGAGTTTTTTCTATTTTGTCGCTCATTCATTCCCCTTCTTGTTATAGCATCCAGACATATTCTGATTTTGTAGTCTCATTTCCGGTGCTTTGGAGCAAAATCAGATTTTATTCTGATAGTACCTACTTCAGTACCTCTTTGTTGTCAAGGTTGAACATCTTCGTATTGAATATTTAGGTAATTTTTCTCCAACATCTCTTATATTCCTCATATCCGCCTACCTTTTCCTTTTATAAGCACAATCACAATCTAATTTATGAAGGTTCATATGGAAGGAAACAAAGGTGAGCTAGAAAAGGGGGTTTGGAAACATCATCAAATAAGAAACCTTTTTATGATTCATTTATATGAATATTCTCATCTTAAAAGTAAACGTTTCCGTGATAAATATGAGGATACTGGCTATGAAATGATCTATGACATGAAGAAGAAAACGATGTTTATATAATGTATAAATTTTGGATAATATAGTATTTGTTTAGTTTTCTTGTGATCATTAAGGAACATAGAATCTCACTTCCCAACAAAGAAACAAGTAAGAAGTTTCCCTAATAAACTAAGTACATATTAGAATTTTCTATGAAGAATTACATGATGCTTTCAGTATCATTCAATGTAAGGCTAATCACTCTCAATTACAATGGAATACTATGAATGTATCTCCATCAATTTGACTAGAACATCCGACATTTTTTCATATGGTAAATGTATTTCGACAGAAAAGGATTGTCAAGCAAATAATATAGATTAGATTTAGCAGAATATTTTAGTTCATTAAAACCATTATTGCAACCAAGGAGCATTGCACGTTCCCGAACGTCACTAGTGCCATAAATCCATAACAATGCGTTTAGAGAAATTCATTTAAATCGTATAAAGAATAAGAATCCAAATTCTCTAAATGAAAAAATGCATTGTGCTGATGATCGCGTATATATTGCGAATATGAATAAAGGAAGTTCGGCCTTAGCCTACTCTCTTGGACTTGTATTAAATAAAAGGAAAAGAAAACTACAAATGAAAGGGACTAGTGCTCTCGGGACTCCCTAAGTCTCACAGAGCAGGTGTAGATCTTACAGAGTTTAGATGGCATTACAAAGAAAGTTAATCACCCTCTCATCACCCTTATGTGGAGCCCAATTGGGTTTAAGCTTGTTGTTGATCAAAAAGAGCACTTGATGATGCCTGAAGAGGGGGGGGGGGAGGGATTTCTTAAAGAGATTGTTTTCTATACTAAATGTGTTGTAGATCAAGCTTTCCTAGCTAGTGAAAAGGCCAAATGTAAGTGGATCTAATATACTATTATGAAGAATTTTCTTATGTTTCACAATCAAATAAAGAAAAAGAAAATGACAAGGAAAGAGGGAAGAGAAGAGAAATTACCAAGTAATAGAAGGAAAATTATCATGCCATTACGAGTTTTTTCTAAAATGATTGCAAAAGAGGCGAAGATGAAATAGGCTAGAGTGGTTATTAAACCATCATCTACTCCTAAAACCAAGTCTATTATTTTTTATAGAAGGATTCCTTTAAATTAAAATTAAAGCTAATTACAAGATCATTAGAGAGAGTTAGAAAGGAGGTTTAACGCCTTTTTGGATGCTTCATGGGAAACCCACAAACGTTTTAGCTTATACTTTGTAATAACGAGCAACCTATGGTGTCTAAAGGGGAGAGGCTATTTATTCCAATTATATATTCTTCTACCTAGGCTAGCTAGGTATTTCTCAATCGATTACTCTCTTGGAGGTCTATCAAAATTCACTTTGCATCTTTCCTTCCAATGTTTTGTGGATTGTTACCAAGTACTAGAGTAATAGTAAAATTAGTTGGTGCAAGATTAAGATTCCATTACCTCTTTGATGCTGAACCAAACATTGCATCTAGAGTCCTACGTCATGGTTTGTGTAAGCTTAAGAGTTGATGAAAATTTATGGCTCATTTTGGATGTGAAGATAAAGATTCTCATGGTACTTTAGATGTGAAATTTTGGCTTGTATGATTTGTTCATCAAATTACTTTTCTTTGCTTGTACAAATCTCAAATGGTGTCCTCGTTACAAAAACTCAAGTTGTTATTTGCGAGTGTCTATAAGAGTTGTATTAGATTTGAATAGAAAGTACATCTTGCTCATAGTGATGTCTTTGGTCCCTTGCAATCATGTTCCGTTGGAAATTACCTTTAGTTTGTGACTTTGTTCGATCATTTCTCTATGCAGCCATGGGTGTATGCATTGCAACCAATGTCTCAATTGTTTATGTGTTTCATAAAGTTCCTTGTTAAGTCTCAAGATCTATGAGCATGTAAAATGGGCAAGCTCCATTCTGATTGGGTTGAATATATGTCTTCTACATTCAATGGATAGTTGGCCTGATGTGGGATGAAACATTAGTGTACAATTCCATATACATCTCAGAAAAACGGACTTTCTAAAAGGAAAAACATGTCTTTCATAGAAATGAAAAGTGCATGATGAAGATTCAAGCTTTACCACATAGATTTTTGCTCAAGCCTATTGTGTGTAGCATATGTGCTTAACAAGTGTTGATATATTTAGGTAGTGATGTGTGTGAACACACTAGGACCGTTGGGGCACTTTTTTCCCTCTTTAGGAGGTTTTTTGCACAGCTTGTATATACGCCTATTGCCCTAATGGGCTACTTATCTTTGTACATTCTCTAGTAATACATTCAGTATTGTGTGTTGTGCTCCAAGCTTCTTCTTCTTCCTTGTGTTGTTCGCGTGCTTCCGCAGACATCTAACTCCAACAATTGGTATCAGAGCAGGTCGTCGCTTCTTCTACGGCGGCGTCGACACTCCTCCGTTTGCAGTCTCAGATTCGCACGAAATTTGGTGAGCATACTCAGGGTGTTTGCGAGATCAAAACAGCTTCACTATGTGGTGCCAAAATCGCGATCTGAGCTCGTTTCGACCTCCGAACGCACTATCGCAGTGCTTGTGGAGGCTATTTCATCCTTTTTTGCCAAAGGTATATACCAGTTTCTGTTCGCCAGTTTAAGCGTCTCAAAGTCTGCTACAGGTCTCGCAGAACTCGTCTGGGCAGTTCCGTTCAACTGTTTGAGATACAGTCAATTTTCTGCATCAAGGTATTTTAGTCACCGGCCATGGCTGAAAGCAGTATGTATTTCATATGTTGGCTGTTCAGGATAAGTTGGATGGTACCAACTACCCATTATGGGATTATATGATGCGACATGTTTTGGTTGCAAAAGGATTGTGGAACATTGTGCAGGGTGTTGAAAGACATCCTGTTACACCTGTAACAACAGGTACTGCAAATACAGGTGTTGGAGCTCATGAAGATGGTGTCGAAGATGATATTCTGCAGATTCTTGTTCGTGTTGTTGTTTCTGTTGCACCTACTGCAGAGCAGATTTGTTGGGATGGCAGACATGCCCAGGCACATGCATTGATAGCTTTGTCTGTCAAACGTGCCATTATTCCTCACATACGCTCTTGTTGAACAGCTAGGGATGCTTGGGATACACTTACCACATTGTACCAAGCTAGGAATGAGGCTCGTGTTGCTTATCTCCGAAAACAGTTGGAGAGTGACCACATGAATGAAGGTGATTCCATGGACAGTTTCCTAACAAAGATCAAAGACTTGAAGGAACAGTTGATTTCTGCTGACGAGGTTATACCAGATAGCTCACTTGTGCAAACAGTTCTTAATGGTCTTCCTGATTCATATCAGAGTTTTGCTTCTACTCTTCGGTTAATGATGAAAGGCAATCCAAATGCCTTGTCATTTGAGGAGTTAGTCTCTGTTCTGTTGCAGGAAGACCAGTCCAGGTAGAACAGGTTCATTATGCGTATTGCAGATCAAGCTTTCCTGGCTAGTCAGAAGGGCAAAGGAAACTGGAGCTCTTCTACTAGTAAGTAGAAATCTACAAATGCTACACATTCGAAGAACCGAGACAAAGATGAGAAAAAATCAAAAAAGCAGAAATTGTTTTGTAAGTACTGTAAAGGGAATGATCATATCATAAAGAATTGTCCAAAACTGGCTGCTAAAGAGGCAAAGAAGAAAGAGGCTGGAATGGTTGTTGTAGAGGCCTCTACACCAAAAACAGAGTCTGCAAATCTTGTGCAGGAAGAAGAATGGGCGTTTACTACTGTGTGCACTTTTGACCCATCTTCTCATGATCATTGCATGTCTGCAGTAGACTTAGATGTTTGGTACTTTGACAGTGGGGCGACCAAACATATTAGCTCGCAGCGTAGTTTCTTCTCTTCACTCGAGCCTGCCCCTACAGGGAATACTGTCACATGCGCCAACATCTCCTCTTATCTTGTAATGGGAGTTGGTAAGATCATTCTGACTACTGCTGATGGTAGTTCTTTCACTTTGTCAGATGCTTTATTTGTGCCAGGGATCAAGAAGAATCTGTTATCAGTTTCTGCATTAGCCAAGATTGGCTTGGTTGTGAAATTTGTTGATGACAGGTGTACAGTTCATGATCTATCAAATGGCGATGTGATTATTGCTTCTGGCATTTTATGTTGTGGGCTGTATAAGCTCATAGACTATGAAAGATCTGTGAATGATTCGGCATGTGCAGTTCATGATTCTCAGGCTATGTCAGATGCAAAGCTTTGGCATGCACGCTTTCGTCATCTGAATTTTGCTAGTTTGCTACGCCTGAAGAAATCTGAAATGGTGTCCTCTTTGCCCAAACTTGAGGCACCTGGAAAACATGTTTGTGAAGGCTGTATTTTGGGCAAAATGCAACATTCATCCTTTCCAAAAGATGGTTCAGTTCGGGCTACGCAGAAATTGCAGCTTGTACATAGTGATGTCTGTGGTCCTATGCAGACACCCTCTTTTGGAAATTACCTTTACTTCGTGACTTTCATTGATGATTTTTCTAGGCATGCATGGGTATATCCACTCAAGGAAAAGTCGGAAGTGTTCATGTGCTTCAAACAGTTTTTAGTTTTGGCTAAAAATCTGTCAGCATGTAAAATGGGCACCCTCCGTTCTGATCGAGGGGGGGAATATATGTCATCTGATTTTAATGCATTTCTGGCTGAACGTGGGATAAAACACCAGTGTACAGTTCCGTATACACCTCAAGAGAATGGAGTTGCTGAAGGAAAGAACAGGTCACTCATGGAGATGGCGAGGTGCATGGTCAAAAGTCAGGCTTTACCACATAGTTTCTGGCTTGAGGCTGTCATGTGTGCAGCATATATACTGAACAGGTGTCCCACTAAAGCGCTGGAGTCTATCACTCCACATGAGGCTTGGCATGACCGCAAGCCATCTCTTGCTCATCTTCGTGTTTTTGGTTGTTTGGCATATGCACTAGTGCCTGAACAACATCGTAGAAAATTGGATGATAAGGCAGTAAAATGTATTTTTGTTGGGTACAATTCTGAAAGTGAAGGATATCGTCTGTATCATCCATAGACTAAACGCATTCTGGTTAGCCGTGATGTTGTCTTTGTGGAAGATGCTATTCAGCCATTGCTTTCATGTACTAAGGAGACATATGTTAGCTCCAAAGACATGTATGATACTTTGATGCCTCTTTTTACAGGTGGACAGTCTAGTGCTGGTCCTAATGAGGCAACTTCTCAACCTTTGCAGGTTTCATATGATGATGCAGATCATTCCATTTCTGATGCAGATTTACATGGTGCACTTGTTGATGAGAGAGCTGATATTGAACAGGCAAAAACTATGCCAAAATGGTTGGTGCAGACTTTGCGTGACAGCAAATTAGATGCACCTTTGTCATATCGTACTCGTTTAGGCTCTCATAGTGCCTCCTTTGCATCAGATTGCTATGCTATGGCTGCGTCTAGTCTCTGTGATGAGAATGAGCCTGTTTCTTTTGATGAAGCACATAATTCAGAAAATTGGATGGCTGCTATGCAATTGGAATATGATGCTATAATGAAGAATGGTACATGGTCTTTATGTGACTTGCCTCTTGGCAAAAAGGCCATTGGCACTAAGTGGGTATACAAGCAAAAGCGTAAACCTGATGGTACAGTTGACAGGTATAAGGCTAGGCTTGTTGCAAAGGGTTATGCACAGGAAAGAGGCATTTATTTTGATGAGACCTTTGCACCTACATGTCGTATGACTACTGTTCGGAGCATTTGTGCACTTGCAGCCCATCATTGTTGGAATGTACATCAGTTGGACATTAAAACAACATTTTTGAATGGTGATTTGCATGAAGAAGTGTATGTTTTTCAGCCTCGTGGCTTTGTGCAGGAAGGGCATGAAAACCAGATGTGCAGGTTAAAGAAGGCATTATATGGTTTAAAGCAAGCACCACGTGCTTGGTATGAGAAGATACATGCCTATCTGATTGCACATGGTTTTGAGAACAGTCCAACTGAAAGCACCTTATATGTTAAGTGTGCTAATGATGTGCTTCTAATCATTGTTGTCTATGTTGACAACATGCTGCTCACTGGTCCTATTGAGAAGCATATTGCTGATTTTAAGGCTGATTTGCATGCCTCATTTGAGATGTCTGATTTGGGGCATTTGCATCATTATTTGGGCATTCAATTTATGCACGTTGATGGTGGAATGGCTTTGTGTCAAACGAAATATATTGACACATTATTGCAGCATTTTGGCCTTGAAGACTGTAAGCCTATCACCACTCCTATGGAGATAGGTTTACGATTGAGTCTTCATGATGCTGCAGATGCATTTGATGTTGTTCTCTATCAGCAGGCTATTGGATGCTTGATTTACTTATGCATTACTCGGCTTGATATTCACTTTGTTGTCTCACAGATGAGCAGGTTTATGCATTGCCCAGGAGTCATGCATTGGAAGGTGGTTAAGCGCATCTTTCGCTACTTGAGTGGTACTCGGCTACTTGGGTTGTTTTATCCCAAGGGGGGATCACTATCGCCAGATTTGCATGCTTTTTCTCACTCAGATTGGGCTGGTTGCTATGATACTCGTGTGTCCACCAGTGGTTTTTGCGTCATGCTTGGTAGCTCATGTATATCTTGGTTGAGCAAGAAGCAGCCTACTGTGGCCACTTCCAATTGTGAGGCTGAGTATAGGGCAGCTTTCACAGCTACCGTTTAGTGTGTGTGGCTCAGACGCCTTATGGCTGATTTGGGTGTTGGTCAGTCTTCTGCCACCACCATCTTCACTGACAGTCAGAGCGCATTGGCAGTTGCGAGGAACCCTGTGTTCCATGCTCGCACGAAGCACATTGAGGTGCATTATCATTATGTCAGGGAGAGGTTCTCTGCTAGGGAGATCAGCTTGGCATATGTGCCCACGCAGGAGAACATTGCAGACCTTTTCACAAAGGCTCTGCCTAGGGAGAAGTTTGAAGCTTTTCGCAAAGCTTTGGGCTTACTTCCTTTTGTGGAGTGATTTCCACATAGCTTGGCACTTCTTTATACATGAGTGCCAGCTCCTTGTTCACCGCACCACTCCCAGGGGGGATTTGTTGATATATTTAGGTAGTGATGTGTGTGAACACACTAGGACCGCCGGGGCACTTTTTTCCCTCTTTAGGAGGTTTTTTTCCCCCGGCTTGTATATACGCCTATTGCCCTAATGGGCTACTTATCTTTGTACATTCTCTAGTAATACATTCAGTATTGTGTGTTGTGCTCCAAGCTTCTTCTTCTTCCTTGTGATGTTCGCGTGCTTCCGCAGACATCTAACTCCAACAACAAGTCGCCCAATAATTATCTCTATTTTATCAATCTTTATGCACTTTGGCATGTCCCCCAAACATTTTCTGCTCATCTATGTGTTTTTGTTTGTGAGACATATGAATCTATGCAAAAACATTGAAGGTTTCATGATAAGGTTTTGAAATGCCTTTTGGTTGGCTATATATATGAAAGTAAGGATTATCATGTGTTTCATCCATCGTCTAAAAGGATTCTTATTAGTCAAAATTTAGTATTTTCCAAGATGCACTTGAACCCCTATGTTCATGTAAAATGGAGTCATTAGTTATCTCAAAAGATGTGTATGGTACATCCTATCACATTGTTGATTCTTTTCTTGATAAGAATCATGGACATTATATGCATCTTCACTCTAAGCGCCAACCATAGACTCTCTTTTCATATCCTCACTCCAAAGCACTCCACATAATTCATAGAATAGTTTATCAAGAGGTACACTATTGCTAATAGCTATGAAAAAGGTATCCAGTGATGATAGCAAGGTGCATAGCAACAGGATTTCTTTCATTTCATTATCCATATTTTTTTTTTTGCCTGTAACTTAGATCATATAGCATCAAACTAATTTACTTGAGAAATAAGACTCTCTATGTCCTTGATGGGATGGGGATATAGTTTCCCCATTAGATACACTTTGTTTGATGTCGTTTCTTTTTCATATGTATTGTATAACTTCTTTCAAATCTCCTTTGCACTTTCACAGTCTACTAATGTAAATTAATCATTATTTGCTAGGCACAATGGACTGGTAGACCTAGCCATTCACACCAACTCATCCAAATCATCTTCATCCATGTCAACAAACTTCTTTGAGATCCCATTCACTGGCTTCCATCACCTCCTTTGAATCAACATATGTTGAATCGCATTCTTCCATAGTGCAAAAGCTTGTGCCATCAAATTTTAGAATATCAAAATTGTCTTTGGCCTACAAGCTATAGCTCCTCCTTGGAATAGTGTCACTAAGTCCTTATCCACATGTGCGTGAGATATCTAATGCCATTATGATAGAGAGATCACTGCAATGACAATGGAGCTAGAAGTGCCCAAACATCCATAGTTAATCACTAGGCTTATGGAGCACCTATGAACAACTATCACACATCTGCTATAGCGAGGTTGGGTAAGACTTCCACTTGTATCATTGACTAGAACCGAAAATCTTTGCATCTCTTAGTTAATAAAACATCACCAAAACCCTCTTTATCAACATCAAAGGCTTTGCACAAAAATGGAACCGCTATATCAATGACCACATGCACGTACATAAGTGGTATCCACAATAGTGTACATAGTGTCTATGTGCTCACGATATGCAGCAAAATGGTAGTGAAAGGTTGGATTCACATCCCAAAATATAGCCAAGAACATGTGCAAGTGTTTTTTAACTCTGCTCTTTAGGCTCAAAAACCTACATAAACTTGTGGTGCCTACTCCCACCACAACTCAAAACGTTAGATTTTCTAGTGTGGATAAAAAAACACCAAAGCTGAATATTAGTTTTTTGGAGGAGTACAAATAACACTCTTCTTGATGTTCTTGAACTTGTGTAAAGAGAACTAAATCAAACTACTCCAAAATCCTAGCATTTTTTATAGTATCGATGAGGCCCAAGCATTCACATTCAGTGACCAACTAAGCTTTTTTAAATTAGTGAGCCATCGACTAGCATGGTTAATGGGATAGAACCAAGAACAACCTACCTTCTACATCAAAACATAGCTAATAGCAATATCAAAAGCATCAATACTTGGAAGGATGATTCCAATCTAGTGCTTGAAGCATGGGTTCTTTTGAAAGAAGAAATTTAAGTCGTTGGAAGGCAAGATCACACTCTAGAGTCCATTGAAATTCAATACACTTAACATGAGATAAGCCATTAAATGGCATGGCAATATGGGCTAGGTGGTGCAAATGACACCCATGCCATCCAATCTATCCTAAAATTTCCTTGGGCATTGCAGGGAAGGAGCTTCCAAAACTACCTTCAGCTTGTGTCGATCCACAAGAATACCATTCTTACAAATAGCATGTCCTCACAACTTTTCACATTTTACCCCAAAGATCGATTTAGCTCAATTCAAGAGAAGATGAACCTTCCAACACTCAGAAAAGCACATATGTAAATGGTGCAAATGATTCACTTGATTTCATAAAATAGAGCAATCATGGAGAAATACCTACATAAAATTGTTTAGATAAGGGGTAAAAAATTGATGCATGCAACATTGGAAAGTACTAGGAGCATTCCAAACTTCAAGCCACACAACTATGGAGGCAAAAACGCCTTAATTTATAATAAAAGCAGCTTTAGGAACATGAGTTTGAGTCATCCGAACTTGATTCTAAGCACTAAAAAGTAATGCATCTCCCTTCTAGCCATTTCACCTAGCATTGTATCCAAAAAGGGTAGATGAAAAGGATCTTTGGACCCTAGCTGCATTTAATTTACAAAAGTCAATAGAGATCCAGCAGTGCTTATTTTTCTTAGCTCTATGAAAGGTTGAGGTAAAACATCTTAAACAATCACTATATTCAGAGAGCTATAATCAATATATACTCTCATTTTTCCACTATTCTTCTTAGGTACAATAAACATAGATGAAAGCCACCTTGAATGATCTCTAGGAGCAATAATACCTCCCTTTGATGATTTTTTAATTTCTACTTTGACTACCTCTACATATTTGGGATTAAGTTGATAAGGCTTACTTCTTACAAGTGCACCTCCAACTACTAAGGGTATTTGATGTATACCAAGCTCCTCTTGAGTACCTGATAGATCCTTGTATGAGCATTTAGAGGCATTTTTTTAAGGAAAATTTAGAGAGGTTAACTTCTTAAGTAAGAAAGGGTAGTGCCACAGCCATGTGGTTAGGTGGCCTATTTGCAAGCTCCCTTCATACCCAAAGTTCTCTTCTTGAAAAATCAGTTCAAGGATAGCCTCACTTGAAAATGTCAAGAGAAAGGAGATAAAGGAAGAGACCTCTCCCATAAATAGAGAGGACCACATAGAGAGTGAAGCAAGGAAGAATGATCTTTTTCTTGTTCTTCTATTACATAAACAAAATATACAAGAATGACCTAATATAACAATACAACTAGTGCACCTTTTACATAACAAAAATATTAGTGTATGCAAATGAGCGAGCTAGCAAGAAAAAAATGTGCCATCACTCTCCGTAGATAAAACTAGTAAAGCTCACTAAATGGTCTCTGGCATATACCACGGTGAACAATATGCATGTCATTGAAATGAAAACATGATATGTGTCATCCTATATCATCACATTTTAAGCTTGATATCTCAACACTCCCCCTTAAGATCAATGTCCTATCTTTTAATCCAAGCATCTTTGGAAACTTCTTCAACTTCTATGCTCCACGTTCTTTAGTGAAAATATTAGCAACCTGCTCATCTATCCTTATATAAACAAAATCAATATTACTTGCTAATACCTTTTCTTAGATGAGGTGATAATATGCATCAATATGATTTTTTTCTAGCATGAAAAATATGATTTTATGTTAACTAAATGATACTAAGATTATCATTAAACAATGAAGTAATCCACTACGAACCTAACCTAAGAGCTAACCCTTGTACAAAAGAGAAGGAAGTGTCTCTAAGGTGATCACAAAGAATATAGGAACAAAAATGGGTAGAGGCCCATATTCTAAACTCAACATTGATGGTTGAGATTATCGGCAAACAAACAAAGGAGCCAACAAGTGTGGAAGAAGCACTCCAAATTCCAGAATGGTGAGCTTCTATGCAAACAAAATACAACAATATCATGAAGAATGGAACTTGGGAGCTAATTGAACAACCTCCAAACTGGAAGGTCATTCACAACAAGTGGTGTTGTAAGCTAAAGTACAAGGCAGATGGTACCTTATAAAAGTTCGACACTAGACATTTTGCACACGGCTATTCCAAAGTTCAAGGCATTGACCTCCGTGAATCGTTTGCCCCGATAGCAAGGATGACTACTATTTCGCTAGTACTAGCTGTGGTTGCACATAAACAATGGGCAATATATCACATGGAATGTGAAATCATCATTTCTAAATGGAGACCTCAAGGAGGAGGTATATGTGTCTCAACCACTAGGGTTTGAGGCTTCCCATTCAGAGAACAAAGTATGTAAATTGAAGAAGGTATTGTAGGGGTTAAAAAAAGCCTTAAGAACATGGTAGTAGTGAATAGATGGATATCTTTTGGATATAGGATTCAAAGGATGTGGTTTGGATGCTAATTTGTATGTTCTATAGAAAGGAGGGAAGACATTTGTGCTTGTACTCTATGTAGAAGATCTTTCAATCTCTGAAAATGATAGTGCACTTCTCAAACAAACAAATGCCTTGAGTTCAGAATTTGGGATGATGGATTTGGGCTTAACACATTATTGCTTAGGTCTTGAAGTTTGATAGGAATCAAGGAAGATCTTTATTTCACAATAAAAGTATGCAAAGCAGATGTTGAAGGCGTTTGACATGGAGGATCTCAAAGAAACTTCTACACCAATGGAACTCAAAATTTTCTATTCAAGATACCTCACCTATCGTAGATATTGGGAGATTAGTCAAAAGTCTTATTTACTTGTTTAATAGTAGACCATATATCTCTTGTGGTGTTGGCATAGTAAGTAGGTTCTCTAATAAGCCCTGCCTAATACATTGGAAGGCATGCACGCGGATACTCAAGTATGTCAAAGAAACCATTGAGTATGGTATTCTTTAGAGAGAAGGATCATCTCTGAGCAGATATTGTGACTCAGATTAGGCAAAGGGATATTGATTCTAGAAAATCAATTTTGGTTATTGATTCTCTTTAGGATTCTGAATCATTTCTTGAATCAATAAGAAAGAACCAATAGTAGCACTATCATCTACCAAAGGTGAGTACAAAGCAGCTTGTTTTGCTACATGTGAAGTAGTATGGTTGAGAAGGATCCTATGGCATATAGGAATTCAAGGACAAGAGGCTACAAGGTTAGGATGCGACAACCAGAGTTGCATAGCCATTGCAAAGAATCCTATTTTTCATGCACATACTAAGAACATAGAAATCCAATACCCCTATGTGTGAGAGTTTATAGATGAAAGAACTCTGGAGCCATGCTATTGTCAAATAGAAGAAAATGGAGCATACAGTTTCACCACAGCTCTAGGGAGAGAGCATCTATATCGACATCTTCAAGAGCTTGGCATTCGACCAAGAAAGTAGTTCACCAAAGGTGGAGTTTGATGGGGTTGTTAGATATGCTCAACACTCCACCTCAAGTGACCACAAATGATCCATGGTACTCTAAGTTGTACGACCCCCTTTATGACAAAGTATGAGAGTCCAAAAATTTATGGTGAGGTCTACATGAGACCAGAAATAGTTCTAGATGATCTATGTGAGTCTAGTGAGAAGGCTAGCCAGGGCATATACTTTAGTCACACCAAAATTCCAGAGGTAAGATAGTGCGATAGACGACCCATATGGAATTATGGTCTTGGGTTTGGAAATACAGTGTCCCATAACCATTTGGGTAGTTTGGTGGAAGTATAGTCTGGTAGAATTCCATTCTGGAGGAAGTCTAGTCCGGTGGAAGTCCAATCTAGTGGAAGTCCAATCCGGTGGGTGTTCAATTGGGAGGTTTACTCAGTTCGGTGATTACATGATTTGGGTTGTTCCAAAATTATAGGTGATCTCGATGGTTATGCCAAAGATCATTCCTAAATCAAACGGTTAGGCAAGACTAGTCATTGAGGAGAAATTATGGATACACACACGATAAAGCCCTTCATCTAGATTCTTTGTATATTATCATTTAAGATCCTTAGTGGGAGCGCATTGGTGGATAGTATCATCATTGTATATTACTACTTGCAATTAGAGAATCTAAGTTCTCTATATCTCTATCTATGTACAGTTTTTATTAGTCAATTTTGTTTCTGATTACTCTATCTGAGGATCCAATTTCATTGCATTATTCTTGATCGTTATACATTTTTCTAACAGATTGGGCTCATAGTATTCCTGTTAGAAGATCTACTTGTGGCTTTTCATTCTCCCTTACGACTACAACTATTACATGGAGAAATAAGAAGCAACCCATTATTGCTTTGTTGAGTAGAGAAGATTAGTATAGAGCAACTTGAATGGCAACATGCAAAGCTTCATGGCTCAAGATGCTACTTGCAAATTTAGGTGTGAAAGTGCAAAAGCATATCATCATTTATATGCATGTGGCTAATCCTCCTTGAACACAACATCTCGACTTGCTATGATCTTCTATGTCTCGGAGTCATAGGGCTTGTAAGCTTTCTTGTCTTTGGTGTACCCTAAGAAGATACATTTAGTGCTTTCTGGTTGAAGCTTGCTTCGCTCTTTGTCCGGAATGTATGCATAACACTCACTTACAAATACATTGAAATGGGAACAGAAGGCTTTCTACTAGTGTATGCTTCATGTAGAGTTTTTCAATCAAGTGCCTTTGTGTAGCTATGATTTAGGATATTAACAGCCATGTTTACGGCCTCTACCCAAAATGATTTGGAAGTCCTTTTCCCTTCAACATACATGTTATCATTTCCATAATGGTTCAATTTTGGTGTTCAACAACACCATTCTATTGAGGGCTATGCATCGTTGTGATTTTTTTTTTCATTCCTTTGCTCTTGCAGAAATCATCAAACTTAGTTGACATGAGCTCATGTCCACTATACATCGTGAAAATCTTGAGCCTTATCAGAAAGAAAATACACCCACATTCTCCTACTATAGCCATCGACGAGTAACATAAAGTAGGAAGAGCCTCCTAAGACTTGTGTAGGAATTTTTGCACATAAGTTAGCATGCACCGACTCAAGAGGACCGCTTGCTCTATTCTTGCTTAAGTGTGGAAATGTCTTCTTCTGCTACTTGCCCATCATGCAAGCCTCACATGGTTCTTTTATTTCTATAACCAGAGGGAGGTGAGCAACCATACCTTTTTGGTGCATCTCTTTTAGTACCAGCTATTCAATGTGGCCAAATCTTTCATGCCAAAGCTTACTTGTGCCCACACTCATCATGGCTATAAGAGCTGATAGCTTGTTTAGGTTGTTCCTCCTTATTGTGATCCTGACAAAATTGTTGTTTCGATCCAGAATCTTCACTTCTTTCTTAACAAAAAACATTTGATGGCCTTGATCAATTATAGAAGTTATCAAATTAAAGTTCATTTGATTTGTGTAACATACAAGACATCTATAAGCTTTCTACTATCCCCTTTATTGTTAATGAAAGACACCATACTTTTGCCCTTTGCAAAACATCTTGCATTGTTGCCTACCTTTGCCATGATAGGTTCCTCTAGAGGCTATAGGGAGCTATAAATGTCTTTTCTACTTGTCATATGACAAGAGGCACTAGTGTCCAAACCCATGGGTCATCCATAGCTGAACCTTCATCCAAGGAACACATTTCCTCTATCACAATGAACAACTCAAACTCAGTTTTGACAGTGTTAGCAACCTCCTTGCCCTTACCATTGTTTGAAGAGCTAGTCTTCTCCTCTGCCTTCTTTATGCAACAGTCTAGGATTCTATGGCCTTTCTTCTTATAGTGGAAACACTCTTCCTTGAACTTCTTCTTGTCCTTCTTCTTTTTGTCCTCATATTTCAAAGAATTGATTTTAGTACCTTTGGCATTTACCATGAATGAAGCCATTCCTTTAGTGTTGTCATTCCCTTCCTTGATCCGCAGCTCCTCCTCCATGAGTAAGGTAGTAAATTCTTCAAAGGTTAGTGGTTGTCGTCTCATTTGAGTATTAAGGGTAGTTACTAGACCGTAAAAATTCTATGGAAAAATTCAGAGACAATGCCAAGCTAGCTCCTCACTTAACTTTGGTACACTTGCTCCATCCATTTGATCCCATAGATTCTTAATGCGAGTGATAAACACTTTAGTTGTCTCCCCATCAGTAAACCTCTTTGCTGCTAGCTAATTCTCCAAGTTCAAAATATGTGTCTGATTTCGAGTTTCATATTAATTTCTCAATATGTTCCAAGCCTCACATGCCTTTATGTTGTGCTAAACAAGAGTCAGAACACTATTAGAGTTACTTGTCACTAGAGTACAAAGTGCATCCACATTCCTTTGCTTCGAAGCACATAAAAGATAAGCA
The DNA here is from genome assembly GCA_020310875.1 of Ceratopteris richardii. Classification (NCBI taxonomy): domain Eukaryota; kingdom Viridiplantae; phylum Streptophyta; class Polypodiopsida; order Polypodiales; family Pteridaceae; genus Ceratopteris; species Ceratopteris richardii. The sequence continues at coordinate 117,292,107 of CM035419.1, read as the reverse complement.
TCAGGAGGAATCATCCGATCAAGATTATTTGAGTCAGGTGTTTGTTGGGCCTCACAATCAGTCCCAAGTACAATCTCAAGCAACCCATATGAGTCAAGGATAGAAGTGATTTTAAACTTCCACAAGGTGTAATTAGAATTATCAAGTTTACCTTCTCTGAATGCAGGTGGTTGTATCCACAAAGTTTTCATGACTGGCATTATTATTGCCTCAGTTTATGTTCCACATGCTCCTACTGAAGAACCACTTTGATTCCCAATAGCAAATGAAGACACCGCTTGACATCATGTCTCGTAAGTCATTCAAAGACCTTTGTGACTTCTGCATTTTGGTTTCTATGATACTCAAAACCTCCTAAGCTCTGGTAGCATGTTATAAAAATATATAACATTCAAAAATAATATACCAGAATCAGATTGGCAAATAGAGTGATGAGAAACAGAAGAGACTAACATAAAGTTTATAGAGATAGAGAGATAGAGAACTCAGATTCTCTAATTGGCAGTAGTAATATACAATGATGATACCGTTGACCCGTGTGCTCCCATTATGGAGCTTAAATCTCAATATAGACATAATCTAGATGAAGGGCATTATATTAAGTGTATCCATGATTTTTCCTTAGTGATTGGTCCTACCTAACCCTTTGATTTAGGCATGATCTACGAGAGAACCTGATGCTATGTATTAGGCATAACCATCGGGATCACTTGTAATTTTGGATCAACCCAAATTATGTAATCACCAGATTGAGTAAACCTCCGGATAGAACTCCCACCAGACCGGACTTCCACGAGACTGGACTTCCATTTAAAGTCGACTTCCATCCTAACCTTGTTGATTGGACATCCAATGGAATGGACTTCCACTGAGCTACCGAAATGGTTATGACACACCATAAATCTAGACCCAACACTATAATTATGGACTAGACTACCGCACTATCATACCTCTTCAATTTTGGTGTGAGTGAAGTATATGCCTAGGCTAGCCTTCTGACTAGACTCACATAGATCATCTAGAACTATTGTTGGTCCCATGTAGACCTCATCATAAATGTTTGGACTCTCATATTGGATTCTCCTCATAAAGGGGTTTGTACAACTTAGAGTACCATGGATCATTTGTGGTCACTTGCAGGTGGAATATTGAGCATACCTACCACAATCTACATTGGTGTATCCATAAACTTGCAATTCTGCATGAGCTTCATAAAACAATGCATGATCAAGAGTAGCACTCACATAACATAGAGTGCAACTTAGAGCATCTAAATATGTTTTCATTAGAACTTGTATAAATTCACTTTGAAGTCCTACTGTGTAGCTAAGGTCAGGTCTTGTAAATGTGAGATGTATCAAGCTTCCCACAATTTTTATGTACATAGTAGCATTTTCTAATGCTTCCTCTGATGTAGTATTCAACTTCAAATCTTGATCTAATGGCATAGAAATTGGCTTACAATCACACATACCATAGTTTTGCAACATACTAAAGGCATGTTACATTTGTGGCATTTGTATACCTATTTTTGTATGTATAAACTCAACGCCCAAAAAATGTTGCAATACACCAAGATCTTTCTTGTCAAATTCTTGCATAAGGAGTTGATTTATCTCTTAAATGCTTTCTTCATTATCCTTACCCACAATCAATTCATCAACATAAATATCCACAATCATGATGCCATCATCATCCTTTCTTGCATATAATGAGTGATTTGCATAACACATAGAACATTGAATGGTGGTTAAATAATCAACAATCCTTGCATGCCAAGCAGGAGGGGCTTGTGTCAATCCCATAGAAAGCCTTTTCCAACCTACAAACATATTCTAGGTGCTTTGAATCCTCATATCATTTTAACTCCCCCTTGTATACTTGTTCTTCCAAATCACGATGAAAGATACATTTGTAACATCCATCTGATGCAAAATCCATCCTTCTATTATGGCCAATGCAACAAGTGCTATGAAACTAGCCATTTTAGCTACATGGCCGAACATTTCTTGATAGTCAATGCCATATGTAAGTGTATATAGTTTTGCTACTACTCATGCTTTATGCTTGCTTATGCTACCATCAACATTGTGCTTCACCTTTGAAACCCACTTCTAGCCTATGGGTTTCTTTGCTTATGGAAATGTAACCACCTTTCATGTTCCATTTCCATATAATGAAGTCATTTCCTCATCCATAACTTTCTCCAAATTCACATTTCCAATTCCATCCTCAAAGCAAGAAGGTGTAGCATCTTGTATTACTTTAGTCGTGTAAGCACAATGATGAGCCATATAGCTATCATATGTTAACCATTCCACTCAGTTATGTCTCTTTCCAGATCTTAGTGGTCTTGAGTCACTTCTTCTTGTTGTATCATCTCAATATGTCTTTCTTACTCATGGAGTCTTCAAAGAGAGCAACCTAATTTCCTCATCAAGGTTCTTTTTTGAACCCATTGATTGTCCATCAATGTCCTCAAAACCTGCACATGTCTTTTAACAAGAAGAAAGACCTTTTATGTTTGTTTCTTAGACATAAATGATTAAGTTTCTTGGACTAGAATTCGCATGAAATCTTCCACTCCATGGGTTTGAGTTGGAACTATTGCTTAGTGACACATCCAATCCACTTAGAACTTGAGATTATTCACTTGCGTTTTTAGCATTTCATTTGTCATCTGAGTAAAGATTAATTCCTTCTTGGCATCTACATAGAAATTCGAAACTCTATCAAACACCACATCTTTTCTTATCTTCACATGTTTTGTAAGTGGGTTGTAGCATTTATATCCCATTTTTGCAAGGGAGTTCCCAACGAAGATACATTTTTATGCGTTTGGATTAAGCTTCATCCTCAACTCATGTGGAACATGTGCATATGCAATATATCCAAATACTTTAATATGTGATAAATTTGGCTTTTTTACTTGTAAACTTTCTTCAGAGGTAACTTTATGTACTATAGTAGTTAGTGTTCTATTCGTGATGCATATATTAGTATGCACAAATTGGCCAATAAAAATGGGGAATCTTTTTTTAGCCATTAGGGATTTTTCTATTTTTGCGATATGTTTATTTTTGCATTCAAAAATGCCATTCTATTACGGTGTATACCTGCATGAAAACTACCCTTGAATTCCATGACTTCTCAATATCTACAATAACACCTACATCTCTTGCAATCATTACTGCATTCATTTCAAGAATTTTCACATTCAAGGTGAACATCCTACCAACTTTGTTTTCTTTGGTGACCAATGTTCCATTTTGTTTGTACTCTTCTACATATAAACCATCAACATTAAAACTGACTTGCAATCCTTGATGAACCATTTGTCCACCAAAAATAGATTATTTGTTATGTTCAGAACATGCAATGCATCAGGAAGTTGTTTAACCTTCCCATCCTCCATCAAAACTAGGATATGAATTGTATGCTTGATAGGATATGAATTGTCATTGCTTGTTTGAACAAAACTAGGAACATATACGTTTAGCAAACTACCAAATAATTCTTCATGGCTATTCATGTGATTTGAGGCACCTGAATCAAAATACCAAAGATTTCCATTTCATTCTTAAACATGAGTAGATGTTGTATTCATCATGTGATCTTGGACCATGAACAACTTCTCAGAATCATCTACACTTGTGCATGCATGGTCATTTTTTTGCCTTTTGTTATTTTGATTTTTCAACCTACAATCATGTTCAAAGTGAATAGGTTTACAACGATTCTAGCATTCTTTATTGTCATGAATCATTCTTTTGGAAATTTATGTGACCTCCTTGGCACCTCCTACCTTGAAATTTTCGTCTACCTACTACAAACCCCTACCTCTACATCTATCTCTACTAGAGTAGAATATCTACTCAGAACTAGGTTTTTCTTAGGATTTTGAGTCCTCGAGAAGATTCCTTTTTTCTATTATCAGCATGGATATTAGATCAACAAAATTTAAAATATTTTCCCTGGTCTAAATAGAAATTTCGAACTACTTACATACACTTCCTAAACCATGAAGGAACACTTCACCCTTATCATCATCATCTACATTGATGCCAATAGATGCAAGTAACTCACATATGCTTTTGGTATTTAGAGTGTAGTCACTTATTGACATGCCTTTTTTCTCTAGTGTACGCAGCTCGTTCTTGAGTTGCAATGTGGATGCATTTGTATTAATCTTATATGATGCGCGAAAACTATTTCAAGCCTCTTTCAGAGCCTTGATATCATGTATGTGCCTATTCATGCTATCTTGTATGCTAACAAATAGCCAATACATTACCTTTTGTGCTCGTTGACTCCATTCTTCATATGCGCTTGACTCATCTTTAGTTAGATTCCTCTCTAGTATTTTCAAAGTACTTTCAGTCTCTCCTTTGATGTACATCCAGTAGCCTTTTCCCATTATGAATCTCCAAGCATGAAAGTAGTTTTTGCCCAACTTATCGCTCATAAGATGACGCATTCCATATGCATTTTCCATTTTTGCAACAATTCAAAACACTGCAAAACACTAGAAGAAAAACCTTATCTTGATCATTGTCGCATTGTGACATGACAATTTTGATCTTAGAAAAGCACAATTTTCATGTATTAATAGTACACATAAGCACCTAGAATTCTAGATCTACAATATTTGGGTTTTTCCAAATAAAATACAAGTTAGAGTTTTGCAAATTGACTAGTTTTCTCCATGGGACCCACCTTGCAAGGCTCAAAATGGAGGTCGAGATGGCTTTGAAATCAATATTTGAGCCAAATGAGTTACCCTTGTTGGGAGAATCAAAAAATTCTCTATGTAGCCTTGAGGCAATGGTGTCCATAGAGACACACTCATAGAACGTATGGTTACTATAACAATAAAATCTCTAAGAACATGAAAGCTAAACTAGAGATCGTTTACACACATAAACTAGTTTCCCAAGCCTTGCCAACACAAGTTTTTTTTCACTTAAAATGGTTACTCCAGCTATGAGACGCAATCCTTGCAAGAGCTTTAAGGATGAGTGTGTGATGGTAAGATGTATAGTTGTGATGTTGGAGTCATAGGTATTATCCTTAATTCTCACTATTTTCCTTTACTCTCTTCACCATGATCATCACCATCATCATCCTCACCATCTCCCACCTTCATCTCCATCTTCATTGAAGTTTTTAGTTTTTTTGGTCATATTGCGTTCCCCACTTCATTCCCCTCATTTCACTTGTCAGAGAGAGAGCAAGAGAGTGATTTTGTGTGCTTGGTTTTTACATGTTTATTGAGTTTTCGTGTAGGTATGAGCATCCATAGTAGCCACAACAACTCCAAGAGGTACAAAAAATGTCTACACAAGTCTCAAGGCATTGACATCTTTCAATCACGATTGATAGAAAAGTTATCTATTTGGTAAAACTCAGTGCACATTCATAATCTAGAGGCCTTGCACATCACAAATCTAGAAGAATTGCAAAAAAGAATTCATATTTTCTGTCCATCACAATTGACTCCACTAATCATGATTGACACTCTTCATCATGATCAATAGGTTTTCCATCACGATCGATAGACCCCGGTGGACACCTCTGTTCATCGTAATAGACAATATCCATCGTGATAGACACCTCTATCCATCCCGATGGACTGAAAAAATCCAATTGACAAATGCATTCGGCCAAAAACATATCCATCACAAGGCATAGACCCTCGATTGACACATAGCTATGCAAAAAAATATGAAAAGTTCAGTCCATCGTGATTGGCAACCCATGACAGACTGCGTGTCCATTGTGATTGACAGGTGTCCATCATGACAGACACCCCTCGGCATTTCCATTGACAGAGAAATTGTGACTAATACCCCATTTTTATGAGAAACCTATCCATCATGATGCACATGCTACAAATGATGCAAGTTAATGCAAAAAACCCAAAAAGTTCTATCCATCAGGATTGACACCATCAATGGAGATCGACACCATCAATCGCGATGGACTCATCCAACGCGATTGAAACCATCAATTGTGATTGACACTCTCCATCACCATTGATAGACCATGACGGACAGCTCTCTCCATCACAATTGATAGCCTTGTCAATCACGATTGACATGCAAATTTGACCAATTTTTGAGAGTTTCTTAATTTGCCAATTTTGGCTTATTATAGGTATAAATTTCAAGTTTTTGGAGCATCGTGAGGCCCTCAAGTAAAAGTTTCAAGAAGTCTTGTTTGCCTGTTTTAACCCTCAGAACCCTGAACTCACATAACTTTTTCATACAAAATCCATTTGTTGTGACCTTGAGTTTATTGGAAAGCTCCTTTAAAATCCTACAAGGGAGTTTTAGATATAGTACTTTGAAGTTCATTTTCCACAAGGGTGAGGAAAGGGAAGGATGTCTAGAGGAGTCTTTCATAAAGACAAGTGACAATTTCTTCTATGCACTACATGAATGAAAATGGTCCGTTAGTTCAATTAAAGTTAACTCTTGATCTAACAGTTTGAGTTTCACAGGTCCATTGAGAGCATCGAAGGGAATCCGGAGAAAGAGTGTGTGCAAGCTTGGGAACATGCTTCTTGGGCATGTGTTGGGACTCAAGGTCAAGAAGAAGCATGGAAGCACATAAAAAAAGTGGACACACAAGAAGAGGGAGCAAGTAGGGAGCTCCAAGAAGTGTATGTCAAATTTTTAGAAGAATCCTGTTGTATAAATCATGGGTTAGACCCTCCAAAAGGAACCTATGTTCTTGGATTTAACCCTTGAGGTTTTATTTCATAGAAGTCTCAATTGAAGGGTTTGTTACCTTAGGAAATTAACCTAAGGGAATAAAACCTTAGTCTTGGGAGAAGCTTCTCCCAAGGGACACCTTGACTCGTACGTGACTTCAATTGAAATAGAATCCATGTGATTCTATTTGGAAGTATCCACATGAAGGACACTTGGAAGGACACATGGCTAAAAATTATAGCATGCAACTCTTGGACCTTTGGTATAAATATGGGTGGAGTTGGATGGGTGGACAGACTCACTCACTCTCTGGTGGATGCTATACTCTAGGAAGAAGTTTTCACAACAGTGTTATTAGAGCCAAGTTCTTTTTCAAGTACTGGTAGTATTTTTTGACTTTTGTGCATGCTATTTTCCTGAAGCTTTAGTTCAAAATTCGAATTCATCAAGTACTATTGCATCTGTTCTCAGAGCTCACGGGAGGCGTGGAGGCTAACATCTTCATTGAAGGTGCCGCCAATCGATGTTGTTGGAGTAAATTAGGGAGCCAAATTCAATGATTATCTGCCTACACACGTACTACCATGGATAGTGAGAAGAACTGGGCTGCTCATGGGTAGTAAATGAGGTAGATGTTGTGTATTCAACCACCTCTAATAAAGAGAAGGTGTAGCAGTCATGTGTAGCTGTCAATTTTGAAATCGGCGCTACTCAGCCATCGCCTCTCCCTGTCACCGTCAATCTTGAGTTCTACGCACGCTCACTTAGGAGCTCTCTTCTCTCTCTTAGTAAATGAAGCCCACCTGAGCGCCGCTGCTGAGTACTTTGAGCTGTAAAGACCCCCCTCAGCCAGTCGATAGCCAGGAAGATTCCCCAGCCGACCGGCGAAAGCAAAGAGGGCCCATCTCCTGAGTAGCGCACTAGAGCTTTATCATTTCCCAATGTCTCCATAATTGCCCACGTGCCCACGCAAGGCCTGGAGGAATAAAACCCACGATCTTTGGGATCCAAAGTCCAACGACCTGCTGATCATGGGATTCGAACTTGCTTCCTTCATTTGGGAGCACTATGAACTAGACAACGACCTGCTGATCGTGAGGTCCCACGACGCCTTTAAAAAGAACATTATTTTCAGAAGGTTCCACACCGGATTTGAGCCCACGAACATTTGATCAATAAAGCTTTGCTTTATCCAACAAAGCAAGGCTCATTGATCAAGCACTTAGAAGGAGAATACTCTCAACCGGTACCCATGGGGAATCAATCTCTAGTTGAATACGAGTCAAGCACACATCGGCTGGAAGAATGAGCAAGAGAGGATTAAAGATTGAAGAACCTAAGAAAGTTCAACTGAGGTGGTGAAGTAGTGAATCGTCCAAGGCGGCCCAAGCCGACTTACAACTAGAAGTTGATATCAAAGAAAAAAATCGGGGAAGTACTGGATTTAATTTTCATCTATTTTCCTTCAGTATTAGAAACGACATTTTCTTATTTCTACTTGATTCCAAAGTATTCACTGAAGTATGGGGGATTCATACACAAGTAACATGTTATTAGACATTCCTAGTCAGGAAGAGGATTATGCACCGCAGGAAGGGGGTACACAAATAGATTACACTCCAGGTCTTCCAAAGATAGGCCAAGAAGAAATGTAGAAATTAGATATTTATAAAGAGTTGAATGGTTTGGATGAAAAAATGAATGATATCCAAGCGGATATGTTCATTGTTAAAGAAATCCAAAAGGAGATGGGTACCCTTCATACTTCAATCAATGAAGTTCAAGGGAAGATGGAACAAATTCTTAATACGATTTGTCCATCCTTACCCTTACCTGCACAAAGGGGTTCCTTGTCTATTCGACCAAGGAACCCATCATCTAGTAAAGGAACTGATACCCCTTTATCTTTGCATAGTAATGTATCTTTAAAAAATAAAGATAATGAAATAAATCCTCCTCATACTGCCATTAAGTCTAGGAGCTTGTCTTTTGCAAAATACTTAAAACCACCTCAATTTTCAGGGGAAGATAAAGACCGAAACAAAGATGCAGTCTTGATATTTTTAGAAAAATGGCAAGACTTGCATCAGTTGAAAAACACATCTGAAGCTTATCAAGTCTTAGAAACAAGTTTATCACTTGGACCTAAGGCTTATAAGTGGTGGATGAGCTTAAAGGAGGCTCAAAGAATCCCAAAAACGTGGAATCAATTCGAAGAATTTTCAAAAACGAATTCTTACCAGAAAATGAAGATGAAAGAAACTAGGAAGAATGGGACAAAGTCCTGCAGGGAGAACATCCCCTTTCTCTATATATTTCTTATTATCGAGAAATAGTACTTAAATTGCAAAACCTAGATGACTTTCATAAGGTAAGAGTTTTCATCCGTGGTCTCGACAAGCAAGTCAACCATGAAATGAAAAGAAGTGCTCCAAAAAGTTTAGAAGATGCTATTAAGTTAGCACAGATCTATGAAGATCATGCTAAAACTGGAACACAACCACTTCATCTTGTCGGAGATAATAAAGAATTTAAACCGGGTAAAAGAAAGCTAGGCACATTCAAAAAAGATGACTTTAAAACCCCTAGACCTTCATGACCTAGGCTAGACCCTGAAGTTTGGGAAAAAGCAAAAAATGAGAATCTTTGCTTTAAGTGCCTTAAACCAGGACATCTTAGTAAGAATTGCATGACTAGGGGACATTAAAAATCCACCCGTGAGATAAGAGGGAAAGAAAAGATGGGAATACACTTAGTCCAAACATTGAATCTCAAAAACAGTAAAGTTTGGAAAAAAGTCGAAGTCCTTCACAAAGACGACAAGCATCAGTGTTGTTTGTCTGACTCAATGTGGGTCCAAAACCAGTTTGGACCTCATGACTTGGTCAAACTTCATGCTTTTATAAGTGGTGAAAAGGCCAGAGTCATGATAGATGACTTGGCCACCCACAATTTCCTAAACTACTCACTGGTGAAGAGATTAAAGTTGCCCCAGCAAAAGTCACCTCATCAGTATGTTGTATCTATGATGCAGGGTCAAGACAAGAAAGTCTAGGATACTATGATATGTAACCTCGAAATAGAATTTCAAGGTTACAAAGATAAATTAGACTTTTAGATCATGCACATGGAAAGAACTGATGTGGTTTTGGGTAGAGAATGGCTTTGGGGTTTAGGGAAAACACTTAAAAGAAGTTATCAGCTGAATACTTTGGAATTTGAGAGAAATGGAATCCGTTATCTAATTCAAGGAGAACATGATGTGCCTAGTACTCCTTTGATTTCTAGCATGGAGTTGAAAAAACTTGTAAATACTCAAAAAGTGGAAGTTTTCATGATACTTCCAACTGATGTAAACAATGTACATAATATGAATCCAGTTTCTTATATCTTGTCTCCCTTATCTGAACATGAAAAATTTAAATTTAAGTGTTTAATAAATAATTATCGGGATGTCTTTCCAAAAGAACTTCCCCATGGCTTACCTCCTTCTCATGGGCAAGTCGACCATGCTATAGACTTGCTCCTAGGAACTAAGCCTATATGTAAATCCCCTTATAGACTCCCTTTTTCCTAGTAGGCTGAAGTAGAAAAGCAGTTAAATGAATACCTAGTTAAGGGATTCATTCAACCTAGTCTTTCACCCTGGGCAGCACCCATTCTTTTAGTCAAGAAAAAAGATGGATCAATGAGACTATGCATTGACTATCGAGCCTTGAATAAAGTTACGATCAAGAATAAATATCCAATGCCCCGAATTGATGATTTATTTGATCAATTAAAAGGAGCTAAGATATTTTCAAAACTTGATCTCCGTCAAGGATATCATCAAATTAGAATTAAATCTGAAGATGTTCCTAAACCAGCTTTCAGAACTAAATACGGGCATTTTGAGTTTTTAGTCATGCCTTTTGGACTAACAAATGCCCCAGCCACGTTCATGACACTAATGAACACTATATTAAGCCCTTATTTGGGAAAGTTTGTAGTTGATTTTCTTGATGATATTCTTGTCTATAGTCAAGATGCAGCCTCTCATTTAGAACATTTGGAAAACGTTTTCCAAGTTCTAAGAGAAAACAAATTATTCGGAAAAGAAGATAAATGTGAATTCTTTTCATCAAAAATTAGATATCTTGGACACATTATATCTGATAAAGGGATTCAAGTATATCCTGATAAGGTCCAAGTTATTCTTAACTAGCCTCACCCTAAAACTTTTACAGAACTTCAAAGTTTTTAAGGGTTAGCAGGATACTATGGAAAATTTGTACCCAACTTTGGAAAAATCTCAACTCCTTTATGTGAGAAATTAAAGGTAAACCCAAAAGCCTCACTAAGGAGAAGGAACAGGCTGAAAGTATGGAAATACTTAAAAGAGCCTTAGCTTCGGCCCCGGTTCTACAGATAGTAGATCCAAATGAACCCTTTGTAGTTGAAACAGATGCTAGTGATCTAACAATAGGAGCTGTGTTGATTCAAAATGGTCGACCAATTGCTTTTGAAAGCCAAAAGCTAAATTCAGCTCAAAGAAATTATTCTACCTATGAAAAAGAGCTTTATGCAATTGTGCATGCTCTGAAAAAATGGAGACATTACTTGTTTGGCGCCAAAGTAACTATAGTTTTTGATCAAGCAAGTATTAAATGGTTTGCAAACCAATCCAAACTAGCAGGTAGAAAAGCTAGATGGGCCGAATTGCTCCAAAAATTTGATTATGAACTCAGATATAGAAAGGGAAAATTTAATATTATGGCAGATGCATTAAGCAGGATGCCCATGTTAAATTCTTTGAGTTTCATACAAATTTCTAATGAGTTAGTAACACTCATGAAGGGCAAGTATCAAGAAGATACTAGTTTTAGTGAAGCCTGGAAGAAGGTTTCTACTCCAAGTACAAACTTATCAAATGAAGATAAGTTTAAACATTACATTATTCAAGATGAATATCTGTTGTACAAAGGAGAGATCTGTGTTCCTTGTAATTCCGAACTTAGAAAAAACGTTTTGTTTGAATGTCATGATGCCCCAAGCGCAAGACATTCTAGAATCAACAAACTTATGAATTAGTAAAAAGGCAGTTTTACTGGCCTAGTATACATAAAGATGTACATAATTATGTACTTAGATGCACTAAGTGCCAAGTTAACAAAGCTGAAAAGTTTAAGATAGGGGGTTTGTTGCATCCCTTAGAAATTCCAAATGGAAAATGGGAAAGTATTTCCATGGGTTTCATTACAAGCTTGCCACGTACCCCTAAAGGTCATGATGCTGTTTGGGTCATAGTTGACTAATTGACCAAAATTGCTCATTTCTTACCTACTCGAACTATAGTAAAAACTCCAGAATCGGATAAATTATTCATAGAGCAACTGTATAGACTCTATGGATTACCTCAAGGCATAGTGTCTAATAGAGATAGAAAATTCACTATAATCATTTCTAGAGAGCTGTATTCAGTCGGTTAGAAACTAAGCTTAATTTGAGTACTGCTGAACATCCTCAAATGGATGGTAAAACTGAAAGAGTCAATCAAATACTTGAGGATATGTTACGAGCATATGTATCTTCTACCCAAACTAACTAGGAAGACTATCTACCAATAGTAGAATATGCTTATAATAGTGCAAAGCATTCTGCAATGGAATATAGTCCTTTTATGTTGATGTATGGGTTTCAACCTAGAGCACCTTATGCAGTTGGACTTCAAAACGAAAAAGTCCAAGTAGCAAAATATTTCTTAGAAGATATGAACTTTAAGCTAAAACTAGCCAAGGAAAACGTGAGGAAAGCCCAGGATAGAGCTAAATCGTTTAGTGACCCTAAAAGGCGAGATATTTCCTTTCAAGTTGGTGAATTAGTATATCTTAAAGTTCCTAAGAAATCTAAAACATTAAAAATAGGACCTTCTCCTGAACTCTCTCCGAGATTTTATGGCCCTTTTAAGGTTCTTAAAAAAATAGGGACTTTGGCTTACGAGTTAGAACTCCGAGAAGATTGTTTACTTCATCCGGTATTTCATGTAAGTCGACTAAAAAGAAAACTGGCTGAACAAGACAATCTTGTATCTTCAGATACAATCACTCAACCAATCTCCCTTCTTAACATCCCTCATGAACCTGAGAGAATACTACGCACTCGAGATAAGAAAACCAGAAATCATCTATGCAAGGAGTGCCTAGTTAAATGGAGGGATGGAACTGAAGAAAGTGCCACTTGGGAACGAGTAAGTTCCATAAATAAAAGATTTCCCTCTTTTTTAACTATTGGTTAAAAACGAGGAAAACATCTTTTGAGAGTGAGTCCAGGATCAAAAGAAGTGAATCATGGTGCACGCGGGAATACTCCACATAATATACCAAAACACATTTTCGAGGACGAAAATGTTAAAGGGGGGAAGAATGTTGTATAGATCATGGGTTAGACCCTACAAAAGGAACCTATGTTCTTGGATTTAACCCTTGAGGTTTTATTTCATAGAAGTCTCAATTGAAGGGTTTGTTACCTTAGGAAATTAACCTAAGGGAATAAAACCTTGATCTTGGGAGAAGCTTCTCCCAAGGGACACCTTGACTCGCACGTGACTTCAATTGAAATAGAAGCCATGTGATTCTCTTTGGAAAGTATCCACATGAAGGACACTTGGAAGGACGCATGGCTAGAAATTAAAGCATGCAACTCTTGGACCTTTGGTATAAATATGGGTGGAGTTGGATGGGTGGACGGACTCACTCACTCTCTGGTGGATGCTATACTCTAAGAAGAAGTTTTCACAACAAATTCCCTACAAAAATAGTGATTTTGATCACTCAAACCATTTTAATTATCATTTCACCTTTTTGTAATTCCATTTTGTTCAAACCGAGGAGTCCTCAAGCTTGAGGAGTATTAGAAGTATCATCTGACCAATTTTCATAATTTTTAAACTCCGTTTGAGCCATCAAATAAGCCCTAGAACCTAATATTTATCTAGGCCGGACACTAGGTCTGGATAGGGTCAAAACTAGTCAAAAAACTATAAAAAGAACTAGAGAGCTCATTTTTTAGGTTAGCTTCTTAGAGAGTTGGCTTGCTAGAGATTGAAACTTTGTAAGAGAGTTCTTCGCAATAGAAAGCTTTCCATTGTTCCTCTCTTTGCTCTTATTATGTGCACGAGTGAGTGTGTATGTGTGTACATGATTGTGTGCTTTCAATCACGCACTTGTGCCTTCACTTGCTCATGATCTTCATACCAGTCCTCACGTCTCCTTGGATTGACAAATAAAGCAAGTGGTGGTTATGCTTGAGCTCCGCCAAATTTTGGCGTTGTTGCCAGGCAGAGAGCTTCGAGGACGAGTGTTGTGATGGTAAGATCAATGATTTGCGATAGTGGAAGGTAAAAACAAGTATTTTCTATTATTTTTCTGATTTTTCTTCTCCATCTTCAACATCATCACCATCTCCATCCTCTTCCATCTTCATCTTCACATAAAGGTTTTGTTTTTCACTAGATTTTCTATGTTTTCACCTCATTTTTCATTCGTGGGTGTGCAAGAAGGGGGGAGAGAGAGAGAGAGAGCAACAGAGAGAGAGAAGCTGCTTGTGTGTGCAAGTTTTTGTGATTTCCATGACCCTATGCTCGACGTGTAGGCCTCCATTCTTAAATTCAAAGTTCTCGCCAAAAATATCAGAAAATCGCAATTCTATGGTGAAAATCGCAATTTTGTGAAAATTTCAAATATTTTGAAATTTGTGATTTTCTTACTTTTTAATTTTCTGCCTAAAAGCATCCTAAAAAAGAACACGATTTTGAGGTCATTCTCAAAATCGTGATTCTTTGGTTATCCTCAAAATCGCGATTCTGTGGTTGTGCTCAAAATTACGATTCTCTAAGCTTTTCAAAAACACGATTCTCTGGTCATTCTTAGAATCATGGTTTTTTGGCGATCCTTTGAAAACACGATTTTCAGGTCAAAAATACGATTCTGAGCAAAAACATGATTTTCAGCTCAAAATTGCTATTTTCAGGTCAAAAACACGATTTTCAGCTCAAAATTGGGATTTTTAGGTCAAAAACACGATTTTGAGCAAAAACACGATTTTTATTCAAAAATCATAATTTTCAGGTCAAAACACGATTCTAAGTAAAAACACAATTTTTAGGTAAAAAACACGATTTTGAGAAAACACAATTTTCGGCGCGATTTCCAAGTCATTCTCAAAACTGTGATTTTGACAAAAATAGGGTTCTCCGTCAAAATCCCATTTTTCATGATTCTCTGTCTGAATCACATTTTTTATGATTCTCTATCAGAATCAAATTTTTTGGGGATTTCTTAGGATCGCAATTTTCACTCAAGGTCATGATTTTTTGGATGTTTCATGATCATGATTCTCAGTGAAAAACATGGTTTTCAAGGTTGTTCACGATTGCGATTCTCAATGAGAATCTTGGTTTTCAAGGGTGTTAGGATCGTGAGTTTCAATCAAAATTGTGATTTTTTTCTCATAACATCCTATTTCCCTCTTTTGACCCCCAGGAGCCATTTTCGACATAAATTTTTCATCAGAAGTCCGTTTTTGGAGCTCTATAGCTCTTTGGAAAGCCAAGGGGGCTCCAAAGGATTTTGAGCCTAATTTTTAGATAACCTAATTTGAAGTTTACCCTCAGGTGGGATTGAAAAGCCAAGGGGGATCCAAAGGATTCTGAGCAATATAAAGGGGAAATTTTGGACTCATAACTAAGGCATATGAACCTCAGATTTGGTAGACACTTAGGCAAAAATAAACAAAGCATTAGATCTTCTGAGGCTAGTGTTAACCATACAGCTAGGTTGTGGGCACAACAACTTTGTGGTTATCCCTACGTGCTAAGTTCGGACAAAAGTGATTTAGAAATGTCTTTTAGCATGGAAAGATAAGTAGGTAGCTCAGGCACTGCCTATTTATAGACACCAAGATGTCCCTGTAAGACACAGTTGTAGTATATCAGGACCAACCGATTAGGTGCACGCATCTATGAGGATGGTCTAAGGCAATCAATTGTCCAACTCAAAAATCCCCATCAACCCTGTGGACTTGAACACCCAGTGGTAAAGTTCGAAGATGGTTCATATATTGACAAGCAAGGAGCCATGTATGTGGTTACAAGCTTACCGAGCAAGACAGATGAGTTCAAAAAATATCATTCCAGAGAATGAGATAGGAGACCTAGGATGAGAACCCAAGACTCCTAGAGACAAATCAGTCTTAACTAGAATACTCACACTAGAATGGATTCCCCAGGATAACAAAAGTGTAGAATTGTTCTGGAATAGGGAGAGGGATGAAGCTTTTTGTACGTTTAAGACTGATCAACCTAGTAGAGCAAGAAATATGACAATATATGAATTTAAAGACCCTCATACCCCACGCAAAGTGTTCTACTTAGAAAACACATCAGAGAGTGTTTGTGGTTACAGAGCAAGGCAGGCATGCATACACTTGGAAAGTCGAATTGATTTCTCCTCCACCAAGATCTAGTGTTTCCCATGGCCTCCAAGGAGTTGGATCATCCAAAGCTCATGAAAACCAGAGGGAAAAAAACTAGAGAGAGAGAGACCTGAGATAAGCTTTACACACAATGTGGGTAGAGACAGATCAAGACTGGAAGGTGAAAGACATGAAAGAGAGAGACATCAAGCACATAGGTATCAAGGAGTTGAACATGATTTTCCATTGCCTCGACCTTGTGAGCACTCAAGAACCCTTAGACCTTCTCAAGTGGTCAAGGCAATGAAGAACTATTTTGATGGGACAGGAGATCCTTATGATCATGTGGCCGAGTTCAAACAAGTGTTAACAGCTCAACAAGTTGAGGTATTGTTCACCCAATTTGAGGCATTTGGTTTGACTCTCAAGGGTATGGCCTTAGCTAGGTTTCAACCCCTGAATAGTTGCAACTATCGAGATATAGGTCAACTGCTAAATGAATTCATTGTAGAATTTTCCAAGAGTGGTATGAGGCATAACACATCATCCTTCATCCACATCTTCAACGAGACACCCCAAGAAATAGTGCAACTTGTAGGAATACGGTTTAGAAAATACTTAGAAAGATGCCCTGTTTGAGAGTTACCCACACCTGCCAAATAAGTGGCCTTGTTTCTAGATGGCCTACTAAGCATCACGTTTATATCATATGTATATTTGAAAGAACCTAGATCCATAGAAGAGTGTGTGCAGATGTGCATTGACATAGAAGATAATTTGGGTGAGGAGTTAGGACTGTCCAAACTCTATAGAGATTCTGATAGTTCTACTAGTCATACCTCAAGAACCTCCATTGACATAGATGAGATAGCTGAGCAAGTTGCCAAGAAGCTAGGAGGTCAAAATAGACAAAAACCAAGGGTCACCTCATTGGGGAAATGTTACAACTGTGGAGGAGACTATATGGCTAATGTTTGTCCAATGATGGCTCAACCCCAAGGAAACTTGAATGCTCCATACTACACAATTGAGAGAAAATACACAAACCACATGGCTCAAGATTGTCCATACAATAGGCAGGTTTTTAGACAAAATTATCAGCAACCTTACCAGCAAGGTAGGTATCAAAACCAATACCAAGATCCATATCATAGACCACAACAATATCAACCTCAATATCAACAACAACATCAGGCACCCTATAGGCCACAAGGAGTCCTAGGAAACCAACCACTAGCTCCTTCCAACATAAATCCAATTAAGTAAGCAGTGGCAGAGAAGAACCCTAATAGAGCATTAGTGTTGGTGACCCCTTTGGTCTCAAAAAGTGACCCTCATGCCCATAATTCTGACTACTCCTATTAAGATAGTCCATAACCTTATTATAGAGAGTCACCTCAGCATTATGAGACTTATCCATATCAATACGAGGCACCACCTATGGAACAAAATTGGGAGCTCGAATACTCCAATGTCATGTATACGAATCCTAACCCTAGGCCCCAAGAAAGACCAGTAAGACCACAAGCCCCTAGAGGACCATGTTTTAGATGTCAAGGTGACCATTTCATTCGTGAATGTTCCCACCCACTATCTGTGGGCATAAGGACAAAATATCAAAAAACAAGCCTTTTGTCCTCAGTGTGGCAAAGAGCATCTCCCAAGAGATTGTGGAAGGAACCCCTCTAGTGCACATAAGGTTACACCCATTAATGTGGTAGGCTTAGTGGTGGATTGAAGTTCAAGGAACATTAATGTGGCTCCTATATAGGTAGTTTTTAGGGCACAAGTCTTACAACAAGCAAAACCAACTGAAGAATGAGAGTCAAGTGAATTAGGAGAGCCTAGTAAGAGGAAAACTAGAACATGGAAGGATACTAGAGAGAAAGCTAATCATAAGTGGGCTAGAAAGTTATCCAAACTAGAAGAAAGCCTAAGAAAGGTAGAAAAAAAGATTGCAAACATTGCATCTCAAAACCCCATGCATGCTGAAAACCCATCCACTTCACTTCATCCCACCCCACCACCCATTGTAAATCAACCAAAATGAGGGTCTCTCCTTGCAGATCCAACCCTAGAAGGCTTGGACATGATTTTCAAGGCCTACCAGGATCGACTTCAAGAAGGGCCAACAAATGCAAACCTAGACAAGAGTCACCCTAGAGTAGATTTAGAAATTGAATGGACAAAAATGTGCATGAAAATGGTAGAGCTAGCTCAAGCTATGCTTGAGAAATTGTTTAATCAGACAAACTCCATCAAACCGGATTTGCATTTCGAAGGCTTACTAGAAAGATAAAGAGGAGTTCGTAAACAAGCCACAAGTTTCTATACCTACAGAGGCTCAACTAGTTATTGAAAGACAAATCTCATCACCAATGGGAGCTTATGTTCCTAATTCCACGGATGTTGGAGTACCTCTTTCAATTCACGAGCACTCTCAAGAGTTCTTGCGGAAAATACAAGAAGAGAAACGGGCCAAGGAGAAGGATACTCCCCCTCCTATTACTGAGATTGATGACCTTCATGATCAGTTTCTCAAAGACATTCCATCTATTTATGAAGACCAAGTAGAGCAATAAGAAGACAAAAGATTAGATTTTGAATCTAATTCTTTACAAGAGTTGCCACAATTTATAGGCCCATGGGAATCCAAATATTTTCAGATTAGAGCTCCCACAATATTGTTACGACATGAAGACTCAATGGTTCCAAGAGACACGGACATCGTGAACAACACTAACATGTAGTGTCATCTCACAGTGAAGAGCTACTCAAGGTAAAACCTGAGTTATGGAAACATGTGGCGAATCAGGTTCCTAAACTCGATTCCAATTTTCAAAAGCAGTGTCTAAGTAAAAAGTACCAGAGATACCTCTAGAAAAAATAGGAGACATGAGTGAAGGTGAAGAAGGTACTACTTATCTTCCAATCACCTACCAAGGTTACACAACCAAAGTGATCCTAGATTCAGATGTGGCGTTGCAATTGCTACTACCTCCTTGTGGAAGCAATGGGGCAAACCCGCATTAAGACCAACAAGAATGAAGCTTCAAATGGCTGATGGCCATATTCAAAGACCTCTAGGATTGCTTGAAGGGATAACTCTAACCACTTGTGGTGTAGAGTTTGAACACACCTTTGCTATATGTGACTTTGGTAAAAATAATGTCTATGAGATGATCCTAGGAAGAACCTTCCTATGAAAACTACAAATAGTACAGAATTGGGGAACCAACTCTTTGTACTTGTAGCACTTAGGGGTCACAACCAAGGTGAATATGAAGGATTATAGCTTCAGAGATGTACCACCCCTACAGTGAAATCCTATCCACAAGGCACCAAAAGATTCAATATCTATGCATTCTAAAGGTTCTTCTGATCCATCTTGGATGCATGAAGGTACTCACTTGTGGATGTGCAAGGTTGCAGAGGAAGAGGAAAGATGACTAAAATCAAGAGAAGAAGAAACTTCTTGAGGGGATAGAACAGTTAGAGACCCAGCCTACACAGCGATGATCCTTCTAGATGAGGAGTTCGAGCCTTATGGCTGGACAGAAATCTTAGCCACCATGGACATTGCAGTCAATGAAGAACAATGGACAACTCATTGTGATGAGGAGGGTTATGATATTTCTGTGTTCATGTGTCAGCCCTTGTTAGAAGAATGTGACCCTAGTGACTTCATAGAAGAAGAAGAGAACAAGGATGATCTAGAGTCCATTGTGATGGATATTTGCTTTAACTCAGAAAAGCACTATCTAGAAGATGTAGGTGTATTTACCCAAAAAAGAACCTCTCATTAACATCAAAACTATAAATTCAAAGTATGGAAGTGGGGGTGGTTAAAAGAAAAAGTAAAGAAAAGCAGTGAAACAAGAAGAGGAGGAATCATTGTTTGAAGTACCAGAAAACTTCAAGAAATATGAAGTTGAAGATCAGAAAATTTTGGTACGAATGTCTAAGAGAGAGGCCACCACAGGAGAAGCATATGATAATAAAGAAAAGAGCAAAAACAATTGTGGTAACCATTGAAGAGAATGAAGAGCTATGTACGTACATAGGAGAAGATCTAAGTGCAGAAGAAGAAGTAGAGCTTGTAGCTTTATTAAGGGAGTATAGGGACGTGTTTGCATGGCACTATAGAGACTTGAAGGGAGTAGATCAAAAAATTTGCTCTTATACGATCCCTATGATGGTTGATGCCAAGCCCACCAAACAAAAGCCCTACACATACAATGACACTTATGCTACCAAAATAAACGAAGAAATTGATAGATTGATTGTAGCTGGATTTATCTATGAGATTGAGCATATTGAATGGGTGTCCCCCATTGTAGTGGTGCCCAAGAAGAATAGGAAGTTGTGAGTGTGTATTAACCTTAAAGAAGTTAATGCCGCTATGATTAGAGATAGCTATCGGCTTCCCATCAACGAGCATTTACTAGAGCATGTTGCACGCAAGGAAGTTCATAGCTTTCTTGATGGATTTTAAGGTTCCAACCAAGTGGTCATTATCCCAGAAGATCAACACAAGACGGCTTTTACCATAGAGTGGGGAATTGTTTGCATTTCGTGTGATACCATTTGGGCTCACAAATGCACCCGCAACATTCCAAAGGCTCATGTGTCATGTCTTCAAATAGTTCTTGCGAAAGAGCTTAGAAGTATATGTGGATGATTTATGTGCTCATTCCCAAGAAAGAAGATACCACATCCCTGAGCTCAGACAAATCTTCAACAAGTGTAGAGAATATCAAGTGTGCCTGAACCCAGAGAAGTTTGTGTTCATGGTACGACAAGGTAAAATTTTAGGTCACATTGTCTCTAAGAAGGGAATCTCAACAGATGAAGACAAGGTAACTGCCATAGCGGAGTTGCCAAGGCCAAGGAATGTTAAAGAGGTACAAGCCTTTATGATCCATTGTGGATATTACCATAGGTTTATCTACATGTATGCGATAATAGCTAAACCTCTTTATGCCTTGTTGACAAATTTTGAGCGGAACAATGAATTTGAAAATTCCTTCAATGAGCTAAAGAGAAGATTGTGCAGAGCACCAATAATGACCACTCTTGATTAAACTAAACCATTCCATATCCATGTAGATGCCTCTAATCATGCAATAGGATGTGTGCTAGCACAACCAACAGGTGAAGGAAACGTAGATTTCCCCATACCATATGCGAGTAGGCAACTGAACATAGCTAAACAAAACTATATCACAACCGAGGGAGAAGGCTTAGGCATGGTATATGCTATGAAGAATTTTAGGCACTATCTGTTGGCCAATAAGTTTAAGTTTTTCACTACTCATCAATCTTTATTATATTTCATCAATAAACCTTGCAATAGAGGACGCTTAGTAAGATGGTTCCTTTTACTAATGGAATATGACTTTGAAGTTGTTGTTAGGAAAGGTCAAACCAACCTTAGGGCAGATCGCCGTTCTCGCATAACTTCAAGAGAGCCACCGTAAAGTGTCTGATGAACTACTTGATGCTTATTTGTTCAATTTATAAGTTGCTCCTAAGTGGGCAAATAAGTTGATACTTGTCCTAACCTTGCGACCTATAAATAAGAAGGTGAGAACAAAAAAAATCACAAAACTATCAAATATTGATAGGAAGTATGTATAAACAAGACGTAGAGGTTGTATTAGCTTATTGTGTTGAGGACGATGAACATAACAATTGGTTGCGATAAGCCCATGAAGGATTGCTAGGAGAAAACCCTAGTGGAGCATGCCACCCTTTACCATGTGTCATTAATTCCAGATTGGAGTGCTCCATTGGTAGAATTCATGAGATTGGGAACACTACCCAGTGAGGCTAGTCTAGCAAGAAAACGAAGCATGGAGCGAGGCTCAGGACTATGCGTTAACTGGAGACAATCTATACCAAAGAGACAAAGATGCTTACTTAAGATTGTGCATTCATGAATTAGACTATTCAAGAGTCTTAAAAACTGCACATAGCAGTGTTGCAAGTGGACACTTTGGTCGTGACCCAGTAATTAAGACCATTCTATTCTCAGGACTTTGGTGGCCCAATCTTCATAAGGATGCACATACCTATGTGAAGAAATGTGATACATGCCAACATGCACAATATCGGGTAAGGAGAGACGAGATGCTTTTGAGACCAATGATGGGAGGATGCGCATTCTCGAAGTGGGGTATAAACTTTGTAGGTCCTATTAACCCCCTAGCTAGAAACTCCCATGCAAAGTACATTATTGTAGCCACAAATTACCTTACAAAGTTGGTAGAAGTAAAAGCCATGACAAAGAATGATGCTCAAATGACGGCTTAGTCCTTATTCAAGACTGTGTTCACGAGATATGGCCTACCAATAGAGTTGTTGAGCAATAGAGGCACACACTTCTTGAATGAAGTTATTGAAAACCTTCTCCAAGAATTCTTCATGATATGTAAGGAGTTTGCCCTCTATCATCCCCAAGCTAACAGAAAAGCCGATAGCACAAATAAGATCCTATGTAGCGTATTGACAAAAGTAGTAAATAATAAATGCTCTGATTGAGACAAAACACTTCATCATGTTGTTTGGGCTTACCGAGTTGCCTACAAAACGGTACTCGATGCCACCCCATTTCAGATTGTTTTTGGCCAAAATGTTGTTCTCTCATTGGACTTCCTAATACCATACTTAAAAGTAGCACAAGAGCATGAGTGGACTGGAAATAAATTGTCCTCCAAGATCTTTGATCTGGAACGTTTAGGCCAGAAGAGGCAACGAGCAGCAGTAGACATCTATGCTACAAAGAAAAGACAAAAGGCGTACTTTGATGCACATATCAAGGATAAAGGACTGAAAGAGGGAGACATAGTGCTGGTTTACACACTCAAGCAACATGCTCGTAAATTGGAAAAACGAGGATATTGACCCATGATCATTAATCGAATTTCCACTAGTGGTGTAGTTGAGTGGGCAACTCTAGAAGCTGTTATCTTGCCAAATTACATAAGTGGATGTCGAGTCAAGCTATATCAAGAACCTCTTATAGAGGACATGCTAACGAGACTCAAGACTACCAAGAAATGAAAAGAAGAAGAGTTAAGGGTTAGAGAAGAAGCACATGTAGCAGCTAGAGAGCGCATTAGGTGAAACAAGTTAAGACGAGTAGGCATAGATGCCAATCCTAAATCCCCACCATATCACATGGCCATGTGCGAAACATTAGGTGAAAATGATTCTTGAATAATTGATCAACATCCCTCTATGACCTAAGAGGTAGGACACAGAGAGAATGTAAGGACTACAAGAGCATTGATTGACTCCAGTGCAACAACTAGTTCAGTTAGACTTTCATAATGCCAAGACTTGCAATCGAACATCAATCCTATAGAAGCCTATCTCATAGGGTTGAGAGGTGTGGAAACCCCTTGTCTGGGCGAGGTAGAGCTTCCCATCTATCTTCAAGCTGTTCTAATGAGAGTCAAGATGCTAGTGTGTCAAGATGGGTCAAGATTCGATCTATGACTATGCAGTCAACTTAAACCTAAGAAATCAACTTCTTCAAGTTTGGGTTCATGACCAATTGATTACAATAGAATTAGAGAACCGCATGCTCACAAATCTAGGTGTCACACATTCTCTTAGTTCTTCTAAGACTAATCTTATAGAAGAAGATGTTGTATGCATCAAAAGCTCTATGATGCAGAAGGAGTCAATCATGAAAGAACAGGCTCGAAGGCAAGTGGATCTCTCTTCTTCTTCAAAGACTCATGCATCCACAGTAGTTCCACCACAACGACAAGCACAATAGTTCAAGACAACTACTATATCAAATAAAAAGACACCATTCGACAAGAAAGCAGTTTTAGGCATGAAGTAGATTTGGGTACCAAAAAGAGGCCAACTACCAGCCTTGCCTCCACAATTCCCCTCTAGGCAAGCCAACCAAGCCAGAAGAAGAATGAAGAAGCTAGGAAAAGATCAACCACAAGCTATCCGACAAGTTTGGGTGCTTAAGGAATTAGTTGTAGCTCAACAAGGAGAATTACAAATATGGGTACCCAAGAAGCTCTTACATACACAACAATCTATGCTCTTCCACATGAGAAAAGTCTCAACAAAGAAGTCACGGTGAGGCAAGGTTCAGAACCAAACACTAAGACCAAAAGTTGATCAACTCACCTCTTCAACAAGAGTGAAAAAACCAGCAACAATGCTATGGGTATGGAAGCCAAAAGCACTTGTAGCCACACAGAACCAAAGAACCAACCAGGTGGGATATAGATTTTAAGAAACCACTCAAAGATGAAGAAGTCAAAAGTGACCTATACATAGCCACACACAGTTCTAAAATGGATCCCTATAAGGAGGAAAGATCAATTGTCATTCGGGGATCCAATGGATACCTCCAACAAAGGCTACCTCTGTGTGTGCAAGAAACATTGATAGCTTCGATGAGGGACAACCATGTGCTGCTTGCGAAACCCAATCTTTGCAACATTCAAGTCATGCATTTCAAAAGTATGCATTAATATAGGACCACATTACATGGCTATGCATAGACACATTTGAGAGTCCAAGGCACAAGAGCACATTGACATATGTCAACTATTTTTATTGTTTCTAACATCTTTCTTCTTGTTTTGTGCCATTGTTCCAAAAAAAAGAAAAAGAAAGAAAAGAAAGAGAGAGAGAGAGAGAGAGAGAGAGAGAGAGCTTGTTCCTAGGTTTGGCTCATGGAACATGAATGATTCATGCTTAGTTGAAGGTGGAGCCAATGATGACTCGACATTATCAGTTTGGATAGAAGTGTTTCTCAGCTAGCAGATGATATTATGGTTGCCTTATCTGGTAGATGTCTAGAATGTGGCATGAACATGATATCCACCAGTATTGTTCCCCCTTACCATGGTGGGAGGGAAGATCTTGAAGGTCCATAACTTGAGTGATGCTTAACTACTGTATGTACAAGAACATCCAAGGAGATATCTACAAGGGGTAGTTCTGGTAACCTGCAAATCCTTGTATGTATACTAGGTAAGAAGACTCCTGCTTATGGTGAACTAAGAGAACATGTGAAACTCAGCTTGGTGTAGTCACCCAATGTTGTTTGTCAAGGAATATCACCAAATTCAATTCTCAGTATTTGGAAAATGTTGCTTTGAAGAGAGGGGACAGGACCAGGCACTCACAGAATTTCATCAATGGATCATCAACAAGGATATTCATCGACAATGACGACTAGGCGATGGTCCGTCACATTGACAAGTGTACAACACAAAGAGATACACATCAATGGACCATTCACCATGGTAAGAATCCTTAATTTGGCAACACCATCACCATGATAGGTTAGCAAACCTCTTCATCAGCATACCCTTGAGCACTTAGCTCAAGCCCTCCAATTTTTGCACTATACTTCTTCGAATGCATTTTCCAAGTAAGCATGCATAGGGCCACCTTACAAGGCCGTGCACAAGGCACATACTTTCTTAAACCCATAAACTAGCACACTTACCATCATTCAGTATGGCTTATGAGTACTTGACATGACTACTATGAACATCATCTTTGGATGATCTAGAGGACATGACAGGGACAACATCACTACCTAGGTAGCGATTCAAAGCTAGCAGTTGCTCCAAATCAACCTTGGCAACCTCTTTTGAGCAACTAGTAGTTCGTGGAAGCTCCCAATGATAGATTCTCATTGGAATCCAAGGAAGAAGCACATACAAAGTAACTAAGAATTACAATAGCTAGCAATGAAAAATGAGGAATCAAACAATGGACCATGTCACATTTGGAAGATAGATGGCTCTTGTTCATATAGGATGGACACAATCTCTCAAAGAACTACATGGAACAACCACTACAACAAGTGTCTCTTAGGGACGACAGACTCTAGAGGGGGGGGGGAGGAGTGTTGGAACTCAAGGTCAAGCACAAGCATGGAAGCACATCAAAAAAGTGGACACACAAGGAGAGGGAGCAAGTAGGGAGCTCCAAGAAGTGTATGTCAAATTTTCACAAGAATCCCCTACAACAACAGTGATTTTGATCACTCAAACCATTGTAAATATCATTTCACCTTTTTGTAACTCCATTTTGTTCAAGCTGAGGAGTGCTTGAGCTTGAGGATTATTAGAAGTATCATTCTACCAATTTTCATAATTTTTAAACTCTGTTTGAACCCTCAAATAAGCCCTAGAACCTAATTTTTAACTAGGATAGACACTAGGTCTGTATAGGGCCAAAACTAGTCAAAAGACTATAAAACAAGCTAGAGAACTCATTTTTAGGTTATCTTTTTAGAGAGTTGGCTTGTTAGAGATTGAAACTTTGTAAGAGAGTTCTTTGAAATAGAAAACTTTCCATTGTTCCTGTCTTTTCTCTTACTGTGTGCGCATGTGAGTCTGTATGTGTGTACATGCTTGTGTGCTTTCACTCATGCACTTGTGCCTTCACTTGATCATGGTCTTCATACTAGTCCTCACATCTCCATTGCTTGACAAGTAAACAAGGTGGTGCTTACGCTTGACCTACAACATACATGGGTAACCAACGAGAGCTACCTGAGGTTAGAAGAACTTTCAACCCCCTCAGTCATTTCCTAGCCTAGGCTAAGTACGAATAGTTATTTTGGTTGATTGGAGTCATGATAGGAACTCTCAAGTTCTAAAGAGCCTTTAAATTCTGCATTCAAGGGACAAATTAAGGGTAAAGAAGTTAATTTGTGGATGAAGAGCATTAATTATGACAAACTTAAGTGCTCCTGACGATGCATCTTTAAAGACAAGAAAAATACATCGTAAAGAAATTAAACAGAACAAGTAATTGATATCAATGAATCAAAAACATGGTTTTTCAAGGGTCATTGGGCTTATCAGTAGGGCTTATGAACCTTAGATATGGTAGGCACCTAGGGAGAGAGCAAAAACGTATTAGATCCTCTAAGGCTAGTGTCAACCATAGAGCTAGGTCTTGGGCCCAACAGCTTAGCGATTATCCCTATATACTTAGTTTAGAAAGGAGTGATTCAAAAATGTCCTTTAACATGGAACGATCGATAGGTAGTGCAAACATAGCCTATTTATAGACACCAGAAGGTCCCTATAAAACACAGTTCGAGTATATTAGGACCAACCAATTACGTGCATGCATCTATGAGGATGATATGAGGCAATCAGTGGTCCAAATCAAAAATCCTGATCAACCCTTTGGTTTTGAACACCCAATGGTTAAGTTTAAAGAGGGTTCATAAATTGGTAAGCAAGGAACCATGTATGTGGTTATCAGTTTACCATATAGGAAGGATGAGTTTGGAAATCTTATTCTTGAGAATGATATAGAAGACCTAGAACAAGGGCACCTAGGATGCGAACTCCTCAAGGCAAGTTTTTCTTGATGAGAGTGATTACTCCAGACTAGGTTCCCAAAGACAACAAAAGTATAGAACTTTTCTTGAATTGTGAAAGAGAGGAAGCCTTTTTGAGATTCAAGTGAGATCAACTTAGTGAAATAGATGGAATCACTATTTACGAGTTCAAAGATCTAGAGACTCCTTGCAAAGTTGTATACCTAGATAGCACGTCGAGGAGAATGTTCTTGGTGACAGCACATGGTAAGCATGCATATGCTTGGAAGGGAGAATCGATCCCCCCCCCCCCCCCCCCCATGAAAGTCTAATGTTTCCCATGGCCTCCAAGGATCAGGATCCTCTAGAACTCATGAATCCAAGAGAGAAAGAGTTAGAAAGAGATCAAAAGTGAGCTTTGCAAACCCCATAGGAAGAGAGCAGTTAGGATTAGATGCAGAAAGAATAGATCAGTACAAACAAAGAAATCCAAGACATCAAAGATGCATGGATGAATTTCCCTTGCCTAGGCCTAGAGAGCACCCCAAAATCTTGAGGCCCACCTAATTGGTTAAATCCAAGAAAATTACTTCGATGGCATGGGAGATCCATAAGATCATGTAGTAGAGTTTAGATAGGTGTTGAGAGCTAAACAAGTCGAGGATCTATTCACTCAGTACAATGCCTTGGTCTAACTCTTAAGAACATTGCCTTGACATGGTTCCAAGCATTACATCAAGGTCAATTCATGAATATGGACCAGTTGCTAGAAGCATTCATTACTGAATTCTCCAAAACTTGGATCAGACACAATGCTTCCTTGCTGATACATTGGAAAGGATAATTCAAGGTTTTTGTGAAGATGGAAGTACCACCTCTTACATGATTTTCCTAAGAATAGAAACAATGGGTCAAATATCACTCCTATCAATGTGATTGGGTTAGTAGTAGATTCTACTAGAAGTGTTACTTCCACTACCCCACTATAGGTGGTTACTAGGGCTCAGGTAATGTAGGAGAACCAAGGCGTAGGACATGAAAAGAGTTCCGAGGTTAGCGAGATTGAAAGTATAACTAAGAAAACGACAAGAGTTTGGAAAGACAGTCATGGGTGAATGAAAAGACAATGGTCTAAGAAGATGAGCAAACATGAGAAAAGCTTAAGAGAAATTAAAGCCAAAATAATTAAACTCACATCTCAAATGCACTCTTACACATCACCACCACCGTCTCCATCACCTTCTAATGTGCCACATTCTAATCCACCTCAGATGACCCCGCCCCCACGTAGAGTAGGATGAGTCCTAGGAGATCTCACTCTCAAAGACCTAGACATGATGCTTAAAGAATATCAGGCTAGAATCCAAGAAGTTCCAAATGAAATTGTTGGTGGATTCTTAGACAAGAAGGAGTTTGAGGGTTTGTAGGAGAAAAGGGAAGAAACAAGAAGAGAAAATACACCTGGAAGCTTCTGCCGGTTGATTACAGTAAAACGATTACAATGTTTGAAGTACAAGACAAGCCAATACCTCTGTGCACAATCCCACAGAGTGCCCAATTACAAAATACCCAATATCCCAAAGTCTTCTTGCCGTCGGCCTCCTCTGCACCAGACCTCCACCTGCTTCAAGCTTATCCTTGTGCACACCTTGCACCAAGCTTTCACAAAGGGGGGAGGAGTGAATACCTTTTGTCGGCACGCACCCACTGCAATGGGGACCTTGAGATACTTGGGGGGACTAGCTTAGCACTCTCTGCACTATCCCTTAGGCACTCCCTATGCACTCCTTCACTTCCACTTCTCTGCGTCGCACACTGGTGACTCTTGCACTTCTCTCTCTTGCTTCCTTAGACTATGCTCTCTTGCTTACTCTAAGATTGGTCCAAGAATGGCCCTTGCCTTGATTTGAGTGTGTCTATCCCGTACGCTCCTAACTGCAATAGCCTCTTGGTGCTCACTTTGATGTCCCAAGATTTTCCTCACAAGTGGCAGCCAACGACTCACTGTTTTGTCCTGTAGTGACTTTAGTCTAAAACCAAAAATTTTAATGGGGGGCCATACTTTCACCTGTGCGTACACTTTGCCGCTTCACATACCTTCATGTTTCCTTTTAAGTCTTCACTTTTGTACATAAGAGGGGGTTCACCTGAACCTTCCAAAACACTTTAAAACACACTTTGAACCTTAGGGAAATTAGAGAAAATACCTCTACAACCTGCAACCCACTTTCTCCAATTTACCCTTTGTAGACAATTCATTGTGCACTACCTGTGCACTTTGACACCTGCACTTACACACTTTGACTTTGCACCTGTTGACTTTGACCTTGACCTTGTTGACTTTGACCAATTGACTTTGACCAACATGACTTTTATGGGCTCAACAGTTGCCCACCACCTAATGTGCTCTCCGTCCCGGAGAGCTACAACCAAACCCAGAGCATATAGGACATCATGACAAGAGAGGAGCAAAACTTTAATAGGAAAGCTGAGCAGCAACCAAGACCATCAAGAGCATCGGAGAAAGCACCAGAGAGTACTCAGCAATGCGGGGCGGGGACAGGGGGTGGAGGGGGGGCGGTGTGGGGAAGAGGGGAAGGGGGGACAGGATGGGGTGTGGGGGCGGGGTGAGGCAGAGGGGGAAAAGAGGAATTAATTGAGGGTGGCAATGAAAGAAACCCAACCAGAGAGAAACCAACCTGTAGTACACAGTCAGAGTAATAAAACAACCAATAATCAACGAGAGATTACAAAATGAACACACAATGAACACTGAACCATAATCTCATATAAAAGCAGAAATGAACAAGGAAACAACTGTCCATGGTGAGTACATGAAGTGCCAAGGACTGGCAAAGATCTGTCTATCAGAAGGAAGTGATGAGCTAATGAATGGCAAGGGAACCAAAAGGGATAAGTAGATGCATCCTACACCGAGCCTCACAACAAAATGAGTCTAGGGAAAAGCCAATGAAACTCTGGAAACTCAAGTATGAGTGAATACCTAGAACCTAGTGGATAGACACGGAACGCATGACTATGGCAACGGCGGGGAAGGAGGCCTCTCCTCGAGAGGAACATCGTCCCGAGGTAGAGGTAAGTCGGGTGAGCCGGGGGGAATGATGGCGGCCTCCTCAGTGTATGCAGCAATCCTGCTCCTGTACCTGCGGAGGTGATCGCGCTCTCGGCGGACCAACCGACACGTAGGACTATCACAAATGCCTAATGACGGACGCTGGCGGATCTCCATGAGAGCGCGAGTCACAGCATCAGCCTCATCTCGATACCGGTCCCGGTCCTGCTGCATGGCCCGCAACGCATCCTGCGAGGTCTGCCACTAAGCCGCGGCAGCAGCACGAATGCGATCGATCGTCATAGCATACTGTTGGTGAAGTGCAGCGGTCGCTGAGACGGAATCAAGGGAGAGACGGGCGGTGTCGGCGCCATCACTCGCGACGAGGCTCGCATCACGAAGTAGGCCCAAAAATGGTGGGTCGTCGTCGAGGCTAGCCGGGATGGAAGGCTGCGGGTCGGAAGGCTGCGCGGCGGGTGGTGGTGGGGGTGGGGCCTGGGTAGGCTGGGGGTAAGTGGGAGAAGCAGGGGGTGAGGGAGGATGATGGGAGGTGGAAGCGGACTCAATGGATATGGCTGGAGAGGAAGGAGGCTGGGAGGCAGCGGCCGAGGGGTGGAAATGAATGGGCGAGGCAGGGGTAGGGGTAGGAAAGGAATCCATCAAACGCGTACGGACTCGGCGAGCTGGAGAGGGAGTGGAGGCAGCGATGGGAACAGATGCCTGCGGAAGAGTGCTAGGGGCGGTGGGCACAACAACTGGTGGCGGAGGAGGGGGATGGGAAGAATGGACAATAGGTGGAGGATGGGCGGGGTCAAGAGTGCGGCTTGATGCTATGAGCTGTGTACTAGGCAGATGAAATAGCCATGCCAACACTAGGGCGGAATAAACGGAGAACGAACGGGTGCCGCGGTGGAGGGCAGTATGGAATCGGCGAGAGCGCAGGAGGAATGACTGGAACATGAGAGTTCCGTATGGAAATGGGCAGCCATGTAAAAAACAGAAGAGGGGGTCAGCTATATGAATATCGTGCAACGGAGGGTCTGAGGAGGGACTACGAAATAAGAAGAACAAAATGAACGGATGAAGGACAGCGAGCTGGTAGTGGGTGGGCATGGCATCAACGCCATATAATGAAATGCAGAAAGCAATAGTCTCTTGCCGAGATAACCCCGAGTAAATGGACTGCGGAGCAGGAAACGAATGTATGCTAGAACCTATGCCGGCAGCTATGACCGGAGGGGTCAGCGAACCGGATGGAAAATGAGGGAAGTCAAGCAAGGCTGTGCGAATATCGGACCCTTCTGCCTCGGATAAGAGGAGGGAGGCCAGTCGCCAAAGACCGGCCTGACGTAGGCAACCCTCGGGAAGGAGATCGATGAGCGGGATGGGAGGCAAGGCTAAATGCAGGCGGATGGATAGGGTCGAAGATGGGTCGCGATAGTCAACGATGGATGACGAGGGTGGACGGGGAACAGGATAGGTGGAATGACTATCGGAACTGCATGCGCGGCGGCCACTAGAACTATTGGAGAGCGTCGGCACGGCTATGGGAGGCGGCGCTGCAACGGAAAGTTGGGGACCTGGGGGAAGAGGTCTGGGGCTATGTAACGAGGAACCAGAGAGGGAGAGGCACGGAAGGGAAACCACGAAAGGCTGACTACCCTGTAAATGGGTAGGGGTGGAAGGGGTAATAGGGCGTGGTGCGCGAGGGACGGGGTGGACTATGGAGGGAAGGGTGGCCCGAGGGGCGGGGTGGAGGGTGGCGACAGGGACGGTCGAGATGGAGGCCAGAGTGGCGGACTGGGAGGGGGCCAGAGGCAATAGGGGGCCTACCTCGGGCGGGAAAGGACCGAAAGCCAAGGCCGAAGGAGCAAGCTCCGAGTATGCCTCGGTAGCCATGGAGGAATCCTGCTGGGGAGCGGAAGATGCCATAGTTGCACAGCAAATCGCTATTACAGAGTGCTGCAACCACAGATAGCAATGGCTTAAGAAGATAACTCTATATGTAACTGGGAAAAACCTAGGAAAACACCTGAACTGGGAACAGAGAACCCAAAAAATGGATCCGGCATGAGCAAATACCCTAAAAACGACTGTAAAAACTTGAAAAACAGAGAGGTACAAGATTAAATACAACAGAAACAAACAATAGAGAGTGAAACTATATACAAAAAAAAAAAAAAAAAAGAAGTTAAAGATGAACAAAATAAAAGAAAAGAATAATAATAAAAGAATAAAAAGAAAAAATTAAAAAAATAATAAAAATAAAATAAAATAAAAGAAATGTGAAAATAAAAATAAAATAAACTAAAATAAAATAAAAAAAGAAAGAGATACCTGGGTGGGGGGGCCGCTTGAGGTGCCGGCTGAGCAGAAGGGGAGAGTATTATATGGGGGGGGGGGGGGGGGGGGGGGGGGAGTGGTCGGTGGGGTTTGGGGGGGGGGGGGGGGGGGAGGGGGGGGGGGGGGAAGTGGTCGGTGAGGGGTTGGTTGGTGGGGTTTGGGGGGGGGGGGGGAAGGGGGGGGGGGGGGGGGGGAGTGGTCGGTGAGGGGTTGGTCGATGGGGTTTGGGGGGGGCGGGGGGGGGGGGGCGGGAGGGGGGGGCTGTCAGAACGGGGGGCGGGGGGGTGGTGGTGGTCGGTGGGGGGGGGTCGGTGGTGGGGTTTTTTTTTTTTTTGAGTAAAAAAAACGCCCTCGGGGGCTAGTTTTTTTTATTATTTTAAAATAACCGAAAAATAGAAAAAAATGAAGGAAAAATCCAAAAAAATTGCCAAAAAATGGCCAAAAAATTCCAAAATTTTTTTCATGAAATTTTCTACAGGGTAGCCTAAAAATCCTTCATCAAACCATAGAGAGCCTCCATTTATTCCTCCTATTTGGCAAGAAAATGACATCGGAAAGGAATAAAAAATGCCAAAAAAATGCTAAAAATGCTAGAAAAATTTCCAAAAATACCCAAAAGTTTTACTTTTGCAGAGGTTATGAAATGCCTTCTAGGTTTTCTAAAAACACCAGTAACAAGGATGAAATTGATAAAGAGAACTACTAAAACTGAGCAAAATGTGATGAGAAAGCTATGTACAACCTGGACAGATTTTGCAGTTCCAGGTGATCCATACTTCTTCAAGTGTGTTGATGATAGGCCTTGAGCCTTGATATGTTGACCAGTGGCAAGGCCTCTCCTTTCAGCGTCTCTAACTCCACAGCACCCCAATTTAGCATTGTTTTGACTCTGTAAGGTCCTTCCCAATGTGGAAGCCATTTTCCTCTCCGTTGTGTATGAAGATGAGGTCTATGGAGAAGAACTAACATGCCTACTTCAATGTTGTTGCTCCACAAATGTCGATCATGTGTCTCCTTCCTCTCCATCTGAGTTTCTATCAATTGTTTTGTTGCTAGTAGACGAATCTCCTCCACTTTA
Source organism: Ceratopteris richardii (assembly GCA_020310875.1). Lineage (NCBI taxonomy): Eukaryota > Viridiplantae > Streptophyta > Polypodiopsida > Polypodiales > Pteridaceae > Ceratopteris > Ceratopteris richardii. Next base: position 117,258,112 of record CM035419.1, on the reverse strand, counting down.
TGTAGTGCTCCGAGCCTCTGAGAGACATCAGAATCCTTCTTGCCCTGCATGAATGCTATCTTAGGTGATCCATGTAAAAATTCAAAGGGCTCAATGGGCAATATGCCATAAACCAGTTGAAATGGAGAATATCCTGTGGCCTCTTTGTAGGCTAACCTGTATGCCCAGAGGGTACCTTGATAAGCAATGAAGTGGGCTGTAACATACACTCCTTTCTTAACATTGAGATTAAAACCTTATTTGTCGACTCAGCCTGTCCATTGACTCTTGGATAGTAAGCACAAGAGGTCCTATGTAGAATTCTATACCTGTTGAAAATTTCCTACAAGACCTTATTGATCAAATGTGTACCTTGATCTGTACAAATTTCAAGTGGGCATCCAAACCTGCAAATGATGCTACTATAGATGAAATCAGCAACAGTTTGGGCAGTGCAATCGGGGGAGGCAATAGCTTCAGCCCACTTTGTTGCATAATCTGTAGCTATCAAGAGATATTTTTCTCTTTTTGGAATTGCGGGAGGGTAGATGGGCCCTACAAAATCTAGCCCCCACTTCTCAAATGGATGCCAGGAAGTGGAAACAACCAAGGGGGTTATGCCTCTGCTTTGTTGGCTTAGGTCCACACCTCTCGCAAATGTCACATGCCTTTCCCCATTCATCTGCATCCTTAAATAGTGTAGGCCACCATAGACCAGCATCTAGTATCCTCTGACTCATATATGCCCTGGAAGGTGCCCACCACCTGTTCCTTCATGTGCAGAGTGAAGGACTTCCCTCACTTCTTCTTCTTCCAAACACTTCCTGAACCTGTCATCCTTGCCCATACAATTTATCTTCAATGAAGGTATATGGTCTACTCTTGATTAGCAGTCTCTTCTTTTGCACAGCACTAGCCTTTTCTGGATACAACCCAGTTTTAATGAGATTTTTGATATCATAATACCAACCTTGAGCTTGTACAACAAACAGATGAGCATCTGGAAAATCATCATTGATTCCACTAGTTTGATTCATCATATTGATTCTGGATAGGTGATCCGCCATAACATTTTCTTTTCCTGGTTTATGGACTACAGAAAAATCAAACTCTTGGAACAACAATAACCACCTCCATATTCTACCAGTGGCTTGTGGTTTGTTGAGTAGGTATTTTAGTGGTTGGTGATCTGTTATAATAATAAATTTTACTCCCAGTAAGTAATGAAGGAATTTTTGGACAGCAAAGACCATTGCTAGGGCTTCCCTTTCTGTAGTACTGTAATTCCTTTTAGCCTTGGTCAAGATTCTACTGGCATATTGAATTGGTCTGTCCACTTTAAATTCTTCACTGCGTTGGGTCAAAACTGCGCATAGGCACTGGCATCTACATGTATATGAAAGATTTTTGACCACTCAGGTGTGACCAAAATAGGAGCAGACACTAACCTTGACCGTAATGTTTGATATGCTTTTTCCTCCTCTTCTTCCCATTTAAAAGGTACTTCCTTACCTGTAAGTCTAGCCAGAGGTCTGGCTATCTCTGCATACATTTTTATAAACCTTCTATGGTATCCAGTATGCCCCAAGAAACTCTGAATCTCTTTAGGGGATTTAGGTTTAGGCAACTTTAATATAGAAATGATTTTATCAGGATGTGAGGCCATACCTTTAGCCGACACCACATGTCCTAAGAGGGTTCCTTCTGTCACAAGGAAATGACATTTGTTTGGATTGAGCTTTAACTTAGTCTCCCTGCATCTTTTGAAAACATTCTGCAGCTGCCTCAAGTGGTGGTCCAAACACTCTAGAGGCGTTTCTTTGTGAGATCCTGAAAACAAAGAGAAGTCATCCATGAAGATTCTGAGTGATTCCAATAATAGGGGGCCAAAAATGAGATTGACCGTTCTGTTAAAGGTGGGTGGAGCATTTCTGAGCCCAAATGGCATTTTTACATACACATATGTTCCCCAAGGTGTGATAAAAGCAGTCTTTTCACGATCCTCTGGATGTATTGATATTTGGTTATAGCCACTAAATCCATCCATAAAGTTATATAATGCATGCCCAGCCACTTCCTCAATGACCTGTTCTGCAAAAGGCATTGGGAAACCATCTGGAATGGTCACCTTGTTGAGTGCTCTAAAGTCAACACAAATTCTGATTTTATTAGTATTCTTCTTTGGTACTATAACCATAGGTGAGAGCCACTCTAAGTGTTCTACAGGAATGATGATTCCTGCATCCTCCATCTTCTGGATTTCCACATAGATAGCTTCAGCATATTTTGAGTTAAGTCTATAACTCTTTCCTCTTATGGGTTTGGCTCCATCAACCAGAGGGATTCTATGCTCTCCATAAGTTGCAGGCACTCCTTCTAAGTCTTTATAATGCCAGGCAAAAACATCTACATACTGGGTCAAGAATGATTTTACCTTTTCAAGGAGCCCTGGGTGGCTCCACAACCAAGTGGCCACCAAAACTGGCCGATTATTGTCTTGAGTGCCTAATTGTATTTCTTGGACACGATTTCTCTCTACCATATTATCTTCGTGTGCATCTGCTTCCTTTTCTTCTTCTACTAGCTTTTCGTGCATTGCTTCATAAGCAGGTGTATTTTGGACTTCAATATGTTCCTCCTTGTCCTGCATCCATCCTGCAGGGATTTCTTGAATTGGGAAAGACCATTCTTCACTAGAAATTTTTACCTTGCCTTTAGCTTTAGAAACTTCTTTATTTGTGGTTGTCATATCCTCCTCCAAGTTGTATTTGAGGGGTGTCTTCCTGCCCCTTCTGTCGTCCGTGATGGGCTCTCCCAATCCATAAACCTAGACTTTTCCCTTATCTTCATCATAGCCCTCAGCGTGCAAGAATTATTAAGAAAAATTCCAAAACAAGAGGAAGAGTTGCCTGCTTGGAGCCAATTTAGAATATCCTCTTCTTCCTCAAAATCTATTTGGGGTTGATCCTCCGATTCTGTTTCCATGCAAATGCCAACTGTTTGCATCATACTAGTGTTTCCTTGATTATCTGGGCCCTCTTCTAAATGAATCTGTGTCAGCTCTTGCCCTTTCTTTTGTACCCACATAGTGTCCTTGCCCCAATCATGAATGACACTTGCATGCCTCAGCCATGGTCGTCCAATTAAGAGAGGAAATCCTCCTTCAACCTGGGGCAATCTTAAAACCACAAAATCCAGAATGAATAGATTACCTTGTACTTCAATTGGAACTTTTGGGATCACTCCCAAGGGCCTTACTTTGCTTTGATCTGCCAAAGTAATAGTGAAATTTGCAGGCCTTGAAGGATGGAGTCCAATCTTTTCCATTGTGTGTTCAGGCATCAAGTTAATGCCAGAACCACCATCCACAATAACTCCTTGAAATTCATGACCTTTGATAGATACTGTCAGCCGAGGACTTTTATAATCTGTAAGGGGTGCTTCCCCTACAATTTTTCCTTTATGTAAAACAGTAGTCTTTGCCACCAAACTTGTAGTGGAAGCTTCATCAATTATCTGCAATAACTCTGATCTGAATCTCCCATCCATCTTTATTAATTCAAAAATACTAACCTCCTTCTTCATGGACTTGAGTAGTTTTGAAGCCTCTGATTCCTTGAGAGCTTGGACTCCAGTTGACTTATCAAACTCCTCATGAGCCCTGTTGAAGGCATGCCCAATGGCATCACTGGTGCATATGAGATCTCCTTTTTGACTTGTATCTGCGCCTGTGGTGACTTTATCTTCAGATGGTTCTCTGTTTTGATTCCATTCCTTAACCTTTGACCCTTGTCCTATGTCTGCTTGAGCCTTCCCCTTGCTTCTTGTCTGCACAGTCAAAGATTCTATTTCTTCTAATTGCACCACCCTAGTAGATGGTGATGGCTCATTGACCAGATCACGCACTTCTTCTTTGTGCACCAAAATCATTTGAATATGAGGCCCGGTGAAGAGGCTTGATTCTTAGGACAACAATTTGTATAATGGTCTCTTGCATCAGGGCAGTTCCTGCAAGGAGGGGCATTTTCTGGTAGGGTGCACCTACTTTGATAGTGCCCACATTCTCCACATCTGAAACAGATGATTGGCCTCCTAGGCCCATTTCCAAAGTTATTCCTCTGTCTAGGGTTATAGTTGTTACCTTGATTTGGTGCAGCAGCCATCACATTTGTTGGTGTTGGGGGTCCTCCTTCTGTCCAGTATGTCGTTGCAGGCATTCCTCTTGATTGGCATTCATGGGCCTCATGGCCAACCTTCCTGCATAATTGACAAGCCACACTTAACAGAGGACATTCACTTACTATGTGACCTTGCTTGTTGCACATGGAACACCAAAGTCCACTCTTGATGCCACCTCCTTTGAGCTCCTGCAACTCCTGTCGTAGCTGAGCCAATTCCTCTGCCTGGGCCTCCTCCTCCTTTTGGAGCTTTAGTGCTTCAATCTCCCTTCTCAACTGAGCAACAACATTCTCTTCCTCTTTGTAGGGCTTATTTCTTTTTAAGCCCTCCAACTCTTTCCTTAGCTGTATCACTGGATCCTCCATTTCTGTACCATATGTTGGTTGGGAAGAGGTTGCTCCATACTGGTACCTTATATGCTCCAAGCGTGTGGCTGTGCTGATGAACTCCTCTATGGAGGCTGTAGGTAGCACTAATTCCTTTATTTTGCATTGGGTGGCCACTGGTAGGGGCTTAGCCAACCATTTCTTGACAAAAAAGTCGTGTGGTGGATCTGGCAATTTAGCCATTAGTGCTTTGGCCCGAGTCACAAACTCTGGGAACTTTTCTCCTGGACCTAATCTTAAATTTTCTAGCTCTTCTATGATAATCTCCGCAGTGTTGCCATGCTGGAACTGATTTTTAAAAGCATCTTTCATCACATCCCAAGTGGTAAAATGATTTTCAGCAAACTAGCTGAACCACTTATCAGCTAATCCCTCTAATGTGGCAGGGAACAGAATGAAAAAGGCATCCTCCCTACCCATTAGGCCTCTAGTCTTAAATAGTGCCTAAAACCTTCTAATGTGTTCATTTGGATCCTCCTGAGCTAGGCCTTTGAAAGAAGGAAACTTTATATTTAATCTAGAGAGTAAAGTTTCCAAGTCTACCTGATCCGCCATGCTCTTGACTGATGATGTTGAAGATAGTGGGCTGGAAGACCTTCTAACAACCTTCCTTCTTGTCTGCTTGCAGGTGACCCTCAATACTTGGGACCGGGTTGCGGTCATGAGCAGCTCATAGCCCACTGAATATGAGACACTTGATAAGAATATTTACCTTTTGTTTGATGAAGTAGCACTGTGGTTTTGTCGACACTTGATCTCTTCTATGTTTTGCACTTGGTTTCTCCTAAGCTCAAATCACCTTGGAGGTCCCACCGTGCGTGCCAAATTTTGTTGGTGGATTCTTAGACAAGAAGGAGTTTGAGGGTTTGTAGGAGAAAAGGGAAGAAACAAGAAGAGAAAATACACCTGGAAGCTTCTGCCGGTTGACTACAGTAAAACGATTACAATGTTTGAAGTACAAGACAAGCCAATACCTCTGTGCACAATCCCACAGAGTGCCCAATTACAAAATACCCAATTTCCCAAAGTCTTCTTGCCGCCGGCCTCCTCTGCACCAGACCTCCACCTGCTTCAAGCTTATCCTTGTGCACACCTTGCACCAAGCTTTCACAAAGGGGGGAGGAGTGAATACCTTCTGTCGGCATGCGCCCACTGCAATGGGGACCTTGAGATACTTGGGGGGACTAGCTTAGCACTCTCTGCACTATCCCTTAGGCACTCCCTATGCACTCCTTCACTTCCACTTCTCTGCGTCGCACACTGGTGACTCTTGCACTTCTCTCTCTTGCTTCCTTAGACTATGCTCTCTTGCTTACTCTAAGATTGGTCCAAGAATGGCCCTTGCCTTGATTTGAGTGTGTCGATCCCGTACGCTCCTAATTGCAATAGCCTCTTGGTGCTCACTTTGATGTCCCAAGATTGTCCTCACAAGTGGCAGCGAATGACTCACTGTTTTGTCCTGTAGTGACTTTAGTCTAAAACCAAAAATTTTAATGGGGGGCCATACTTTCACCTGTGCGTACACTTTGCCGCTTCACATACCTTCATGTTTCCTTTTAAGTCTTCACTTTTGTACATAAGAGGGGGTTCACCTAAACCTTCCAAAACACTTTAAAACACACTTTGAACCTTAGGGAAATTAGAGAAAATACCTCTGCAACCTGCAACCCACTTTCTCCAATTTATCCTTTGTAGACAATTCATTGTGCACTACCTGTGCACTTTGACATCTGCACTTACACACTTTGACTTTGCACCTGTTGACTTTGACCTTGACCTTGTTGACTTTGACTAGTTGACTTTGACCAATTGAATTTGACCAGTTGACTTTGACCAACATGACTTTTATGGGCTCAATAGAAATAGATCATGAAAAGTGTTACCTAAATCTGATCTATAGATTGAATGAACCAAGCTTTGTGCAAAGATGGTAGAATTGGCCCAACCATGTTTGAAGCTAGTCCCCTTTTCAATTGCTCTAGTTCACCTAAGACTCAGTTGAATTTTGATGGATTATTAGAAAGGTTGGAAAAAAATGATAACTGAGTCAGGAAAACAAGCTATATCACATGTGAGTAACATCAAAAGTGAAAAGATAAGCCTTCCTCCCAAGAATGCTTACATTCCCAACTCCACTGAGTCAGGAACCATTGCTTCTTTAAATCAAATACTCACAAGAACTTCTAAGAGAAATTCAAGAAGAGATCTGGGAAAAATAAAGTGAAATTCCTCCTCCCATTGAACTTGTGGATGACCTAGATGATCAATTCCCACAAGATATTCCTTCTATATATGGAGAACAAGAGGATACCCAATCAAGTGAATGGTTAGACTTCGTGTCTAACTCCTTACAAGCAGTGATGCATTTCATAGGTGCATGGGGAGCCAAATCCACCTCCTTTAGAGCACCCATGGTCATGATAAGGAATGAAGACTTAGTCATACCTAGGAATATAGAGGTGGTAAAGTACACTAAAGTGTAGTGCAATCTCACTTTAGAGGAGTTACTCCAGGTTAAACTAGAATTGTGGAAACACATAGCAAATCAAGTGCCAAAAGTAGCTAGATCTCATACCTAGGTAGGATCACATCAAACAATGCCAAAAATACCCTTAGATAAGATAGGAGATATGAACGCACGAGAAGAAGGAAACACCTATGTCCCTATCACTCACCAAGGATACACAACAAAGGCTATTTTGGACTCAGGTGTAGGATTTGAAATTGATACCACTTCCCTATGGAAGCATTGGGTCAAGCTTACACTCGCACCAACAAGGATGAAATTACAAATGGCCGAAAGTCACATAGAGAGAACTTTAGAACCGCAAGAAGGAATAACTCTCACTACTTGTGGTGTAGAGTTTGAGCACACTTTTGCCATATGTGACTTTAGCAAAAATCAAGCCTATGAGACAATTTTTGGAAGGCCGTTCATGAGGCAATTGCAAGTGGTACAAGATTGGGGATCCAATTCCTTATATTTGCAACACTTAGGTGTTACAATCAAAGTCAATCTCAAAGACTACTCTCATAGAGATGTACCCCCAATACAGTGGAGTCCCATCCATAGGTCCATAGATGATATGGAGTTAGCGCATTCCAGAGGACTAGGATTCTCATAGATGCATGAAGACACACACCTATGGATATGCAAAGTTGTAGTAGAAGAAGAGAAAAGAGGGAATGCAAGAGAGGTAGGTGTGAAAGAAACTAATAGTTCAATTCGAGACCTAGTCTATGCACCTATAGTATTTCCAAACGAAGAGTTTGAACCTCATAGTTGGGTAGAAATCCTAGCCACAATGAATGTAGCCATCAATGAAAAACAATGGACACCACACTATGATGAAGATGGCTATGACCTTTCAATCTTCAGGATAGAGCCAATTGTGTGTGACAAGGTTATCGAAGAGTGTGAGCCTAGCACAAAAGAAAAAGAAAGAAGCTAACCCTCAAGGAAGATTAGCCACACTAGTGACCACCAAGAGTGAAGGCAAGAAAAGAAAGAAGAGAGAACTCCCACAAAAAGAGGAAGAATCTTTATTTGAGGTGCCCGAAAACTTTAAGAAGTATGAAATAGAGGACAAGAAATTCATGATCAAGATGCCTAAACGTGAAGCACTAACAAGAGAGGCCTATGATAGCAAAGAAAAAGCTAAGAAAATCATTGTAACCATAGAAGAAGGTGAAGAAGGATGCACATACATAGGACATGATTTGATAGAGGATGAGGCACAAGAGTTGATAGCCTTTCTAAGAGAATACAGATATGTGTTTGCATGAAATTATAAGGACTCAAAAGGATTAGACCAAACATATGCTCACAAAAGATCCCCATGACATTAGAAGCCAAAACCTCTAAGTAGAATCCATACACGTATACCGACAATTATACAACCAAGATCAAGGAAGAGATAGATCGGTTGGTAGAAGCTAGATTCATCTATGAAATTGAGCACACTAAATGGGTTTCCCCCATTGTAGTGGTGGCAAAAAAGAATGGCAAGTTATGTGTATGCATTAACTTGAAGAAAGTTAACGTAGCCACAATTAAAGATAGTTATCCGTTTCCTATCACTAAGCATCTATTAGAAAGAGTGGTAGGCAAGGAAGTTTACAGCTTCCTCAATGGATGCTTTGGCTAAAATAAAGTGGCCATTGCTCCAAAAGATCAGCATAAGATGGATTTTGCCACAGATTAGGGCATATTTGCATTTTGGGTAATGACATTTGGCCTTACCAATGCATGAGCTACTTTCTAGAGGCTGATGTGTCATGTGTTAAAATAGTTCTTGAGGAAAAACTGGGAAGTCTATGTTGATGATCTATGTGCCCATTCCAACAATAGACAAACCCATATACCTAAGCTCACACATATCTTTGACAAATTTAGGGAATATCAGGTGTGCCTAAACCTAGAAAAGTGTGTTTTTATGGTAAGGTAAGGCAAGATTCTAGGACACATAGTGTCAAAGAATGGCATATCTAGTGACGAGGAGAAAGTTAGAGCAATTCCCGAGTTATCTAGGCCAAAGAACATCAAGGAAGTACAAGCTTTCATGGGGCATTGTGGATATTATCCACACTTCATTCACATGTATGCAATCATTGCAAAGCCTTTGTACTCCCTTTTTACCAACTTTGAGTGGAAGGACGAATGCAAAAACTCCTTTAATGAAATAATGCTTATGTTCTGCACGAATCTTGGCTACACCAGATTGGAACAAGCCATTCCATGTCCATGTGGATGCATCAAATTACGCGATTGGGTGTGTGTTAGCACAACCTACTAGTGAAAGCAACATGGATCTACCTATTTTGTATGCCGGTAGACAATTGAATGTGATTGAACAAAATTATACAACTATGGAAAGAGAAGGATTAGGAATGGTATATGCACCCAAGAAGTTTAGATATTATTTGCTTGCAAATAAGTATAATTTTTTTTACTCATCATCAAACACTATTATATCTAGTGAACAAACCATGCAATACTAACCGATTAGTAAGATGGTTCCTATTACTAATGGAATATGACTTTGAAGTTGTGGTTAGGAAAGGTAGGACTCACCTTAGGGTGGATCAACTTTCTAGAGTAACTTTAGGAGAGTCCCCTCAAGGAGTGTGAGATGACCTTCCTGCTGGCTACTTATTCAATCTAGAGGTAGTGCCTGACTGGGCAAAAGCTATAGTGCCTATTCTCACCTTCGAACCTAAACATCCTGTATTGAGAATTAAATATAAGGACGTAGTCAGATCTCAAAAATACCACATAGTAGCAGGCAGCGTGTATAAGCACACAAATCAAGGCATACTAGTTTGCTGAGTGAAAGAAGAGCATGCAAAATGGTTGCAAATAGCACATGTAGCTGCACTACAGCAACATCATTCCAAACATCGAACCCTTAAGGCTTTGCAAAGACTAGGGGTATAGTGGATAATAATGGAAACAGATGTCCATAAGCTATGCAAGGATGCCTTGTCTATTGTATTAGACCACGTGTGGAGCATGCTACACTATATGAAGTGTCTCTAATATAATATTGTAGTGAACCATTGATAATTTTTTTGAGGATGAGGACATTCCCTCAAGAAATGATGTTGGCCAGACAACAAAGCTTAGAGCAAGAACCACTCGTAGGTGATAATCTATACAAACAAGGAAAAGATTGATATCTTAGGTTGTGTGTCCACTAGAGTGAATACCTCAAGATCTTAGAGACTTCTTACCAAGGAGTAGTAGGAGGACACTTTCGACCAAACCATGTGATCAAGGATATCCTATTTGAAGGTCTTTGATGGCCAACCCTTCATATGGATGCACCTGATACATAAAGATGAGATGCATTTGAAACCTATGATGGGTGGACGTGCATTCTCTAAGTCGAGAAAAGACTTTGGAGGTCCTATTAATCCCCTTACCAAGGTTTCACATGTTGAATACATCATTGCAGCTACCAATTATCTTACTAAATGGGTGGAAGTGAAGGAAACCAAAAAGAATGATGCACAGACCACAACCAAGTTTCTATTTGAGAACATGTATACAAGATATGGATTGTCGATAGAATTGGTGAGTGATCGGGGCACCCACTTGATCGAGTCATTGAACACTTTTTACAATAATTCATGGTGATTCATAAGAAGTTGGCTCCATATTACCCAAAAGCCAATAGTTAGGGTGAAAGCACGAAGAAGATACTTTGTAATGTGCTCACTAAATTGGTTAATAATAAGCCTTGTGATTGAGAAAAATAGCTACACCATGCTCTTTGGGTTTATTGAGTCGCCTATAAGATGGTGCTCCAAGCCACACCCTTTTAGAAGGTATTTGGCCAAAATGTGGTGCTAACATTAGACTTCGTGATACCTACATTGAAAATAGCACAATAGAATCAATGGACTGTCCATGAGCTTTCGTCTAGAACCTTTGATCTGGAATGCTTAGGTGAAACACGATTGAGAGTAGCAGTACGAATTTATGAAGATAAGAAAAGACAAAAGGCATACCTCAATGCCCATGTGAAAGATAATGGCTTGAAAGCGGGAGACTTAGTCTCACTATACACATTGAAACAACATGCACTGAAATTAGAGGAGTGTGTCTATGGACACACGATTATTAATAGAGTATCAACAAGTGGAGCTATCCAATTAGCCACTCTAGAAGGTGACATTCTACCTAGTTACATCAGCGGATGGAGAGTTAAATAATATCAAGAACCCCTTATGTAGGAAATGCTAAAACGTCTCAACACTACAAAGAAGCATAAGGAGGAGGAAAAACAAATTTAAAAAAAGAAGCATAGGTAGAAGCGTTAGAATGCATCTGACGGATGACATTGAGACGGAAGGGTAGAGATCATCCTAGGTGAGATGCTTATGAAGCTCCAAGATATCACATGGCCATATGTGAAGCATCAACTATATGTTGCCATAGAATAGTTGACCGACATCCTTTTGTGACCATGTAGGAAGAACACGAGGAAAATGTTAGGATTCTAAGAGCTTCGACTGACTCAAGAGCAGCCCCTAGTGCAATTAGGCTTTCTTACTGTGAAGAATTGCAATTAAGTACGAATCTTATAGAAGTTTATCTCATAGGATTGGGAGGTGTGGAAACCCCTTGCATGGCTGAGGTGGAGCTTCCCATCTACATTCAAGATGTTCATATGATAGTGAAGGTCCTAGTGTGTCAAGATGAAAATCTCATAGAACCTCTTGTCTTGGGTAAAGATTGGATCTATGATCATGCAAGCAACCTGAACCTAAGAAGTGGACTTCTTCACATCTACGTGGATCAAACCCGTGTCATAATTGAGCTAGAGAATCATGCACTTAAGGAACTAAAAAAGACACCAACTCTTGGTCCTTCCAAGAGTACACATGACAATAAAGATGTTGTTATTGTCCAAAACTGTGTGATGCAGAAGGAGGAGGAGGTTCTCAACAAAGAAATCAAGGATCGGATGGAACTCCCTTCTTTTCCAAAAGTGATCAGAATGAAGCAAACAAAGGAGCATAAGAAGCAAAGGAAGTAGAGGGTCTATGCTCATAGTCAAAGGAGAGAGCAAAGCAGGATGGATCAAAGTTTGCAGCACATTTGGATATGCAAAGGTGAAAAATCCCCTACTCGCGAGGCTGTAACCAAAGCATGCAACAAACCAACTACTAGGGCAAGGACCACAAAAAAAGAGCATTCTAGGAATCTCCCAAAATGGACCAGTTCTATTTGGGTCCCAAAGTGGTCAATGAAGGTTGACCCCAATGCACGACAAATCTGGGTGCCCAAGACTTTCTTACACACTCAAGTAGCTTCACATAAGCTTGGAAGCCTGAATTGCTAGTCACGATGACTCACATCATACACTCCAGGGCACATATCTACAATCAACACATCCAATCATGAAATCACACCTAGGACTATTTGGAAGTGGGTACCCAAAAAGTCCCAAATCCATGATGATCTAGTCGAAAGACCTTTACATGTCAACACTGCCAACATTTGTAATATCATACTAAATGTTTGGAGAGTTAAACCCTACAATAAACCACCTGACCCAACCATGTGAAATATTGTGCATAAGAATAGGTGCATTTGAGTACATTGCAGAGCAAGAGTATGCACAAAGGAACATTAATGACCTCCTAACTCTCACTCACACACACAATATACCACTTGCCTAACCTCTTACCTCAATGAACAACATCTTGGTATTGTGAAGGGAACATGATATTATCATGTTTCCTATGCAATGCTAATGTGATTTTCTTCTTCTACCAGATAAGCATCACACAATACTAGCGATATCATGGCTGACGTAGCAGGAGCTAGTTCTCAAGCAAGCACAAGTCAAGAGGTGGTCAATATGGAGAGCCTACCCATCATGCTTGAGACGAATGAAAGACTGGAGGAATTGCAAGCCATACATATCATACAAATACAAGATCCCCCAAGTGTCCATACGATGCCTGTAGGTAAAACCTCTCATTGTTTTGGTGAAGTAGCAGGACCATTGGGTGAGGGCTACTACGTGTAGGAGGCAAAGCTAGAATCCAATGGAAAAGGAGGCAAGTACCATTTCTTTACATGGGAATTTTAAAAGTTATAGAATGCGAAAGCACTATGTCCACTATGGAGAAAAGCAAGATTATATGCGTACTTCAACGCTTAGCTTCCTAAACCAGACTTCATACAATGCTATTATCTTATCAACACCTTGACTCCTAGCAAGCACCTCCACGCTTTGAGCACATTTGTGCTCCCATCTCTAACAAGGGGAGATGCATTGAAGATGTTTAAGTTAACAAATAACTTAGTGTAGGAGGCCGTGTATATGAAAGGAATGTACATACGCAATGAGAATGAGGTTCTAGTATCAGAAAACATGAAGAATCGAAACCTTACTAAACTCAAAAAGATATGGTAGCTTTGATGCCTAATATTGTAGTTCACCTAAGAATGTGCATGCAACATTTTTCCTTCCCCGCCCATGACACATTCACTATGTCACCCAAGAAGATATGGTTCAGTTTGTATCTTTTAGAGATAGAAAACTTAAGAATTAACCTGCCTCATTGGATTATCGATCAAACCCACCTGGCATAGAAATGTTGGCGATGCAAGTTAGTCTTGTATGGATGTTGTGCATTGACTAGGATCATTTATAGGTGTTTGTCTTATGACATCCCAATTGAGAGGGCTCTAATGTGGAGTAGTGTACAATAGTTCAAAGGTTGAACATCCATAGTACCCCAATCAAAAAGGATGTAGGGAGCACTACACATACCATGTGCTCAAGCATGAGGAGCCACCTTAACCCGAGATGTCACTCCCCCACCACAAAGGGTACAACCATTTACACTACGCCTCCTAAGACACAACACTAAAGGTCCCAATTTGATATTTCTACCAGTTCCCATAGAGCTTGAATTCTTTGGAGGAGTACATTTGGAGGAACTCACTAACGAGGATTTTGAGCAGATTCTAAGGGAAATGAATCTTGAGTGAGCTAAGAAACAACTGGCGAAGCATTCTCAACCACAAGCAACCAACTCTCAAGTACCCATTACTATAGTCAATTAGGACGAAGGAGAAGATGAAGATAATAATGAGGATGAAGAGTCTCAAAGAGATGATGATGAACACAAGGGAACATATCAGGAAGAGGAACAAGATATGCTTGAACTTGTAGGTGCTCTAGCATACCCTACCCAATTACAAAGGTTATATGACACGATCAAGGTGGTGCAGCGGAGGCATAGAATTTCATTTTCATTTGGCCAAGCCTTGATACCTAGCATAGCATAACACTCAAGACCCACTAAAGGTAGTTTAGATATCCCCCCAATTCCCTATTCGCTCATGCCTCTTCCCCCTTATCCCTACTTCCTATTTGCCTCCTCCAAGTTTCCCTACACTTCTATCGTGACCATAGCCCCACCTCATTATGTGTCTTTCATGGAGAGTTTCATTCGTGTCCTCAACCCACACATGTTAGGCTCACAAACACTCACTTCCACTTCAGTGTACACACACACACCACGATCACTTCACCTACCATCCCACTTACATGGTATCTACAAAACACACCAGATTTTTTGATCGTATGGACATTTCACCACCCACAACACCTTCCCCTTCCCCTACGATTCTAGTATCTCCCATTCCCCTACCACCAACTTCAACGACACCCACCTTTTTGTTAGACACAGCATCCACCATTCCCATCCCTAGTCCCATTCGCACTGCACTTCACACTGTTCACCTTGCATCTCATATTGTACATAGTAAATTGAATACAATAATTCAGTGTGCATCTTAACTACAACAAAAGTACCAAAGAGTGGAAGAGCGGAATGCTACCTTCTAGGTAGAGTTGCAGAGACTACAAGCAAGAGTCACCAACTTGGAAGCCAACAACAAAACACTCTAGATAGAATGCTTCACCTTACAAAAAGCTCACACAGAAGCGGAGTCCAAGATGTCAAATGTGGATGCTCAAGCAATCAAAGAATTTGAGAACTTGATCCAAGTGCAAACTCTCACCAATGCCAATCTAGGTCTTCTCCGTATGCATATGTTTATGGCATTGGGACAGAACATGAAACTAGAGCAACAAAACCAAGAAAATCTTGAATCTACTATGAAAGGGACCATAGACATGGAGACCAGTACTAGAAAGTATCGATCGATCCCCTTTCAAGACATAAGGATACTACTCAAGGAACATGCTAACTTTTTAGATTCATATGAAAAGCTCGAGTCACAATGTGCAGACCTCAAGAAGCAGTTAGCCACTATAAACACATCTCAGTAGGAGCCGACAATTCCTCCTTAGCCTACAAAGGACGTGGAAGCCCTCACAAAATAGGTGGAAGAAGTACAAGAAAGACTCCTACCATATGAAAGGCCATCCTCTCCAATTGAAGACCCCGAACCTCACATAGTGGTGGAAGTTCTAGCCAAAGAAATTTTTGAAGAACCGTATAAGCATATGATAGTACATTGAGGGTGTGTCATTGCAGAGGGCCAAGACACCTTTGAGATAGAAGCATTAGATTGGCTAAAGGGGGTATAGTAGAGAGGTCACACCCATGATGATAGAGTAGCTGTACAAATCTAATGGCTCTCCAATCTTGAAGATAGAGTCGTGAAGTCCTCCTATTTTTAGAACCTCTCTCATCAATGGCTCATTACCACATCGGAGATCTAGTACATGCCACATTTTTTCTTGTGAGCAGATTATAATGCAGAGATTACGAGACATATAGGGAAAGAGCCAATATTCACTACTCAATTCGAGCAAGAGGATCTACTAGAAGAGGCATACATAGGCTCTATTTTTCAACCCAAATATCATACATGACTGTTGATAGACTACCCTGAAATGATGCCCACATGGTCAAACATGCCACTATATACTAAATATAACCCATGTCATTGTCTTGTTGTCCATCAGAGATCTTTGCAAGCATTCACAATCAAAGTCCACAACAACAAAGAGTGTTCCGATTTGATTAACTATCCACCATACACCACTAGTCGATACAACTAAAGAATGTACTGGACATTGGTGCATAGATGTGTATGACATCCTTTTTGGTAGATTAGACTCCATTTTGTTCAATGGGAGGAGTCCTTGAGCTTGAGGAATATTAGAATTACATATGTATCAAATTTCATAATTTGTAGACTCTGTTTGAGCCCACAAATAAACCATGGAACCTAATTTTTAACTAGACCAAAGACTAGGTCTGGAGAGGGCCAAAGCTAGTCAAAAACTATAAAAGAGCGAGAGAGCTCAATTTTGGGGCTAGCTTGTTAGAGATTTGAGCTTTTCTAAGAGACTTATTGAGTAATAGAAAGCACTCCATTGTTCCTCTCTTTGTTCTTGCCTTGTGTGCACATGTGTGTGTATTTGTGTGCATGTTAGTGTGCTTCTCACTCATGCAGTTGTGTCTTCACTTGCTCATGGTGGTCATATCAGTCCTCATGTCTCCATAGATTAACATTTATGAGGTGGATGTACTCATGTTGGTATTTACCATTGTGCTAGAGTCACACTTAGGGGCCTACTACCTTGCTACTCAAGATTCTCTAAGAGCACACACATATGGGGAGTCTAAAATTCAAAGATGATTGTGTGTGTAGATATAGCGACGGAGAGATTCCCTAAAAGTTTAGAATGAGTTTTCCTCTATTATAGTCAATTACTCACACCTAAGTGTCATTCAAATTTCTGTTGTTGAGGGGAGAATTCGAATTCAAATTGAGTCCTCATATCTATGTGTTTGAAGGCCTACTCCATGAGGCTCAAGGTGGCATCCATTTGGTGGTCAAATTTAGACCAGGTTTGAATCTTGTATTTCAACACTCCCCCTCAAACTTCAAGCTTCAATTCTTCATCGTAGCTCCAACAATCTGATTCCTTTCTTGAATTTCGCCAGCTTCATTGAATCCAAAGCTTTGGTCAACATGTGAGCGCATAGGTCCTTGGTATCTATATGTTCTAGTTGAACGTCTTTAGCCAGCATGTTATCTATGATGTGATGATAGTGTACGTCTGTGTGTTTCCTTCTAGCATGGAACATGGGATTCTCAGATAGGTACACACTACTCCTATTGTCACACATGATTGGAAATCGATTAACCTACATACTTAGTTCAATCATTAGCTTCTTGAGCCAGATAAGCTCACAAGCCACTTGAGCTAATTCCCTATATTCAGCTTTAGTGGATGAAAGGGCAACTATGGGTTTCTTCTTTTTGCCATCCAAGAGATGAGTTTCTTGTCAAGCATTAGTGCATATTTACTTGAGCTTCTTCTATATTCTTTGGATCGTATCTAGTCATCATCTGTATATGCTTTCATCTGCAATTCATCTTCACAAGGATAAATTAAACCTTCATTGAATGAACCCTTGAGATACTTGAGCATGCTCTTTGGTGCAAGTAAACGTGGAACTCTAGGTGTGTGCATGAATTGAGATAGCACATCAACTGTATATGCCAGGTTTGGCCTATTAAGAATGGCATAGCTCAAAGATCCAACTATTGACCTTTATAAAAGTTTATCTTGTACCTCATTAAGTTCTATTAAGGTCAAATTGAAATATTCACTTCGGTAGGATTTCTCAATAGTTTGCTACCTATAAGTTCATACTTCTTCAAAACATCAAAAATATATTTTCTCTCCATCAGCCAAATGCCATTGTCTTTATATATAACTTCAATACCTAGGAAATACCTTAGATCTCCAAGGTTTAATATCTTGAGCTCATTCCCAAGATTCCTTTTGATTTCCTTGATACCTTCTTCATGATTTCCTATAGTAATTAGGTCATCTACATATACACATAAGTACACAGATAGTTCAACTTCCTTCTTGTAAAATAATGATGGATTTGCTTTGCTCTGATTGTATGCACAATTGATAAGATACTCCACAACTCTTTAATTCCAAGCCCTTGTCGCTTGCTTGAAACCATAAAATGATTTGTTTAACATTCAAACATAGACATCCTTGGCTTTGTACTCAAACATGAATGGTTGCTCCATGTATACAACTTCTTCTAGCTGTCCATTGAGGAATGCATTCTTCACATCAAGTTGCAATTTTCCATTCCAAACTTCTTCAATAGGTTCAAAAGATACCTTTCTTGTGATACATATATGTCATGATCTGTATAGGTGACTTCCAAACCAAGAAAGTATGATAACTTTCCTAGATCAGTGATCTTGAATTCTTTTTCAAGTAATCTCTTTACCTCCTTGATTCCTTCATGTGAAGTACCTGTGATTATAATGTCATCTACATAAATACAAATGTAGATTGTACCTTCCTTTGTTCTTTTGATGAATAGACTTGGATCTGCTTCTTTGATATCAAAGTTCATTGAGATACTTCACCAGTCTATAGTTCCATGCCCTTGGAGCTTGCTTCAATCCATAGAGTGCTCTTCTCAATCTGCAAAAGAAATTTGGATACCTGAAATCTATAATACCTTGAGATTGTTCCATGTCTACCTCATCTGATATGTATCCATTCAAGAATGCATTCTTTATATCCAGTTGACTCAGAGTCCCTCCTTTTGAACCTGCAATAGAAATGATTGTTCTTATAGTTGACATCTTCGCTACATGACTAAATGTCTCCTCATAATCTATGCCATAAGTTTGGGCATAGCCTTTCACCACTAATCTAGCTTTGTATCTGGCTATACTTTCATCTGCAAGCTTCTTCACTTTGGACCCATTTATTTCCAATTCTCTTCTTACCATTTGGTTTCGAAACAAGTTCCCAAGTCTTGTTCTCTAGTGCATTGAATTCCTCCTTCATTGCTTCTTCACATTGCTTCTTACCTTTTGCTTCATCATAGTTCTGAGGTTCTTCATCATATTTGACCATATATGCATAGTTCTTTTGAGTTATGTAAGAAGTATCATAAGAATACCTTTTGGGTTGCCTTCTTCTCCTACTTGACCTCCTTGGTTCATATTCTTCATGTGTCTAGATACACCTCTTCATCAAATATAGGATCTTATTTATACCTTCTTGTTAATCCACTTCTGGATGTAATTGCTTGCATATAGCCTTCATCTTTATTTACCTGCACAATTGATTTTCCTTTCTCACATCTTCTTACCGCTTCTTCAAATTCCTCAACTATATGAGTTTGATCTACATACCAACTTTTCTATTCATCAAATGCAACATCTCTAGAAAGAAGAAATTGTTTGGTTAGAGGATTCCACAACCTGTAACCCATCTGCTTTTCATCATAACCAATGAACACATAGTTTTCTGCCTTTGGTTCAAGTTTATGTCTAAGTGGTGATGGCACATAAGCATATGCAATTGATCCAAACACTTTGAAATCATCTAGTGTTGGTTTTCCACCCCACCAAGCTTCATATGGAGTCATTCCATTTAGAGTTGCACATGATAATGTATCCACAAGATATGTAGCCTTATTTATAGCCTCAGTCCAAAGATAATTTGGAAAATTCTTCTCCTTCAGCATAGCTCTAGCAAACTCAACCAAAGTCTTGTTTCTCCTTTCTACTACACCATTTTGTTGTGGTGTATACCTACAAGTTATTTCTCTCTTAATACCTGCATTCCAAAGATAATCATTGAAGGCTTGGGAGAAGTATTCTGCCCCTCCATCAGACCTGAATCTTTTAAGCTTTTGACCTCTGACTCTCTCTGCACATGCATGAAAATGCTTGAAAGCTCCAAACACTTCTGATCTTTCCTTCAAAACATACAAAGTTATCCATCTAGCATCATCAATGAAAAGAACATAATACCTTGATCCATTGTTAGATCCTTGTTTTGTTGGTCCCGATACATCTGTATTAATGAGCTCTAGTAATTCATCTTGTTTGAATATTCCTTTGTTTGAAATGGTAGCCTATGTGCTTTATCTAGTTGACATGCTTCACATTTATAAACCATATTTTGACTCTCCACATTTGGTAGTCCTAGTATAGACTGATTTGCACCCATAGCTTAATTCCTCTTTCATTGAAATGACCTAACTTGTTATGCCAGAGATCAAGTTCTGTAATCACTCCTTCACCTTGTGTGGGTAAAGCTTGACCAATGTTCCCTTGCACCCTTAAAGTAAAGGTTCTACCTTCTTTCTTACCACAAACAATCTGATTATATCCATTCTCTAGATCTTCAACAAATACTCCTTCATTTGTAAACCTAACTTGAAAACCGTTTTCAACTATTTTTCCCATACTAATCAAGTTTTTAGGTATTGTGGGAACATACAAAACATTGGTTAGAAAATCTGCTCCACTCTTGCATTTCACTTTTCCAATTGAATGTACACTATGTCTTGTATTATCACGTGTTTGAATTGTATGACTAGAAATACCTTTTTCCAATTGTGACATCAATTCTATGTTTCCTAAAAAATGATTAGAACATCTAGAGTGAATGTAATATACCTTTAGCTCTTCTTTATATGTTGTGTTGATTGAATTCATCATCAATGATGTATGACTTCATTTTGTGTGTCATTTGCATAATTGTAGTAGGTGGTGTTGTAGGATTGATTATGTCCCCAACTACTTCCTCCACCTCTACCATAGCCTCCTCTTTGATTCTGTCTAACTCTTTGGAAATTACCTTGATATCTTCCACCTTTGCCTTTGCTATTGTTATTCTCATTTTGATTGATCCTTGCTGATTGTGCCAACAATCATGAGCCAAATGATTACTCAATCTACAGATCTAACAATTCTTGTTGTTGTTTTGATTACCTCTTCCTCTTTCAAAACCTCTTTCTCTTTGTCTACTAGTGCCTTTACCTGAAATTTTTGTTGCCAAGACAAAAGGTTTCCACCTTTCATCCCCTCTCAACCCTGCAAGCAATTGAGCAATCAATCTATGATCTTCAACATCTTCATCTATGGATCCAAGACTATCTACTAGATCCTTCATCTTAGTGACATAATCACTAATACTTTGACTTGGCTTCTTCATGAATGCTATAAACTCTGACCATAGAATTGCTTTCCTTGCTTTGGTAGTACTTTGGAAATGATATTCCAATGCATTCCATATATCTTGAGCTGAGTCCAATCCTCTGATGTGTGGTAGCAAATTTTCGGAGATTGTATTGTAGATGTAAGCTTTTGCACTTGCATCCTTCTTCTACCGATGCTTTAAAGCATCTACTTCTTCTTTCTTTGTCGGCTTTCATCTTCAAATACTAGCTTCTCTTCTTCACCTGTTATGTACAACATGAGATCCTTACTCATAAACAAGGCTTCCAATCTCATTACCCATACACGATAATTATCTCTGTCCAGTTTGTCAATGGAGATATGATCTGCCATAATTCTTTGCTTCTACTTCAACCTTGAGCTTAAAGGCTACCTTTCGGAGTTCTTTGTGTATGAATCTACTTTTGAAGTAACCTTTTGATGCCTTGTGCCTTTGAATGCTTCAACTTTCAGACTTTAATGAAAACTTTTCAAAAACTTCTTGTACCTTTGATGCCTTCTGCTCTTTAGAAACTTTCTACTCTGATACCACTTGTTGATTTGTGAAACATCACAAGAAATTAATTATTGTGATACTAGAAAACCTCTATTGTCACTATTAACTCATTGCTACTACAAACTTTGAGAAATGATAGCCAAAACAAAAAACTTTACTTCTTAAAAAATTTCCAATCATTAAAATGATTTACCTTCAGTATTTTGCTTATTTCTCATATTATTTTTCTGAGATCTTTTAAAACATCAAAATAGAACACTAGAGCTTTCCAACAAGCTATTATTTCAAAGAAATTGATCGCTACAACTCAAGTTATGGCCTTCACAAGGTGACTATGTCAAACTACGAAAATTGGAAATAATGTCTGTTTTAGTAAAACTGACTTTCTTAAAATATAAATTAGATGATTAGCATCAACTTGCAATAAAAAGTCAATGCTAAGCATTGACTTTGTGCTTTTTCAGCCACTTTTTCAACACAAAAATACCCCCTTGAGCACAGATATAAAGAAAATCACTTTTATGATAGAATTCGATGCCATGCATCGACTTGATGCATAAACTCAATGCCAAGCATCAGATTGCTCCACAAACCTCATGTTTTAGAAAGCTTTATCAGTAGATAAAAGTTAAATATGAAAACAAGGACTTATCAGCTTAGATTTGATGCTAGACATCGACT
Source organism: Ceratopteris richardii (assembly GCA_020310875.1). NCBI lineage: Eukaryota > Viridiplantae > Streptophyta > Polypodiopsida > Polypodiales > Pteridaceae > Ceratopteris > Ceratopteris richardii. The sequence goes on along the minus strand of CM035419.1, from coordinate 117,235,860 downwards.
TCCGACATAAAACCTCAACCTTTCACTATACATTCGATGCCAGACATTGACTTGCTTCGAAAACTTCAACTTTTGAAATCATTGCACAGAAGACAAACTCTGGAGATGGACGAACAAGAATTATACACAAAACTTCTATTAAACCTTTTGATGGCTATGGAGACTCAAAGCTTTAGAGATACTTTCTCACGTTAAGAAGCCCGATTATTCTGAACTACCATTCTCTTTCATTCTCTCTTACTTTTCATTTCACCGCGTTAGTTGATACAAACTAACTTATCTAGATTTTCTCAATCTTGTAATTTTTGAAAACTCAGTTAAAACTAACTTTACAATTATAATACATGTGTGAAATTGTCCCTTCACATAGGGATGTGCTTTTCTTCTAGACTTTGACCTTCAACTTTATGTCCAATCTGGATTGATTCTCTACGAGTATATAGGTACTTTCTTGATGTCATTTGCAAGCTAAAAGGGCCTACTTTATAACTCTGAAGTGCATTAGGGCTAGTACAAAGTAGGTTTTAGGAGTACGCCCTCACTTCCTTGAGGTATCCATCCATCTCTTCCAACATACACTATGCAAACCAGTGAGTAGTAATGTGAATATATCGAGAGATTGAGAAAGTAAATAATAATTAAACGTTTTAGCTATGAAGTAGAAAATGTGCTGAATTTATAGCACTTTAGATCACATCAACTGAAAAACTATGCACTGAGAACAAGCTCTAAGAATTTCATTGTTCTGAGATGATCATAGCAGAGAAGTGAAGTAGAGAATTAAACAATGTGTATGTATTAGATAACATATAAAAACAATGACACTCGTAATGTATAATTGCAAAAGATGAGGGTAGTGATAGAGCTATGGAATGAGCTCTCTAATCACAAGAAATCCCTCTCAAATTATCTCCAAGAGGGTTTGCATAACCACAAAAGATTTTGATCTATTTTTATAGATAAAATGTGCTTAGTCCTTGCATGATACACAAGATTAGCAGCCAAATGAAGTGAACTAGTGCTATCTCCAAAAATCATTGGAGTATAAGAGCGTAATCCCAAATCTGTGTAAAGTAGCTTGAGCCAGATAGCTTCTTGTGTTGCATTTGCTAAGCCTCTATATTCTACTTTTGTTGATGACAATGCCATAGTTGGTTGTTTCTTTGATGAACATGATATTAGCTTTGAACATGCAAATGATGAGTAGCCAGAAGTGCTCCTCGTATCATCCTTTGAGCCAACCCAATCTGCATCAGAATACATCTTGATATCCAAATCAGAATTGAAGGGATAAAACAACCCTTCATTTATAGTACCCTTTCGATATTTTAAGATTCTCTTGGCAGCTTCCATGTGAGGTTTTTTTGGTGTATGAATGAATTGGCTTGATGTATTTTCTCCATAACATATGTCAACTCTTGTTAGGGTTGCATAATTGAGACTCCCAACAAGCCTTTGACAACCTGTAATATCTTCAAGTAGTTCTCCCTCATGAGAGCTAAGCTTGTGATTGCGTTCCATGGGTGTACCTGCACTTTTAGTGTTCTCCATGTTAAAATTTGACCAACATATCATGAATGTACTTTCTTTGAGTTGCCCTTTGACTTCCAAGCTTTGAAGTCAATCTCCTCTTCATCTTCTAAGTTGACATCTTCTTGTATTTGTGGTCCTTCTTGAGTTAGAGTTGGAAAATCACTTTCCAAGTCATAAAGTAGCTTTATCTTCCATCAATGATCTTCAAACCATGAATTATTTTCATAAAACACCACATCACTACTAGCTGTAAATCCTTTGTTAGTGGTATTGTACAACCTATATCCCTTCTGGTTTTGGTCATAGCGAATGAATATATACTTTTCAGCTTTTGGATCAATCTTCCCTCTAATTTATGAGGGTATATGTGCATAAGCAATGCACCCAAATATTTTACAATGGTGAAGAGAAGGTCTCCTATCATTCCAGACTTCATATGTGTCATTCCAATTAAGGATTTGGATGGAAGCCTATTAATTAAGTATGTGGCTGTGGAAATAGACTCTACCCATAAGTAAGTTGGAAGATTCTTCTCATTCAACATTGATCTTGTAGCCTCTACTTTAGTCTATTCCTCTTCTCTACCACTCCATTCTATTCAAGAGAGTACCTTTTTGTGACCTCTCTTTTTATACCTCTGTTCTATAAGAGTGAGTCAAATTCATGTGAGAAATACTCACCATCTCCGTGAGATCTGAGCCTCTTCGCGATTTTACCTTGAGAACCAATGCCAAATACATTTTGACACAAGTGAGAACTTCATCTTTATGCTTCATGAAGTGAAGAGTTGTCCATGTACTATAGTCATCTATGAATGAAACATAGTACCTTTATCTTGAGATTCATGCCGCTCTACTAGGACCCCATACATCTGTGTGCACAAGCTCCAAGTAATCTTCATACATATGTCCTTGTATGTTGAATGGTTGCTTGTGTGATTTGCCAAATTGGCATGCTCCACATTTGTAAATCATGTGTTGCTTGGACACATTTTGAATGCCAAGCACACTCTCATCCCTACATATTTGTTTTAGTGTTCTTTCACTTATATGACCCAACCTTTTATGCCATATCTCTACTTCAGATAGGGTTTGATCTTTGTACTTGAAGAGTGCAATGTTTCTAGTATCTTCAACTTCAAATTTTACAAAGAGTCTACCCAATTTCTCACCTTTTGCAATCCTCTTCAAGCCTTTTTGAGGGTGTGAATATGACCTATAAGCCCTTCTAAAAAAATTGCCCAACACTGATTAGGTTTTTTGTTATGGTTGGCACATATAGTACCTTAATTAAAAGGTTCATGTTACTGTCACAAGCCTAGATGTCGGACATTGATCCACAAGGATCAGTGCATGTGATCCACAAGGATCATTGATCCACATGGATTAGTCTATTTGATCCAGAGGTACCAATCCATGTGTGTGAGGGACAAGGGCCAGCTAGCCAAGGTCCCAAGCTCGGGGGATACCTAAGGGACTTTGGTGGTAATGGGAACTGCTTTGGTAGTAATGGGAATAATTGTTGCATGATGGCCAAAAAAAACCTACTCTGATACCAAGTAAAGTGATCAAGTTTGAGCATGAGAGGAGGTGACTACTGATCCGTGGAGAATCAAATCTCCAATCGACACGATTAGTGAAAGCTACCAAGTTGTTTAAAATTTATTGTGAGTTTATTTATTTTCTATATTGTATGCATTCATCGTGTACTATGATGAATTCATGCAATCATGGAGACTCTAGTTGGAATGCTCTCGCACTTTCAGTGAAAGTGAGAGCAGAATTTGAAGAGTTGTCCTTGAAAGAATTAAAAAAAAGAGCTGATTAGACCCAACTATTCACCCTTTGCACCACCACTTCTTCTAGTGAAGAAGAAAGATGAATCTTATAGGATATGCATTGACTATCGAGCACTCAATAAGATTATTATCAGATATGGATATCTTATGCCCAAGATTAGTGATCTTTTGGATACTCTAGGTGGAGCCGTTGTATTTAGTAAAATAGATTTTATACGTGGCTACCATCATATTAGAGTAAGACTCAGTTAATCTAGAGAAGACTCAGTTATTCTTCGGAGGATAGAGTATCTACTGATGGGATTCAGATAGATGCCAAGAAGACTTCAGATTTGTGGAATAAAAAAAGGGTAAATCAAGTTTGATTAGAATGCCTTAGTTAAAAATAGTAAAAGAAAAGTTATGTAAGAACTTCCTAGATTTGGAGGTTGAGACATAGACTTTAGAGTTCCTAGCTTTATCGAAGGAATCATATCTTGATTCTATAATAGTTTAGTATGGGTAGATCAGGTAGTTCTATCTATCTATCTAAAAGTGAAGAATTGAGATCCTAGATGGATTCATCTTCATTAAGCAAGCAAGGCAAGTCTGTAGGCCAAGAACTCTAGAATGGCCAAGATACACAGAGAGGCAAGGTTTGTAGTGAGCAAGCAAGGCAATTCTGTGGGTCAGATATTCAAGAGTGGCCAAGATATAAAGAAAGGCAAGCTTTGCAAAGAGTAAATAATGCAAGGCTATAGTCTAAGTCCCTAGCAGGGAGTGAGACAAGGTTATATAGCAAGGCATGGTTTGTATTTATTAGACAAGGCAAGTTTATCTCTAATAGGAGGTGATTATACAACAATGCAACAAGCCGCTGATAGGGCTAAAGAGTATGCTGACAGAAAGAGATCTCCTCGATCCTTTGAGGAGGGAGGAAAATTATGCGCACTTGCAGCTCATCATGGTTAGAATATACATTAGTTGGACATTAAAAAAGAGTTTCTGAATGGTGACTTGCATGAAGAAGTTTATGTTTTTTAGCCATGTGGCTTTGTGCAAAAGGGGCATGAAAAACAAGTGTGTAGGTTAAAGAAGGAATTATATGGTTTGAAGCAAGCACCACGTGCTTGGTATGAGAAGATACATGCCTATCTGATTGCACATGGTTTTGAGAACAATCCAACTGAAAGCACCTTATATGTTAAGCGTGCTAATGATGTGCTTTTGATCATTGTGGTGTATGTTGATGACATGCTACTCACTAGTCCTCATGACATGCATATTGCTAATTTTAAGGCTAATTTGCATGCCTCATTTGAGATGTCTGATTTGGGGCATTTGCATCACTATTTGGGCATTCATTTTATGCAAGTTGATGGTGGAATGGCTTTGTGAAAAATGAAATATATTAACACATTATTGTAGCATTTTGGCCTTGAAGACTGTAAACCTATTGCCACTCCTATGGAGATAGGTTTACGATTGGGTCTTCATAATGCTGGAGATGCATTTGATGTTGTTCTCTATTAGGAGGCTCTTCGATGCTTGATTTACTCATGCATTACTTGGCTATATATTTAGTTTGTTGTCTCACAAATGAGCAGGTTCATGCATTGCCTAGGTGTTAAGCATTGGTAGGTGGTTAAGCACATCTTTCACTACTTGAGTGGTACTTGGCTACTTGGATTGTTTTATCCCAAGGGGGGTCACTACCACTAGATTAGCATTCATTTTTTGACTCTGAATGGGCTGGTTGTTATGACACTTGTGCATCCACTAGTGGTTTTTGCTTCATGCTTGGTAGCTCATGCATATCTTGTCTGAGCAAGAAGTAGCCTATTGTGGCCACTTCTAGATGTGAGGCTGAGTATAGGGCAGCTTTCATAGCAAGTGTTGATTGTATGTGGCTCAGATGCCTTATGGCTGATTTGGGTGTTGGTCAATCTTCTACCACCACCATCTTCACTGATAGTCAGAGCACATTTGTAGTTGCAACAAACCTCGTGTTCCATGCTCGCACTAAGCATATGGAGGTGCATTATGAGATAGGCTTGTATCTTTTCATACCAGGCACGTGATGCTTGCTTTAAACCATATTATGCCTTCTTTAACATGCACACCTGGTATTCATGCCCTTTCTCCACAAAGCCACAGGGCTAAAAAACATACACTTCTTCATGCAAATCACCATTTAAAAATGTTGTTTTAATGTCCAATTTATGTACATTACAACCATGATGAGCTCCAAGTGCATAGATGCTATGAACAATAGTCATTTGGCAAATAGGAGCAAAGGTCTAATCAAAATCAATGCCTTTTTCTTGAGCAAAACCCTTTGCAACAATCCTATCCTTATACCTATCAATTATTCCATGAGGCTCATGCTTGAGCTTGTATACCTACTTAGTGACGATGGCCTTCTTGATAGGAGGCAAGTCACTAAGTAGCATCATATTGAGATTGCATAGTAACCATTCAGTTTTTTGAATTTTGTGCTTCATCTAATGAAATAGGCTCATTCTCATCACAGACTAGAGGCATCCATAGCATAGAAATCTGATGCAAAAGAGGCACTATGAGATCCTGAAGCAGTAGGATATGATAGAGTTGCATCTAATTTGCTGTCACACAAAGTCTACACCAGCCATTTTGGCATAGTCTTTGCCTCCTCAATATCAGCTCTCTCATCAACAAATGCATCAAGCAATCTGCATCAGAAATGGAATGATATGGATCGTCACATGAAACCTATAAAGGCTGAGACGTTGCCTCATTAGGACCAACACTAGACTATCCACTTGTAAAAAGAGGTAGCAAAGTATCATAGATGTCTTTGGATCTAACAGATGTCTCCTTAGTACATGAAAGTTGTGGCTAAATAGCATCTTCCACAAAAACAACATCATGGCTAACCAAAATGCCTTTAGTCTATGGATGATAGAGATGATAGCCTTTGCTTTCAAAACTGTACCAAACAAAAGAACATTTCACTAATTTGTCATTGAATTTTTTGTGTTCTTGTTCAGACACTAATGCATATGCTAAACAACCAAAAACATGCAAATGAGCAACAGATGACTTGCCCCCATGCCAAGCCTCATATGGAGTGATAGAATGTAGTGCTTTAGTGGGAAACATGTTAGGTATCTATGTTGCACACATAACAACCTCAAGCTAGAAATTATGTGGTAAAGCCTAACTCTTGACCAGACACCTTGCCATCTCAAGGAGTGACCTGTTCTTCTATTTAGCAACTCCATTCTATTGAGATGTATACGGCACTATACACTAGTGTTTTATCCCATGTTCATCTAGAAATGCATTAAAATCAAAAGACATATATCCTGCCCCCCTCCCAATCAGAGTAGAGGGTACCCATTTTACATGCTGATAGATTTTGAGCCAAAACCAAAAAATTTTTGAAGCACATAAACACATCAGACTTTGCCTTCAATGGATATACCCATGCATTCATGGAAAAATCATCGATGAAAGTCATGAATTAAAGATAGTTCCCAAAAGAAGGTGTCTACATAGGACCACAGATATCAGTATGAACAAGCTAAAATTTTCTGAGTAGCTTGACCTTCACCATCTTTTGGGAAGGGGTAATATTGCATTTTGCCCAAAATATAGCCTTCACAAACATGTTTACAGGATGCCTCAATTTTGGGCATAGAGGACACCATTCCAGATTTCTATAGGTGTGGCAAACTAGCAAAATTAGATGACCAAAGCGTGCATGTCAAAGCTTTACTTTGCCATTTCCATCGATGAAGGCATTTCTTTGAGGTATTCCCTAATACCTAATCCATGGTATATCAGTATTGTTAAAGCCACAGTTCCATTCATGAACTTTTTTTGACCCCATTGTCTCTTAGCCTGGAAGAAACGTTCTTGAATATATGGTGCCGAGTTAATTTGATTATCGATTTGTTTAGTAGCATGTGATGATATTTGTACTATTATCTTTTGTGGAGCTGTGTATCTATGCATATTGGGAAAATAAAAGTGTTGATGCACTAATCTAGCTTCCTCCTCAATGTCCACATGATTTATGTCCACAAACGTTCTAGTTTTCATTCCATACAAATAAAGAATCTGACAATGTAAAAGAACTACCATCAACAGTAGTGAGAATCATCTTACCAACTCCCATAACAGGATAAGAGGAGTTGTTGGTGCATGTGATAGTATTTTGTGTAGGGGCAAACTCAAGCGAAGTGAAGAAACTATGTTGCAATGTAATATGTTTGGTTGCCCCACTATAAAACATCCAAGCATACTATAGACATAAACTAATCATACGAAGATGGTTCAAAACTACAAACAATAGTAAACAACCATTCTTCATTCTCCACAAGATTAGCAGACTCTCTTTTTGGTGTAGAGGCCTCTGCAACAACCTTTTTTCTTTGCCTCTTTTGCAGCGAGTTTTGGAAAGTTCTTTATGACATGATCGTTTTCTTTACAATACTTACAAAACATTTTCTGCTTTTCTGATTTCTTCTCATCTTTTCCTTCCTCCTTTGAATGTGCAATATTTGCAGAATTTCACTTAATAGTAGATGAGCACCATTTACCTTTCCCCTTCTGACTAGCCAGGAAAGCTTGATCTACAACATGCATAATGGATCTCTTTTGCCTAGATTGATCTTCTTACAAGAGAACCAAAACTTACTCCTCAAATGTCATGGCATTTGGATTTCCTTTCATCATCAAACAAAGAGTAGAAGCAAAACTCTAATATGAATCACGAAGACCATTCAGAACAATCTACGCAAGTGACCTATATGGCATAACTTCATCAGCAAAAATAAAATGTTCCTTTAAGTCTTTGATCTTTGTTAGAAAATTGTCCATAGAATCACCTTCATTCATGTGCTCACTCTCTTGCTCTTTTCGGAGGTAAGCAATATGAGCCTCATTCCTTACCTGGTATAGAGTGGTAAGTGTATCCCAAGCATCCTTCATCTCTACCATCCCAATGCATTTTCTCTATAGTAGGTGTAGCAAAAACCCCAACACAAACAGGAATCTACAGCATATCACCATCTTCGATGCCATCTACACCCGCTTTAGTACCTGTATTTGTAGGTGAAATAGGAGGTTTTTAAAAATCCTGTACAATATTCCATAGTCCTTTTGCAATCAATACATGACGCATCATATAAGCCCATAATGGGTAATTCGTACCATCCAACTTATCCTCAATAGCCAACATATGGAATACATCATTGCTTTCAGCCATGGCCAATAACTAAAATACCTTAATGCTTAAAAGTGAGTCTATCTAAAAAAGCTGAAGAGAATGACCCAGTTATGTTCTGCTAAACTTGTAGCAGACTTTGAGACACTCATACTAGTGAACCAAAACTTGTATATATCGTTTCCACAAAAAGAAAAAATAGCTTGCACAAGCTTTGTGATAGTGCATTTGGAGGCTAAAAGGAGCTTAGATGAAGCAACTATAATCAAAGACTGTAACCCGAGGGGTGTCGACATCACCCTAGACAAAGCAACGACCTGTTCTTATACCAATTGTTGGAGCTTGAGGTCTGTCCAAGCACGCGAAGAGCACAAGAAAGAAGACAAAGCTTGCAACACAACACAGAATACAGAAGGTATTATCACTATAATATACAAAGGTAAGTAACCTGTTAGGGCAATAGGCATATATACAAGCTGGGGGAGAAAACCTCCTGAAGAGGGAAAAAAGTGCTCTAGCAGTCCTAGTGTGTTCACACATATCACTACCTAAATATATCAACAAGATAGCATGATAGTGTGATTGATTAGTCTTCGCTAGTGAATCACAGATGGAGTCACTGCATTTCATTTGCACAAATTACCTTATTGTTTAAGATATTTCTTGCTCTTGATTTTCTATGTAGTCACATCCTAGTCTCTAGAATTGCTATTTTCCCATTTGTAATGCTCATTTGGGTTATTTTGACTTAGTGTAATCATTCCAAGTCTTAAGGAATTGAGGTTTTCTAATCTATGTTCTTGTTAATTTCCCATTATGCAGACTTCACTATTCCTCTATCAAGTTGTATTCTTGCACATAGACATGTAACATACCATACTTCCTTACGAAAGAATCCCCCTTAGGTAGAAGGAGTATTGGAACTTTGGTCCAAGTGGCCTCTTCTACAATTTGGCATGCCCAATGGGACCCTTATATGTTTTGCATGAAGTATGTATTATTGTAAGCAATGTTTCTTATAGTGTCTTCCTTGATTTTCTTGAGTCTTGTGAGTGGGCATATGACTAATACTAAAGCAGATAGGGGACCTCTTCAAGCTCATATGAGCTCCAAGAAAACAACTCCACCTTCATCCACTCAATGCAACACCCGTTTACTTTTGAGTCTCTTCATTAATTTAGTCTCTAGACCGCTTTGGAAAGAGGAGGCTAGTAGGAGTTTTGATTTTTCTTACACACTTCAAAAGAAAATTGGGCAGCAATGGAGGACCTCTCAAATCTTTTGTCCAGGCTACATATTAAGTTCATTACTTTTAAACATTTACTACACGATGATATAGATGATCACGTAAAGAGGTTCATCTCCTTACGTCATGGATGAGGGCTTCAACATCAAGAGGATGCTATGTTAGAATTGTTCCATTCTACCTTAGAGGGACTTCTAGAAAATTAGTACAACCAAAATGCAGACAGGCTCTGTTGGAAAACAATGTTCCTATTGGTCCATTTTGTCCAAAGACTACATCATGAGTATCTATAGTACTCTCCACTCCTATTGGAACCTGACAGCGAGCAGCGTAACAGAATGTACATGTTTTAAACTGACCCCCTCGTCTAACTAATTGACGTGGGCACTGTGGTTATCACATATGATCTCCAAGGTAGGGACCCGAGTTCGAATCCTTTGAGACGTAGCAGCACACAAATTTTTTTTGTAATTAATTAATTATCATGATTTTCATAAAAGCACAAACGGACAGCGGACGGCATTTTTCAGATTCATTGCGATCGTATGCTTTATTTGCTTGTGTTGTAGCGATCGTAGAAGCTTTATGCTTTTGAAAGAGCTTTTGGAGACTAATCTAAAACTATATAAGAAGTACTTCGGGTCACTTCTAAGTATCCTTCACCAATTTCAACACAAGCTTTCTAGAGCTTGGACCTCAGTAGAGGTGGTGCTTCTTCTAGCACATGGGGCAGCCATGGTGCTAACTTGAAGCATGTTGAGGAGCAGCTATGGAGTTCTTCTCAATGATTCTTCTTGGAGAAGATGAAGGGTGTGCTCACACTCTAGCTCATGGAGAGGAGGTTATCTCTTGTTCATGGCAAGAAGACTTGGTCATTAGCAGCTTGATGGTGAGGATCGACCATCTACATGGTGTATTTGAAGATTATCTTCTACAGGAAGATATTAGGTTGAAGATTGTCTTCTACAAGAAGATGTCGGGCTACTTCAAAGACATTGGATGGTGGTTAACATAAGATTTACATCTTATGTTAAGTATTCAGGTACATATTCTCTTTATGCACATAGGTACTACTTGAAGTTTATGGAGGTCGTGGCGTTCATATCAGGAGGAGTCCTATTCGGCACAGGTACAAGAGAAAAAGTACATATATGCTTTATGCATATTTAATGAGGTGTTTGAGAAGGTGTGTTCACATGAGTTTGAGGATTTCCTGCAGCAGACTTGTTAGCATTCTATGCTTCTTTATAAGTATGTGATCTTTTCAGACACGTATTTGACTTAGGGTCTTCCATAGCCTAAGTTCAGATGAGGGTTTGTTGACTATCAGTTTCACACTGATCCTTCCTCTTTGAGTCACTCATATTCACTCTTAAATAACCTATAAGGTCACACATCTCATGTATATTCAGATTACTACCCATACATCTGAAAATGTTTGTTACATTGTACATTCACTCATTCATCTATTTCTCATCACATAGAATGGTTGAGAGTTTTGCTCCCACATTGTACATTGAACATTGGTATATATGATACTATGAGTAAGCGATGGCTTACGTAACACCTTACACATGTTGTCTATTCTTTCTCTATCTTTATCTCATCATTTGTATGATTAAGTTGTGGTATGTTCATCTTTTGTCAATATGGAAGATTGCTAAATTAATGTTGTATATACTGGACCTATGGAACCATGGACATGTAGCGTGAGCCTAAGGGCCTACCTCACTTCCAATAGGCTCCTCGCCACCAAGGATGCCTTAAAGACTTCCTTCTCTCACACATTTGGGCCAAGTGACTCTTCTTAGGGAGCCTTGAATCAATTGGAGAACTTGAAGTTATAGCCACATGAATCCTTTCATAAACTTCATTCATGTGTGAAACCACATGTCTCTCATTTTTTCCATAAAGACTTCCTAGTCAAAAATTGAATAGAAAAGTCTCTCCCAAGTTGTTTTTGACAAAAGCTTATAGAAGTTTTCTTGTTGCATGGAGGAGGCTAGAGTTCATGTTGAAGGTGAGATTGAAGAAAATTACACCACGAGCCTAGATGCAATTGAGCAACTTAGGAGGGCACTAAAGATGCAATGAAGTGAACAATAGTAGAATGTCATTTTTCAATCAGCATGCTACAATGATGATTTAGTGGTGCAACTTCACTATGAATGTGGCCTAACTTTATAACTGTCAACTGTTCCATTGGGTTTATCCTTTAGCTTCTATACCCACTTAGTGCCAATGGCCTTCTTTCTAGTAGGCAAGTCACATAAAGATGAGGTACCATTTTTCATGATGGCATCATATTCAGATTGCATTGCAGCCATCCAATGTTCAAAATTTTGTGCTTCATTAAACAAAACAAGTTCAGTCTCACCACAAAGACTAGAGGAAACCATAACATAGAAATGTCATGCAAAAGAGGCAGTATGGGAGCCTGATCGAGTACAATATGACAAAGGTGCATCTAATTTGCTACCACGCAAGGTCTGCACCAACCATTTTGGCATAGTTTTTGCCTGCTCAATATGAGCTTTCTCATCAACAAGTGCATCATGTAAATCTGCATCAGAAATGGAATGATCTGTATCATCACATGAAACCTCCAAAGGATGAGAAGTTGCCTCATTAGGACCAGCACTAGATTGTCCACCTGTAAAAAGAGGCAGCAACGTATCATACATGTCTTTGGCGCTAACAGATGTCTCCTTAGTACATGAAAGCAATGACTGAATATCATCTTCCACAAAAACAACATCATGGCTAACTAGAATGCATTTAGCTTGTGGATGATACAGATGATAGCCTTTACTTTCAGAACTCTACCCAACATAAATACATTTTACTACTTTATCATCCAATTTTTTGTTCAGGCACTAATGCATATGCCGGACAACCAAAAACATGCAGATGAGCAATAGATGGCTTGCGACCATGCCAAGCCTCATATGGAGTGATAGAGTGCAGCGCTTTAGTGGGACACCCGTTCATTGCATATGTTGCACACATAAGAGCCTCAAGCCAGAAACTATGTGGTAAAGCCTTATTCTTGACCATACACCTTGCCATCTCTATGAGTGACCTGTTCTTTCATTTAGCAACTCCATTCTGTTGAGGTGTACATGGCACTGTACACTGATGTTTATCGGATGTTCAACTAGAAATGCATTAAAGTCAAAAGACATATATTCCCCCCCCTCGATTAGAATGGATGGTGCCCATTTTACATGGTGACAGATTTTCAACCAAAACCAAAACCTATTTGAAGAACATAAACACTTCAGACTTTGTCTTCAATGGATATACCCGTGCTTCATGGAAAAATCATCGATGAAAGTCAGGAAGTAAAGATAGCTCCCAAAAGAAGGTGTCTGTGTAGGGCCACATACATCACTATGTACAAGATGCAATTTCGAAGTAGCCCGAATTGAACCATCTTTTGGAAAGGAGGAATGCTGTAGTTTGCCCAAAATATAGCCTTCACAAACATGTTTTCTGGGTGCCTCAAGTTTGGGCAAAGAGGACACCATTTCAGATTTCTGCAGGCAAAGCAAACTAGCAAAATTCAAATGACCAAAGCATGCATGCCAAAGCTTTGCATCTGATATAGCCTGAGAATCATGTACTGCACATGGCGAATCATTGAGAGATCTTTCATAGTCTATGAGCTTACACAACCCATGACATAAAATGCCAAAAGTAATAATGATGTCACCATTTGACAGATCATGAACTATACATTTGTCATCAATAAATTTCACAGCTAAGCCAATCTTGGCCAATGCAGAAACTGATAACAGATTTTTCTTGATCCTTGGCACAAACAAAGCGTTTGACAAAGTGAAAGAACTACCATGAGTAGTAGTCAAAATGATCTTACCAACTCCCATAGTAGGATAAGAGGAGTTGTTGGTGCATGTAACCCTATTCCTTGTAGGGGTAGGCTCGAGTGAAGAGAAGAGATTGTGTGGTGAGGTAATATGTTTGGTTTCCCCACAATCAAAGTACCAAACATCTGAGTCTACAACAAACATGTAGTGCTCATGAGAAGATGGGTTAAAACTACAAACAGTAGTAAACGCCCATTCTTCATCCTGCACAAGATTAGTAGACTCTGTTTTTGGTGTAGAGGCCTTTGCAACAACCATTCTAGCCTCTTTCTTCTTAGCCTCTTTAGCAAACAAATTTTGAAAGATCTTAATGACATGATCATTTGCTTTATAGTATTTACAAAACAATTTCTGCTTTTTTGATTTCTTCTCATCTTTGTCTTCCTTCTTTGAATCTGTAGCATTTGTAGAGTTTTGCTTACTAGTACAAGAGCTCCATTTTCCTTTGCCCTTTTAACTAGCCAAGAAAGCTTGATGTGAAATATGCATAATAGACCTCTTCTGCCTAGACTGTTCTTCTTGCAACAAAACACAAACTAACTCTTCAAATGTTAAGGCATTTAGATTGCCTTTAATCATCAAACAAAGATTAGAAGCAAAACTCTGATATGAGTTGGGAAGGCCATTCAGAAGAGTCTGCACAAGTGAACATCCAAGAAGGACTTCATTTGTAGAAATCATCTGTTCCTTCAAATCCTTGATCTTTATCAAAAAATTGTTCATACAATAACCTTCATTCATGTGCTCACTCTCAAACTGTTTTCCACGGTAAGCAACATGAGCCTCATTCCTAGCCTAGTACAAGGTGGTAAGTGTATCCCAAGCATCCTTAGCTATTGTGCAAGAGCGAATGTGAGGAATAATGGCACGTTTGACAAACAAAAACTCTAGTATGTGCAATAGAAAGAGCAGCACGAATATTACCATCTTCGACACCTTCTCCATTAGCTTGAGTACTTGCAATTGTAACAATTGTAGGTGCGATAGTACGTTTGTCAATACCCTGCACAATGTTCCACAGTCCTTGTGCAACCAATACATATCGCATCATATAAGCCCATAACAGGTAGTTCGTACCATCTAGCTTATCCTCAACAGCCAACATACGGAATACATCACTGCTTTCAACCAGGGCCAATGACTAAAATACCTTTATGCAAAAAATTGAGTCTACATCAAAAAGTTAAACAAAATTGCCCAGATGGGTTTTCCTAAACCTATAGTAGACTTCGCGATGCTTATACTAGCGAACCGAAACTAGTATATACCTTTGGCACAAAAAGATGAAATAGCTTGCACACGTGCTATGATAATGTGTTTGGAGGAGAAAATGAGCTCAGATCGTGATTTCGACACCACAGAGCGAAGCAGTTTTGATCTCCAAAACACCTTGAGTATGCTTACCAAATTTTGTGTGAATCTGAGACTGCAATCAGAGAGGTGTCGATGATGCCCTAGGTGAAGCAGTGACCTGCTCTAATACCAATTATTGGAGTTAGATGAATGTAGAAGCATGCAAACAACACAAGGAAGAAGAAGAAGGTTGGAACACAACACACAATACTAAATGTATTACCACTAGAATGTACAAAGATAAGTTGCTCGTTAGGGCAATAGGCGTATATACAAGCCGGGGGAAAAGAACCTCTTAAAGAGGGAAAAAAGTGCCCCGATAGTCCTATAGTGTTCACACACATCACTACCTAAATATATCAACACCAACAAACAATGAGTAGTGTCACAATAGAGTGGACGAAGCAACCAAGAGATGGCTCAAGAAGAGGATACAACTATTAGAGAATAAGCAATCCAACTAGACTAGATATCTATCAAAGAGATGTAAGAAATGCTAAAGAGATGTAAGACTACATATCAAAGATATAGATGATGGCCAAAATGAATGCCAAGCCTCTTCTTATATAGACTATAGAGGCCAAGAGGAGTAGCCTTGGAATCCAAGCTTTTACTATTGTACATGGAAAACTGACAAGTCAAGTGGTAGAAGTAGGCTAACATTGGTAGTGGTCGCCATTCATGTTTAGGTCCTCCAATTAGTTCCCCTAGTGCCATCATGGCCTTGGAGAAGCTTCCCCCACACTTAATTACACTTAGACCTTTCATTGAGGAGTCTATAAAAATTTTAGCTCCATGCTTCGTGAGAATGGCATATCACACTATAGCTTAATGTTGTCATGCTCCCCAATTTAGGATTGCCCAAATGGAGTTGCCTTTCTAGAAATATATTCATCTACCTTAGACGAGGAACATCACCCATCAATAGAAGTGATAGTGTACTAGCCTTGTGTGGGTTGGAGTAATGGCCATTGTTAGAGGTGAGTGTTGTTTATTACCTAAATCAGATCTTGGAGTGAGGGATAAACTATTGGGGGGTGGAGTGGATGCAAAGAGGGAAAATGTATTGGGAGGTGAAGTGTACAAGCTACGATAAGAAGAGGAGGCCAAATCTAGCTAGAAGCATAGTTGGGGGAGGGGGGAGAACAAATTAGATGGTGGAGGAGGAAAAGTTTGGCTAGGAGAGGAGTTGGGGGAGAGATTAGATGGTGGATAAGGTGCATTTGGCTACAAGAGGAGTTGAGGAATCAATTAGATGGTGAATGAGGGTAATTTCTATAGGAGAGGATTTGGGGGATTAATTCAATGGTGTAGGAGACTGAGTTTGGCTAGGATAATAGTTTTGTGATGAGGCGAGTTTGGGTAGAAGAGGAGTTGGGGGATGAATTAGATGGTAGATGAGGAATATTTCTGTAGGAGAGGAGTTGGGGGGACCAATTGGATTGTGGAGGAGACTAAATTTGGCTAGGACAAGAGTTTTGGGATTAATAAGATGGTGGATGAGAAGAATTGGTCTAAGAGAGGAGATGGGGGCGGAATTAAATGGTGGAGGAGGCAAATTAGGATACAAGAGGAGTTGGGAGATGACTTAGATTCTTGTTGAGTCAAATTTGGTTAGGAGAGGAGTTGGGAGATGAATTCAATGGTGGAGGAGGGCAAATTTGGCTAGGAGAGGGGACAAATTAGACTGTGGATGAGGCAAATTGGGCTATGAGAAGAGTTGGGGTATGAATAAGATGGTCGAGTAGGGTGATTTCATTTAGGAGAGGAGATGGGCAATGAATTAGATGATGGAGGAGAATAATTTTTCTAGGAGCAGATTTGGGGGAAAAATTTGATGGTGGAGGGGGGAAAATCTTCCTAGGAGTGGATTTAGGGTACGAATTAGTTGGTGGATGAGGGAAATTTGGCTAGTAGAGGAATAAGGGGAGGAATTCGATAGTGGAGGATGTTAAAATTGGCCGACACACATTTTCTTTATACATTGTTTAATAAAACATATAGTGGCATGGTTCACCATAGACTATATGTTCAACCACATTTGTAATACCGAAGAATTTTGAGTTCATGCTCTCTTTGTATTGTGTGTTTTCTTTTTCTACACATTCTCTAGACCTTGTGTCCAATATTGTGTGCAACATCTAGAGCTAGGTTTTCTAGTGCACGAGTATCATCATGAAGGTTTTCAAAAGAGAAATCTGCCATAGCATATTTCCATTGCAATACGTCATTGATACCAATACATTTTGATGCAACAAACTTTCTTACATTTTGTATGAGAAAATTGAGCGCCCATTTGCCCACCAAAGGCTTATGAATAAGGTGGAGACCAAGGCATAGACCTTGGCATACCTTGTCATCTGACTCATAAAATTCTTCATTGGCCAGTGGCTACACATGAACTCAAGGATCAAGGAAGATGGAGATTCACGATACTTCTTGGCAGGTCACCCATCCTAGTACTATTCCCCACTGAGCTTGCTTAACCAGCAATATCTTGCCACAAAGCTACACCCTTGTGGTGTTTGAAGAAGGAGAAAGACTAAGGTTCACATTACCTTGATGTTTTGAGCCCTAAAAGCATCATTCTTCACTTTCGAAGCCTATTTTGAAGCATTTTGGGGTGATTATTGGAGCCACTTATTGGGTCATACTTTTAGTTTCCATGTGGACAATTTTGCCTTCCTTTATTTAATGAAGCAATAGAACTTGGTTGGCTGCCTTGCACAATTGGCAGTACCACTGCATGAATTCTATTATGATGTTATCCATCACCCTAGCTCTTTGCATGTTATGGATCAATCTTTATCTCTCTTGGAAAATGGTAAAACTCTAGATGGGATTGATGATTCATTCCCAAATGTGAAGGTTTTCCAATCACACAGGTTGATAACTCCCTTGGTAGTGTTCCCACATGGTATGAGAAAATGATATCCTTTCTAGAAACTGTGATTCCCCAAGCACATGTATGATCCACTGCCACGAAAAATCTTTCCTTGGGTAGTAAATGATTTTCTATTATTTTGGACTAGCTTTATATCAAGGGCCTGTCAAGTGTTTTGCTCCATTGTGTGCCTGCCCATGAAGTGTCTACGGTTATTCTCTAAGTGCATGCTGGTCCTACTCAAGCTCATTTGGGGGTGGATTGGATAGTTTGAGAGATTATTTCCAATGGGTTATGGTGGCCCAATTTGCACTTGGAAGTCCACAATTATATAAATTTATGTGATCCTTGTCGATGGATGGGTGAGCCTTGCGATGTGCATCAAATTTCCTCTCTAGGCACTAATTCCCTTAGAACCTTTCCAAAACTGGGGCTTAAATTTTAAAGGTTCTATTTGGGCCCCAATTGATCATTTCCAGAGCAGTTTCATTTTGACTTGTATAGATTACAATACTTGCTAGGCAAACGCTTTGACTTTAAGGCATGCTATTGTAGGTAGTACGGATACTATTTTAATTCAACATTTATTTCCTCAGTCTTGCTTAAAAATTATTTAGTATCTCGATTGGAGCATGCAAATTTTGAAATCAACTTATCCGTGCACTCATTGAGTACTATTAAATTGAACATAAATTTATTATTCCTTATTCTTTGCCCTAATGGATTGGTGGAAATTACTAACAAAGTTCTCTTAATTATGCTTCAAAAAATGCTTTAAGAACATGTGCAAAAATGGGAGAAATATCTCTCTACCATCTTGTGGGCTTAGTGTACTTCTTCTAAACTTTCTACTCAATTTACTCACTTGAAGTCTGACTATAGATCAGGAGCTATTTTTCATATGGAATTCATGGCTTCTAGTCTCCATATTGTGGTACAAGATTGCTTAGTACAAGAAGAGTTATTAATTTGTTGCTAAGCTTCCTTATGTTGGGACTATGGGAGCCTTCAAAAAGAAATAATATGAATATATATATATATATATATATATATATATATATATATATATATATATATATATATATATATATATATATATATATATATATATATATATATATATATATATATATATATATATATATATATATATATATATATATATCACGCTTCAAGGCTATCACTTCCCTTTGCATAAAAATCATAAGCTTAGTTGGCACAAGCAAGCATTGTTGTGACTCATTGAAATCGATTGATAATAGTGTTGATCAACATGATGATGGCTAGAGTAATCCAAAACCAAATTAATTTCATGGACTCACACATGATGTAGATACCCCATTTCCTTTGAAGCGCACATGGACTAGTTTCACTCTTGGGGGTTTCCAGAATATGAAATGGTGGATTAGAAAGAGCTAATAGTGCACTCGATGGCACTTGTAATAAAGTAAGTCTATGATCTAGGGATCCGACCAGTTCAGATGGATCTAAAATCGGACACAGTTTGGTCATCCCTGTGTATGACCAAAGATCTCGAGTTTAGACTTACTAGGACATCTTGTTCTCTTGTGAACAAGTGATCCACTTAGCTTAGTGGTAAAGTCTCAAGGATGTGAAGTAGTAGGTCTTGGGTTCAATCCCCATGGGAGACATGGGGAGAGTATTTTGCCCAAAAAGATTTAGAGCCTTCTAGAAGCATCCACTTGAGTTAACTCGAGTTAACTGCAACACTTGGTGCACATGCAGTAACATGGCCGAGACATGGATAGTTAGTATCCACCTGCCCAAGAAGGCAGTCTCCCGGAGAGAGATTTATATAGAGGCAGGTGGTTGGGAGGAGAGTCATCTCTCTAGCACGTGGTGGTCGTAATTCCTAGTTTCTTACACAATGGAAGAAACTAGGAATTACGACCACCATGTGCTAGAGAGATGACTCTCCTCCCAACCGTCTGCCTTTATATATAGCACATGGTGGTCGTAATTCATAGTTTCTTGCATTGCTCTGATACCAATGCAAGAAACTAAGAATTACGACCACCATATGCTAGAGAGATGACTCTCCTCCCAACCATCTGCCTCTATATATAGCTCTCTCCAGGGGACTGCCTTCTTGGGTAGGTGGATACTAACCATCCATGTGTCGGCCATGTAACTGCATGTGCTAAGTATCCTAGTTAACTGGAGTTAACTCAAGTGGATGCTTCTAGAAGGCTTTAGATCTCTTTGGGAAAAATACTCTCCCCATGTCTCCCATGGGGATTGAACCCAAGACCTCCTCCTTCACATCCTTGAGGCTTAACCACTAAGCTAAGTGGATCACTTGTTCACAAGAGCACAAGACCTCCTACTAAGTGTAAACTTGAGATCTTTGGTCTTACACACGGATCACCAAACTATGTCCGATTTCAGATCCGTCTGAATTGGCCGGATCCCTAGATCCTAGACTTACTTTATTAGAGCACTCTTGTTTCTACTATAGATGAATGAAAAGATGGAATGGAATAGGGAGAACATGGCATTCTTCATCTTGATCATTAACTAAGAATTACTAATTCTCCTTCATGTTGCTTGCATTGCACAAAAGCTTTCAATAAGTAATGATCAAATCACGATTCCAACAAGATTGGTTTCCCAGGAGGAAATGGTAAGGATTTCTGGAAAGACTCAGTGGGCAAGTACAAGTGTTCATGGGTACCCAATAGATCACCATGCAAGCTAGGACTGTGATTATCTACTTTGGCATTAAACCTATAGACCAAGAAATATGCAAGCTCACAAATGTTATACTCCCTCTTGGTCAAAGCAGCTCAAGAGGGATTTAATGTCAATTTGGCATAAATTTTCTTTCCTAAGCTCAAGAAGTAAGTATGAAAATTGTTTTGAGTATCCAAAGAAGCAAACCTCTTGGATTTCAAGATATGTATCTTTTTTAATTTGTTGACTCTCATAGGACCATCACCTTCAATCAAGAGCATGTAGAGGTGTCGAAGGTGACTTTCGTATTGGACCTCATGCCCCAAGCTAAGGCTAAGGATCAATGATAGAAAATGAAGTAGATTGTGTAGCACAAAAATGCATCAAAGTTGAAATTTTCAAGGAAGGGCTATGATAGGATGACAAGGAGAGACTTTGGAAGCTCATGGAACAAGACACGTTTTCCACCTTTGATTAGAAGGAAGCATGTGAAATTCAAGAGGAAGCGGAGGCTGCAATGGAGGTCGAGGAGCATTGGATTCAGCAAAGAAGGATATGGTGAGATGAGAAGTAGAAGAAGCAACACGATAGGATATGTTATAGAGGTAGGAAGATCTTTGGATTTCTATTGTATTTGACCACCATTATTCTCATTCGCAAGAGATCAATAATCGCACCAAATCCCATAAGCACCAAGTTTACTTTAATGTTAAAGCCACGAGAAATCTTCCAAAAGTATTATGATATTCTTGACTTTTGGTGAACAAGTCAAAGATCCATAGGGAAATAACACAAGTAGATTGAAAACTATGTTAAATTGGTTGCTCATCATTCATTTACCCTTGCTTTATGATGGACGACCACATTACGTATCAAAGGATTGCTTATGCGGCTAGACTATTGACTATTTGCTCTTTAAAAATGGAAAACCATGAAATTACTTTGCATGGACATGATGCGAAATTACAATGGATGCAATATGAAATTGGATGATTAACCTAGTAGAATCTTAAGCTTCAAGATAGTTTGGTAGGAAGGGCTAAACTTTCTAATGAAGAAGTACAAGCAATGAAAATTGCTATGCAGGATTTGGAAGCCAAGTTGGAAGAAGGTGAGGATGAACATAATGTTTTTTTTATCAATTCGATGATGCACAACAACAATTGCACAATGCAAGAATAAATAAAGAAACCTTGCAAAACTAAACGATCAAAGTACTAACTAAAAAGGAAGAGTTGACAGCATAGGTTTTGTAAAACATAGACAATTTGAAGGCCACCATTGCCAAGCTTAACAATATTAAGGAATGAGAGCTCTAATTACAACCTTCAAAATAGGTAATTTTAGATAAGACTCAAATTTTAGCTGCCAAAGAATTTGAAATCTCAAAAGGAATAGATTTCCATCTCCGTTCCCTATTGGTAGAGGCTACGGCTGCTTCCTTAATTTTTTAGGAAACTATTACTTCGAATTATGTTGAATTTAAGGTAGCATAAGGAGCATTAACATCAAAATGTGATACTCCTTAATGCTCTAAGAAAGAATTTCAGAATGAAGATGAAAACTGCTCTATTTCATATCTTAAATATATTTTTGATGAATTTCTATGTGACTGATAGGATATTTCACCCTCCATTGGATAATGATGATGATTTGTAATTATGGCTTTGGTCTACCATGCATGCTGGTGATAGGGTGCTATTTCTGTAGATATTGAATTATGTAATTTTGGATCCTTAAAATTCCTAGAAAATTAACAGCTTTGTATTATATAATCATTGTAATTGGAAGTGCATATACCACTATCCATCGTCTATGTACTGAATACTCTAATAACTAGAGAAAATATACGATTCTTGTTTTTTTGTCTATGAGTGCATTCTCTATGTATAAGTCGGAACTTTAATTCTCTTCATAGAATCAAATGGTACTCTAATCTCGATAAGATGAGAATAGAAATGCACTGAGTGTTCTTAGTAATCCCAGTTCCTGACTTTATCGCTATGGAAGTAAGTGCCATAAACAGTTGGAAAGAGAAAGAAGGAGATTCCATGTAAAGGCTTAATAGCTTAGAGCCACTACAACATGTTGCAGAGCATGTTCTTTTGTGTATTCTTCATCCCTATTTCTTTTGGAATACAATTGAGTTTTTCTTTTTGTTAAAATGATATTTAATTAAAAGGAGGACATTACGAGACAATTAAATAGAGATAGAAAGGAGTGAGATGATATTTTCGTCCTCTTCATGTGATCCACTTATTCTTCCTCCCACTTATACATCTTCATGTAGACCCACGTATTCTTTAATTTGTTGTTATTCTCTCACACAAATATATTATGGTGTTTGGGGGGGGAGGGGGGGGAAAGAATTTTCAAAACTTTGAATTACTTTACCTAGGAAGTCTAAGGATCTTTTGAAGAACGAATTTCTGTAAGGGGGCTCACCAAAGTTGGCTGCATACTTTTCTTTCAAGTATTTTTCTTTTCAAAGATCTTTGCTTCTAATGTCATTCAAGAGAGCCAAAGAAAATTCGATTGCTTCACCAAGGGAGGGTTGCCTCCAATCGATCAGATCATCAAGTAAGAGGGATCTTCTAGCAGACTTTAAAATCTAGCCACTATATTGGCAAGAGAAAGAAAAGGTGACCGACATGATCTTGACCACTCACACATCTTTTGCACGATGCGTGACACCACAATTTTGTTGGCTGTGATATTGGTCTACATGCCTTTATGAACAATCGATTTCTGTTAGACTCAAGATATAACCAGCAGGAGATCGCGGAAAGGCAAGGCTCAAGAGACCAAGGTTGAGGACAAGATGGGTTCAAGAGACTGTGCGAGGGTGAGGACATCAATCCAAGGGGAGAGGAAGGATTGATCATTGAGGACAATGATCTCTAGAAGGGGAAGAGAGTGTTAGACTAAAGATATAACCAGCAGGAGATGGTTGAACCACATCCTAAGTAATCCTTAACCATGGCATTTGGGGCAAGTGGTTAACCCATCATACTCTTAGCTGGTAGGTCATGAATTCAAATCCCACAATTTCGTGTTCTGTACTAAGAGTGCCGCAGCTCACGGAACTCGAATTCTCATCTAATTCACGACCAGTCGCAATAAAACATTATTATCGGCTCTCTCTTTAGTGGAATTATTATGGTTTCTGCGCCAAAATGGCTGGTGGCGGAAGCTAATTATCTTATTGAAATCGAATATATATCAATCAAAGCAACTGAGCGTGTGACATTGATGTATCATCATCATCATCATCTAGGAAAACCATTGTGGCTTCGTTCCGCTCTTTGCATAAAAAATTGTAGGACCTGAGCATCATCTAGGAAAATCATTGTGGCTTCGTTCAACTCTTCGCAGAAATAATAGCGGGACCTGGTGGACATAATGCAATTTGTAATGGGAATCAATGCCTTTGAAGCTCGGAATTTGACGATGATAATCATATTCATGTTTTGTTGTATACTGAGTTATACTCCTGTGCATGGCACTGGTCGTTGCTGGAGAACATGCGTAGGTGTATCTTTTCCTATCAGACAAGAGGATGACGAAGCTCCTTGTCTTTAGGAAGACACATAAACGCAAACCTTTCCCTTTCGGAAGCATACCTTTCTAGTTGCCAACCTGTCGCTAATATAGACCATGTAGATGGCGCGATCAAAGAAGAAGTGTACAAATCTTCTTAGCTGATTTCTCAGACGATCACATGAACATGTAGGCGCAGTCGGTTGACTTTCCTCTTAATTAGAGGCGCGTGAGGGCCTTCAGTGCGCCATTTCTCGACAGACAGTGGATAATCAAAAGAACTTTAATCTCTGAGACGTGCAAGAGCTCTTCTCTGAACATTGTAACCAACGTGATGGAGAGCACATCCAAACCTAGTAGTACATTGTATTGTTCAGCTGCATACCTCTGTGTACCTCCGTATCGGAGCGAATACCATGTGCCTTAAACCTGTAGTGCAAGAAAAGATCCATATGATTCCAAGGAACAGATCAGGACAGATCTCCACGATTCTTGCGAGGATATACGACTCTTCTCTCTTTTTGAGTTTATATCCGCAGTGTTCTCTCTCTCTCTCTCTCTGTGTGACACGCGCGCAGATAAACATGAAGGGTGTCCTCCATCTCAACTTCTCTATAGCTGTGTCTCAGCGCTATTATGTTTTCGGAAAGCATCTCTCACATAGAATACAGATGTAGAATGTGTCTGCGTACTTTTATGCATCAATTCCTTAAAAATTGAGATAGAATGCACGAGCTGTGCGAACAACATAGCTGTAATCGGAATCATGGCAGGACTCCAGAGTTAAATCCAAACGAAAGTTACGCAAGTACTCTGCCGACGGCAAGAGCTGGTTCTACCACCTGCAAGACCTGAAATGTTACTATTGAGAAGAGGCCAAGAAGTGGAATGTCAGCAGTATACCTTACATGGTATCTCCACAAAGCGCATGTAAATATATGGTAAAATGTGTTCAAGATCAAAATTCTCAGTTTTTGTCTTTTGCAATTTGAATTAGCATGGATGACGTTCTGGTAGCAAAAGTAAACGTTCAAGTCATTATTTTTAAGATTCACTCAAGGGATTAATTGCGGTTGGAATGATTTCGAAAAGATTCCTGTTCATGCGCATTAGTTTCACTTAGAGTATTGTTTCAATATCGCTGATGCATATCCTCTACATGACCAGTTTTTGTTTTTCAGTATGGAGACCATCTCGCGTTCATGGACGCGTAACAATAAAACATTTTGATTCAGAAATCGGTTTTGCTTACATGACTGAAGTAATACTTAAATTACAAATCTGTTTCGGTCGGAGATCTAACATCGTTGTATTAGACTTGAATGTGTTTTTATTCATGCGAATGAAAAAAGTATACAAACGGAAAAAATACCTACATAGCAGTTATGATTACGTCAAAATAATATTGAATGTGAGTTTTATGGACTCCGCTTACTTCAACCACATTTGAGGTATTTAGATCTTGATAATGTTGAGTATCGAGCTTAACACATGATAGTGTAAGATGATTTTTAGTTTCTTTTTGTTTATATCTTTGCTATGTGTGGTGGTTATGTGGATATGTACTTTTTTTTTTTAATAAAAGGAAGTTCAGCCTTGGCCTACTCTCCGGAAGAAAAGGTTACAAAAGAATGGGACGAGTGCCCTTGGGACTCCCCGAATCCCACAAAGCAGGGGCAAAACATGTGGATCTAGAGCGTGTTGCAAAGGAGGTTAATAACTTGCTCCACCCCCTCATGTGGGGCCCACTTGAGTTTAATCTTGTTGTTCTCGATGAGAAACTCTTTATGATGTGTAGCTGGAGATTCTTTTGCCAAGGAGGAACATAGACTTCTCGAGTGAACACTCTTTAGAAGGGTGTCCAAAGTTGTAGGCACACCGCTCCCTCCAAATCTTCCAAAGGTTTCTCCTGTTATAGCATTCCAGAGTGCCATTGAGAAGCCCATCACTTCACCCAGAAGTGATTGCCTCCATGTGATTTATTCCCAAGGGTTCGCTAGAGCTAGAGAGACTTGGGAAGGGTTCGCTAGAGCTAGAGAGACTTGGGGCATGCAAGGAAGATGTGACCCAAATTGTCAATGTTGTGACATCATCGCTTGCATAGCAGAGCCCCAAAAATTTTGCTAGCCTTTAGAGTGGTCCAAATACCATGGTGAAGAATTTTCCACATCAGCTCCAACTTGTTGATTTCAATGAGGGGATGCCAGATCGACATGAACTTCAAGTCCCAATGCAAACTTGTCCAAGTCATACACCACTTCTTTTTAAGCATGATATGAAAGTCTGTGTTCACGTTGATGCTAGAGATTTTGGACAATAAATTGCCATTGTGCCAAATAAGACCCTCATGGCATGGTGGATCCTACCCAATGAGAAGTCGATTTTTTTATCGTTCCTAGGTGATGCATTTGCTTTGAAGTAGAGTCCATTCTTTGTAGTTCACTCTTGTTTCCAGAGGTGTTTCCATTGTCTGAAACCCTTGTTCCACTCTTAGCCTTTTGTAGGTTCCATGAAGCCACACTCCTAATGCCTATGATCGAAAACTATATTGAGTCATTTTGTCCAATAAAGGCCGCCCATTTCCAATCTTCTATGATTCTCATAAATTGTTTGAACTTGGTCCAACTCTTCCATAGGGAGCACACAAGAATCGAGCCTTTAGGGGAAACTAGGATCAGGGAGAATAAAAGGGTAAGGAGGCCCAAGTCCTACCAACCAAGGAGGCCTACCAGCATAATCATGTTCTTGTTCCTAAAAATGAGCCTAGCCCAAGAAGTCTCACAATTGCACCAAGCCTTGATGATCCATTTTGTTGCCAACTTGTCAGTGATGCCTTCAAGATCCATAATGCCTAGACCCCCACAATCCTTTTCATTGATGCACGTAGACCATTTAATTTTGGGAACCCCCCCTTCTGTTGTGGTCCCCTGTCCAAAGAAAGTTTCTACAAATTCTTTCCAATTCGCTAAGCTCTTGATCCTTCGGTGTCTAGCAAGAGAGAAAGTAGATGGTGGAGGAGAAGAGGAAGGTGTTAATTACCATTGCATGCCCCGCGAGGTTGATTTGCATGTCCTTCCAACACGCTAACTTGTTGTCTAGTTTGGAAAGGACCCAACTCCATAGTTTCTCCGTCGAGACACCGAAGCCCATGGGAATACTAAGTAAGAGAAAGACCAGATCATAGGGGATAATTTGGCAACCATGGTGAACTAGTAGTTGGGGTGGGAGTCCAATGATGGCCCAAAAAGTGGTTTTTGAGTGGTTGATTTTGGAACCAAACACCTCACAGAATGTGTCAAGGCACCCCCAAAAGGTTTCAATGCTGGCCAAATCAGTATGCACAAATGCATTCATGTCATCTGCAAATAGCCTTATGATCATATGGCCTTTGTTGAGAGGTAAAAATAGACCTTTAATATGGCCCATTTACATGTGATGTTGCACAAGATAGCTGAGCCCCTCCATGCAAATAGCAAAAAGTAGAGGGGCCAATGGGCACCCTTGCCTAATAGATCATTTTAATCTGATAGCATTTGATAATTAACCGATGATATGTATTTGCATAGATGCATTTCCCAGTAATGTAGCGATCATCTTAGTTAATTTTTGACTGCATCCAAGTTCTTTAAGAGATGGAAGAACAAAGTCCCATTCAAGCCTGTTGTAGGCTTTGTCAAAGTCAATTTTTAAGGAATACTACATCTTTCTTAGACTCTTCAACAAAATCAAGACCTTCCCAAATATCAATAATGGATTCCAATATTGATCCACCCTTCATGATACCTTTTTGGTCCTTACCAAGCCACCTCTTCAAGTGGCAAGAAATTCTGTTGGCAATCAAGAATCTTCTACCGAGTTTGAAGCATCATGATCGGGCACCAATTTTCAATCCTGTTCTTCTTATCTTTTTTATGGATAATCTTGATGACCCCATTCTTTAGGCATTTGGGAAGTGCACCAAAAGAGAATGCCTCTTGCCACACCAAGCGCTACAAAGTGGCCACCACATGTGTCAAAGATTTGAAAAACGCATTTGTGAGGCCGTCAAGGCCCGGGCTTTTTTTCCCATTGGGGAGCATATCGATAACTTCAAGAATCTCATTGTTTGAAATGGGTACATCAAGGGGAGACTTTAGATTATGCGATATTTTTGAGGGAGAGACTCTTGAGATGCTCGCCATGCAATCCGGCCTATAGGGAGAAAGGGATGTCAAAACCCCTAGGAGCTAAGTAAATTGGTTGACAATAATAACACGATTCTCTTCTTTTGTTTTGCATTCGACCCCATTACTACCTATCAAGAAGGGAATAGAGTCTCTTTTTTGCTTCCACACATCTCTTTAGTTGGACGGCCTTACTTGAAGAAAGACTCCATCTCCCTCCTCAAAGGATCAAGGAGATCTCTTCCTATGAGCATACTCTTTTGCCCTATCAATGGCTTGCTGCATCTTAGCTTTAGCTATTTGTAAGTTTTCTTAGAGGTTCACTAAGAACTGCTAAGCACTAGGACATTTCTTTGGCATTCCTATGATACTGGGACTATTGGGATTTAGGTCCATTTGAAAACAAGACATCCATGTAACCTTGTAAGGCCTATTGTTATAAGCAAAATCTACTAGTGGCATATAACTATCCCAATCTATCTTCTTCTGAGACACATATGCCCTCAACATGCCCTCTAGAATCTGAATGACCCTCTTGATCTAACCATCTAGTTTTTGGATGATCACCGCTACTCATCTTCAATGACACTTTCAATTGATCAGAAACAAACTTCTAGAAGTGTCCTGTGAATTTGACATCTCTATTTGAAACAATGGATGTTGGTAATCTATGCAATCTAAAGACATGTTGGATAAACAACTCTACTCCCTATGGAGCTTCTATCGTCTCCTCTGTGGATATGAAATGAGGCATCTTCATTAGTCTATCTGTCACAACTAGGGTAGTATCCCAATTCCTTTCGATCCGTAGTAACCCGACTATGAAGTCCATGGATGCAATTTCCCAGTTATGATCTAGAATCTATAAAGGATGCAAAAGACTTGGTCTCTTTACCCTTTTTGTCTTGTTGATTTGACACATATAGCATTGTTGAAGGTAAATATGGACTTCTCTAGCTAATCCAAGCCACCAAAATCTTCTTCTATCAAGCTGTATTGTCTTATCAACAACAGGATGTCATGCACAAGTCACATCATGGTTATCATGCATGACTTTTCTTCTCAAATCTTTGCAATCTGGTACGCAAACCATTCCTTTTTTTATTACTATTCTGTTCTCTTAGAATACAAACTAGACTTGTTTGTTCTGCTAGGGGGAAGAAACAGCTCGAACCGCCTGGTCTCCTATGATAGAGTCATCAGTAATGGCTCAAATAATCTATAACAAATGTGGATCTTTGATCTGTGCTTCCTTTATCTCTTGAAGCAACGAGCTTTCTAGAACTATAAAGCTCAATTGATACATTATCCGTGATAATGCATCAGCTATTGTATTCTCTGCCTCTTCTATATAGGATTTCCATGTGAAACTCATGCATCAAGTCATCCCAAGGAACCTATCTGCCTCAAAGATTTGGCAGACTACAAAAGTACTTAAGTGTATGGTGATCTGTGTATACCTTAAAGTCTGCACCATAAAGATAGTGTCTCTAGACTTTAAGTGCATGCACCACTACATACAACTCATGTTCATGCACTAGCTAATTGCATTGTGCACTACTTGATGTCTTTGCTTTCAGAAGCTATTGGTTTGCCATCTTGGCTCAAAACTATCCCTATGGCTATACCACTAGCATCTGTCTCTAACTCAAAAAGTTTCTGTGGATCTACCACTTTGAGTATAGGAGCCTCTGAAACATCTTGTTTCAGAGTATTAAAACTTTCTTCCTTTTCTTGCTTCCATGCAAATTGAACTTTTCCTTGAAGCAAGTTCTTCATAGGCACTACTATCAACGAATAAGAAGAGATGAATTTTTTATAGAAGCCAGAAAGTCCTAGAAATGATTGTAACTGCCCCTCATCATTAGGAGTAGGCCAAGCTTAAATAATTGAGACCTTCATGGAATCCATCTGAACCCCATTGAATGAGACCAAATGCCCTAGATACTCTATCCTCGAAAGAAACAATTGACTCTTCTCAAGATTAACATACACGTGATTCTCTCTTAAAACATTCAATAATAATCTTAGATGATTCTCATGCTCATGGACAGTCCTACTATACACTAACAAATCATCAACAAAATCAACAACACACTTTCCAATTAACATTCTCAAAATGTCATTCATTAGCATCATAAATGTAGCTGGTGCATTAGTCAAACCAAATGGCATGGCCAAATACTCATAATGCCCAAAATAGGTCCTACACGCTATCTTATGTAAGTCATGATCTCTTACTCTAATCTAATGTAGCCACTTTTTAAATCTATTTTACTTAATACGATGGCTCCACCTAGAGCATCTAAAAGATCATCTATCTTGGACATGGGATATCTGTGTCTGATAGTCATTTTATTGAGTGCTCGGTAGTCAACACACATCTTATAAGATCCATCTTTCTTCTCCACAAATAGAACTAGTTTGTAAAGGGTGAATATCTAGGTCTAACCAACCCTTTCTACAGGTAATCATCCATATTTTGTCGACTTCATTATCCTCTTGAAAACTCACTCAAAATGGTGGCGGAACAATCGGACTTGCTCCTCATACCAATTAGACTGTATGCTCTATGTTCTTGTAAGAAGGGAAACCTGACGGTAATTCTTTCAAGAATAACTCTTGAAATTCTGGTCTAGCTTTCTCTCAAAGTGCTAGAGCATTCCAACTAGAGTCTCCATGATAGCGTGAATCCATCATAATACACGATCAATATACAAAATAAAGAAAATTAAATACTAACAATAAATCTTGAGCAACTTGGTAGTAGTTACCAATCGAGTCTCTTGGAGATCTGGGTCTCCATGGATCAGTAGTTGCCTCCCCTCATGCTCAAACTAATACACATGCGAAGCAAAGTCAATGACTAGTCTCTTCCTTGCATGCCACTTCTTACTTAGGACTACATCAAAACATGCTAGTATTGCTATGTCAAAATTGAATCTATCCTCAGAGGACTCGATTTGAATAGGCAAATAAAAAACTCATCAATCCCATGTCTCAGTTCTCATTCCATCGGCTAACTCTACTATGTGGGTATACTCTGATCTCATAGTCTCTATATGTATCCTCTTAACTAGTTGGGAACTAATCACATTATGTGGAAACCTAGTGTCAAAGAGTACCTTGAGAGGCTATCTTGCCATAACTCCCCTCATGACAATGAGTTTGGTATCTATAACCTGATATCCTTTCTGTGCCATTGGCAAAAGCACAACATGTAGCACAATAGGGACCTTCTTTGAGAGTATCATGGCCACTATGGGAGATGAAATAAGGGATGGGGAATTTCCAAAGTCCTGATCTCCATCACTCCATGCATGAGTGTAATTAATAACTATGGTGGATGCTATCTTCTTTTCCTTAGGATAGTTCTTCAATAGGTGCTGCCCTCGACACCCATAGCATAACCCCTCTTTCATTGCCTTCTCTTTCTATTGGGGGCTAAGAATAGAATTATTAGAAGCCCTCTTAGGGAGAGCAGACACTTTTGTTTTACATCCTACATTGATCATGTGCATCTACTTAGCCCCTCAAGAAGGTTGTGCACTGATTGATCCAAGAGTAGGTGTGTGGAAGGATCGACTTACCTTAGGCCATGAGGACCTCTGCCCCTAGGAGCCTATGCCCCTATGGCCATCCTTATAGACTAAAGCCATCCCTGATGATGTAGATCATTCCATTCGTGATGTAGATTTACATGATGCACTTATTGATGAGAGAGCTGATATTCTGAAAACACTTTGAGAGTAAGCATATGAATGAAGGAAACTCCATGGATAGTTTTATGAAAAAGATCAAAGATTTGAAGGAACAATTGATTTTTGTTGATGAAGTCTCACCTAAGAGTTCACTTTTATAGACTGCTTGGAATGGTCTCCTTGATTCATATTAGAGTTTTGCTTTTACTCTTTGTTGTGAAAGGCTCCAAATGTCTTAACATTTGAGGATTTGGTCTCTGTTCTATTCCAAGAAGATCAGTCTAGGTAGAATAAGACATTATGCATGTTACATATCAAGCTTTCTTGGTTAGTCACAAGGGCAAAGGAAAATGGAGCTCTTCTACTAGTAAGCAAAAATCTACTAATTCTACACAATCAAAGAAGGATGATAGAGACGTGAAAAAAATAGAAAACCAAAAATCCTTTTTCAAGTACTATAAAGGAAATGATCATGTCATAGTGAGTTGTCCAAAATTGGCTGCTAAAGAAGCAAGAAAGAAAGAGGCATCAATGGTTATTATAGAGGCCTCTACACCCACAATAGGGTGTCTGCTAATCTCGTGCAAAATGAAGAATGGGAATTTATCATTGTTTTTAGTTATGACCCATCTTCTCATGAACATTGTATGTCTATAGTAGACTTAGACGTTTGATAATTTGATAGTGCGCTAACAACTCCTCTTATCCTATCATGGGAGTTGGGATCCAAAGACATGTATGACACTTTGTTTACTCTTTTAATAGGTGCAAAGTCTAGGGCTTGTCCTAATGAGACAAGTTCCCAACCTTTACAAGTTTCATGTGATGATGTAGATCATTCCATTTGTGATCTAGATTTACATGATGCAATTGTTGATGAAAGAGCTGATATTGAGGTGGAAAAAACTATGCAAAAATGGCTTGTGTAGACTTTGCATGAAACCAAACTAGATGCACCTTTGTCATATTGTACTTGTTCTAGCTCTCATAGTGCTTCTTTGGCATCAGATTGGTATCATATGGCTCCCTCTAGACTCTCTGATGCAAATGAGGCTATTTTGTTTGATGAAGCACAAAATTTAGAAAATTGGATGGCTGTTATGCAATCAGAATATGATGCTATAATGAACAATGGTACATGGTCTTTATGTGACTTGCCTCCTAGGAAGAAGGCCATTGGCACTAAGTGGGTATACAAGATAAAGCGTAATTCTAATGGAACAGTTGATAGGTATAAGTCTAGGCTCAATGCAAAATGTTATGCTCAAGAAAGAGGCACTGATTTTGATGAGACCTTTGCTCCTAAATGCCAAATGGCTACTGTTCATAGCATCTATCATCATGGTTTGAATATACATCACTTGGACATTAAAACTCCATTTGTGAATGGTGATTTGCATGAAGAAGTGTATGTTTTTCATCCCTAAGGCCTTGTGTAGAAAGGGCATGAAAACCAAGTGTGGAGCTTCAAAATAGCATTATATGGTTTGAAGCAAGCACCACGTGCTTGATATGAAAAGATACTTACCTACTTGATCGCACATGGTTTTGAAAATAGTCCAAGAGAGAGCACCTTATATGTTAAGCATGCTAATGATGTGCTTCTGATCATTGTTGTGTATGTTGATGACATGCTACTCACAAGTCCTCATGAGAAGCATACTGCTAATTCTAAGGCTGATTTGCATGCCTCATTTGACATGTCAGATTTGAGGCATTTGCATCATTATTTGGGCATTTAGTTCATGCAAAGTTGATGGCAGGATAGTTTTGTCTGAAACAAAATATATTCACACGTTATTGCAGTGTTTTGGCCTTGAAGTTTGCAAACCTATTGCCACTCCTACGGAGACAAGTTTACGATTGAGTCTTCATGATGGTGGAGATGCATTTGATGCTCTTGTTTATCAGTAGGCTGTTGGATGCTTGATTTACTTATGGATTACTTGGCCAGATATTTAGTTTGCTTTCTTACAAATGTGCAAGTTTATGCATTGCCCAAGTGTCAAGCATTGGCATGCAATTAAGCACATCTTTCGCTACTTAAGTGGTACACGATGACTTGGATTGTTTGATCCTAAGGGGGGATCACGGCTACTAGATTTACATGCTTTTTCTCACTTTGACTAGGATCATTGCTGTGACACTCATGGAATATTGTGCAGGTTGTTGAGAGACGTCCTTTAACACTTGTAAACACAATTGCCAAAGGTGATTCAGACAACATTTAAGATGATGATATTCTTCATGTTCCTATTCATGTTGCAGTTCCTGGT
The DNA here is from genome assembly GCA_020310875.1 of Ceratopteris richardii. Lineage (NCBI taxonomy): Eukaryota > Viridiplantae > Streptophyta > Polypodiopsida > Polypodiales > Pteridaceae > Ceratopteris > Ceratopteris richardii. The sequence goes on along the minus strand of CM035419.1, from coordinate 117,201,591 downwards.
GCAACTACTTTAGAGAAAACTTGTTAGGATGGTAGAGATGTTCAGGCGGATGCATTGATAGGGTTCTCTATCAAACATGACATTCTTTCTCACATTTTCTCTTGCAAAATATCTAAGGATGCTTGGGATACACTTATCATTTTATGACCCGCAAGGAATGAGGCTCGTGTTGCTTACCTCGAAAAACACTTGGAGAGTGAGCACGTCAATGAAGGAGACTCCATGGATAATTTTGTGACAAAAATAAAAGATTTGAAGGGGCAATTGATTTTTGTTGATGAAGTCTCGCTTGACAGCTCACTTTTGTAGAATGATCTGAATGTCCTTCGTGATTCATATCACAGTTTTGCTTGTACTCTTTTTTTGATAATGAAAGGCAATTCAAATGTCTTAACATTCTCTACTCTATTGCAAGAAGATCAATCTAGGTAGAACAAGTTCATTATGCATGTTGCAGATCAAGCTTTCTTGGTTAGTCAAAAGGGCAAAGGAAAATGGAGCTCTTCTACTAGTAAGAAGAAATCTCCTAATTCTACACAATGAAAGAAGGATGATAGAGATGAGAAGAAAATAGAAAAGAAAAAATGTTTTGCAAGTACTATAAAGGAAATGATCATGTCATAAAGAGTTGTCCAAAACTAGCTGCTAAAGACGCAAGAAAGAAAGAGGCTGCAATGGTTATTGTAGAGGCATCTACACCCAAAATAGGGTCTACTAATCTTGTGCAGAATCAAGAATGGGAATTTACCACTGTTTCTAGTTATGACCCATCTTCTCATGAACAGTGTATCTCTACAGTAGACTCAAATGTTTGAGACTTTGATAGTGCACCAACAATTCCTCTTCTCCTATCATGGGAGTTGGTAAGAGCATTGTGACTATTGCTGATGGTGGTTCTTTAACACTATCAATGCTTTAGTTATGTGAGGGATCAAAAAGAATATGTTATTAGTTTTAGCTTTAGCCAAGATTGGATAAGTTGTGAAATTTGTTCATGATAGATGTACAGTTCATGATATGTCAAATGGCGATGTCATTATTGCTTCTAGAATTTTAGGTCATGGGTTGTATAAGCTCATAGATGATGAAAAATCTATGATTCATTTAGCATGTATAGTACATGATCCTTAGGCTATGTTAGATGCAAAGATTTGGCATGCACACTTTGGTCATCTAAATTTTGCTAGTTTGCTACACCTAAGGAAATCTCAAATGGTGTCCTCTCTGCCCAAACTTGAGGCACCTAGTAAACATGTTTGTGAAGGCTAAATTTTTGGCAAAATGCAATGTTCTTCACTCCCAAAAGATGGTTTAGTTTGAGTTACTCAAAAATTGCAACTTGTTCATAGTGATGTCTGTGGTCCTATGTAGACACCCCCCTTTGGGAACTATCTTTACTTTGTGACTTAACATTGATGATTTCTCCATGCATGCATGGGTATATCGATTTAAACCAAATTCCAAAGTGTTTATGTGCTTCAAACAGTTTTTGGTTTTGGCTAAAAATCTATCATCATGTAAAATGGGCAACCTACATTTTGATCGAGGGGGGAGTATATGTCTTTTGATTTCAATGCATTTCTAGCCGAACATGGGATGTCAAGAGTCAGGCTTTACCTGATAGTTTTTGGCTTGAGGCTGCTTTGTGTGCACCATATATACTTAACAGGTGTCCCACTAAAGCATTGTAGTCAATCACTCCATATGAGGCTCACATGCATATTTTTGGTTGTTTGGCATATGCATTAGTTCTTGAACAAAAACACTTGAAATTGGATAATAAAGGAGTGAAATGTATTTTTTGGTACACTTTTGAGAGCAAAGGCTATCATTTGTATCATCCAAAGACTAAACGCATTTTGGTTAGCCATGATGCTGTTTTTGTGGAAGATGCTATTTTGCCATTACTTTCATGTACAAAGGAGATATCACTTAGCTCCAAAGACATGTATGATACTTTGTTGCTTATTTTTATAGGTTAAAAGTCTAGTGTTAGTCCTAATGAGGCAACTTTTCAGCCTTTATAGCTTTCGTGTGATGATGAAGATCATTCCATTCATGATCCAAATTTACATGATGCACTTGTTTGCAAGAGAGCTCATATTGAGGAGGCAAAAGTATTCCAAAAAGGTTGATGCCCAGGAAGGAGGCATTGATTTTGATGAGACCTTTGCTCCTACATGCTAAATGACTACTATTCATAGCAGTTGTCATCATGGTTGGAATGTACATTAGTTGAACATTAAGACTGCATTTGTGAATGGTGATTTGCATGAAGAAGTGTATATTTTTCATCCCCAAGTCTTTGTGCAAAAAGGGCATGAACACCAAGTGTGCATTTTGGAAAGGGCATTATATGGTTTGAAGCAAGAACCATGTGCTTGATATGAAAACATACATGCCTACCTAATTGCACATGGTTTTGAGAAACGTCCAACAGAGAGCACCATATATGTTAAGTGTGCTAATGATGTGCTTCTGATCATTGTTGTGTTTCTTGATGACATGCTACTCACTAGTTCTCATGAGAAGCATATTGCTGATTTTAAGGCTGATTTGCATGCCTCATTTGACATGTCAAATTTGGGGCATTTGCATCACTATTTGGGTAGTGAGTGCATGCAAGTTGATGGCAGAATAGCTTTGTGTGAAACAAAATATATTGACACATTATTGCAATGTTTTGACCTTGAAGTGTGCAAACCTATTGCCACTCCTTTGGAGACAAGTTTACAATTAAGTCTTCATGATGTTGGAGATGCATTTGATGCTATTCTTTATGATCAAGCTGTTAGATGCTTGATTTACTTATGCATTACTTGGCGAGATATTCAATTTGCTATCTCATAGATGCACATGTGTATGCATTGCCTAGGTGGGAAGCATTGATAGGCGATTAAGCACATCTTTTGCTACTTGAGTGGTACCCGGATACTTGGATTTTTTTATCCCAAGGGGGGATCAATACTGCTAGATTTAAATGTTTTTTCTGACTCTGACTGGGCTCATTGCTATGACATGCATGTGTCCACTAGTGGCTTTTGCTTCAAGCTTGCTAGCTCATGTATATCTCGGTTGAGCAAGAAGTGGCCTACTATGGCCACCTCGAGTTATGAGATTGATTATAGGGAAACTTTCACAAGGATTGTTGAGTGAGTGTGGCTCAAATGCCTTATGGCTCATTTGGGTGTTGGTCAATCTTCTACCACCACCATCTTCATTGATAGTCAAAGTGCATTGGTAGTTGCAAGGAACTCTGTGTTCCATGCATGCACGAAGCACATTGAGGTGCATTATCATTATGGTAAGGAGAGGTTCTCTATTGGAGAGATCAGCTTGGCATATGTGCCCACACAAGAGGACATTGCAGACCTTTTCACGGCGGCTCTGCCTAGGGCGACGTTTGAAGCTTTTTGCAAAGCTTCGGGCTTATTTCCTTTGCTGGATTGATTCCACATAGCTTGGCACTTCCTTATACATGATTACTAGCTCCTTGTTTAGTGCATCAGTCCCAGGGGGGGATTTGTTGATATATTTAGGTAGTGATCTGTGTGAACACTCTAAGACCACTGGGGCACTTTTCTCCCTCTTTTGGAGGTTTTTCTTCACTGGCTTGTATATATGCCTATTACCCTAACTAGTTACTTATCTTTGTAGATTCTAATGGTAATACATTCAGTATTTTGTGTTGTGTTCCAAGCACTTTGGACTTTTCTTTCAATTGCTATGCCCATGCATGCGTGGAGAAATCATTGAAATAAAAATAGTTCCCAAAGGAGGGTGTCTCCATAGGATTGCACACATCACTATGAACAAGCTGTAGTTTCTAAGTAGCTCAAACCAAACCATCTTTTGGGAATGCTGAATGCTACATTTTGCCCATAATATAGCCTTCATAAACATGTTTACTAGGGTGCCTCAAGTGTGGGAGAGAGGACACCATTTCCAATTTCCTTAAGTGTAGAAAACTAGCAAAATTCAGATGACCAAAGTGTGCATGTTAAATCTTTGCATCTGACATAGCCTAAGAATCATGTACTGTACATGCTAAATCATTCAAAACTTTGTAATAGTCTATGAGCTTATATAGCCCATGACATAAAATTCTATAAGCAATAATGGCATTTCCATTTGACATATTATGAACTACACATATGTTATCAACAAATTTCACAACCAATCCAATCTTGGCTAAAGCTAAAAGTAATAACACATTCTTCTTCATCACTCGCATAGCTAAAGAACGTGAGTGTAAAAGAACCACCATCGGTAGTAGTGAGAATTATCTAAGGAACTCCCATGATAGGATAAGAGGAGGTGTTAGCGCACCATCAAAGTATCAAACATCTAATTCTACTGTAGACATACACTATTCATGAGAAGATGGTTCACAACTACAACCACAAGTAAATGCCCATACTTCATTATGTCAGAGGTTAGCGCACCCCGTTTTGGGTGTGGATGCCTCTATAACAACCATTGTAGCCTCTTTCTTTCTTGCCTCTTTAGCAGCCAATTTTGCACAACTCTTTATGACATGATCATTTCCTTTATAGTACTTGCAAAAGAATTTTTGGTTTTCTGTTTGCTTCTTGTCTTTGTCATCCTTCTTTGATTGTGTAGAATTAGCATCTGTTTGCTTACTAGTAGAAGAGCTCCATTTTCTTTTTCCCTTCTAACTAACCAAGAAAGCTTGATCTGCAACATGCATAATGGACTTGTTCTGCCTAGACTGATCTTCTTGCAATAGAACAGAGACTAACTCCTTAAATTTTGGTACATTTTGATTTCCTTTCATCATCAAAAGAAGAGTAGAAGAAGAACTCTGATATGAATCGGGAAGACCAGTCAATTCACTCTGCAGGTGGAGAGAGATGGTGGATGCAACCTGAAGATGAACTGGTGCTGCTACAACCAGCTTCACACCAGCCATATGAGACTTTAGAGTTGGTTAGTAGACCCTTTGAGCTTCCGAAATCCACAAAAAAATTACCCAAGTGCTTTGGAACAAGTATCTCAAAAGTTTGAGTGAAGACAAACTAGTTGAAAGATGCCTAGCTCCCAAAACTTGCTATTTTTATACATACACCTATTGGAAAAAATGAATAGCTTCTAAAGTTTACTATTCTAAGTGAGTTTACTAGAGAACCAATCACAGAAGAAGTAAATGATGAATGTATAGATTCACGTATGATTACAACCACATTGGCAATGAGTATTTACAAAATGGGAGTAGGATGATAGAGCTATGGAGTAAGCTCTTCACTATCTACAAATAGGCATGAAATGGGCACGAATCAAGCACTACTTTGGCGACTTCCTTCTTGCTCCTTTTATAGCTACTTTTGGAGGTACTTTTGAATTTGAATTCAAATGACTTCACCTAAAAGTGGCGCTAGGAAATATTTCCTTAGCTAATTGATTTAAGTTTTAAGGTAGTTAGAGCCACATATTTTCCTTTTACATCATGGATGACTTAAGCCATTCTTTCTTTTACAATTACAAGAGATAAAATGTACTCGTTTACAAGAAGTGCTCATATGTCTACACATATGACTACAAATGAACATCGTATCAAGCATGTACGCTTGGGAAAAATGCACCAATAGCTCCCCCTCAAGCGTAACATGCTTGACCTCCAAATAATTCTTCAATTGTCCTTGATTTCTTGCAAGCCAATCATCAACTTGAATCTACACAATTTTGTACCATCAAGAGCTTTCATCAACATGTCTCCACATTGCATATCTATAGAGACATAGGATAGTTGAATATCCTTGGTCATAAGCTTCTCCCTTACATAATGGTAGTGGACTTCAAAATTCTTGGTTCTAGCATGGTATACCGGATTAGCTGCAAGACGTAGTGAGCTTGTGCTGTCACCAAAAATGTGAGGTGTTGAAGAATGAAGTCCAAGATCTCTATACAAAGATTTTAACCACATGATTTCTTGAGATGCATTAGTCAAACCTCTATATTCGGCTTCAGTAGAAGATAATGCCATTGTTGGTTGCTTCTTGGATGTCCACGAAATGATTTTTGAACCTACAATTGATACATACCTAGATGTGCTTCTTCTATCATCTCTAGATCCGTCCCAATCTGCATCTGAATAGGCCTTTAGCTCAATATCAGAAGAAATGGATAAAACAAACCTTCATTCATGGTCCCCTTTAGGTACTTGAGTACTCTCTTGGCTGCTTCCATATGTGGTGTTCTCGGCTTATGCATAAACAGACTCAATATGCTAGCACTATAGCATATATCCACCCTTGCGAGTGTTGAATAGTTAAAACTTCCAACCAAGCTTTAATAGCTTGTGATGTCTTGAATTGGCTCTCCTTCAGGAGCACTAAGCTTATGATTTTGCTCCATAGGTGTACTTGCACACTCGATGTCTTCCATCTTGATCTTGATGAGCATGTCATGCACATAATTCCTTTGTCTGATGTATATACCTGAACCTATGTAGATTAACTCCAATCCAAGAAAATAAGTGAGAGGTTGAAGATCATTTATTTTGAACTCTTCCTTCATTTGGCTCTACCTGTTTGATTCCTTCAAGATCATTCCCTGTGATAATGATATCATCAACATACACGCATAGATAGATCACTTTAGATCCATTCGTCTTTATGAACAAAGAGGTATCCGCCTTTCTATCTTTGAATCCTTGGTCCTACAAATAAGTCACCAATCTAAAATTCCAAGCTCTTGGAGCTTTCTTCAATCCATACAAGAATTCCTTTAATTTGCATACATAGTTAGGATGATGTGCATCCTCATATCCAGGAGGTTGTGCCATATACATTTCCTAAAAAATCCATCGATTTAAGAAAGCGTTCTTTACATCAAGTTGATAGACCTTCCAATCTCTAGATGCAGCAAGACTAATGAAACCCTAATTGTAGGCATTTTTGCAACAGGATAGAAAGTATCCTCATAATAAATACCATGGGTTTGAGCAAATACTCTAGCAACTAACCTTGCTTTATGTCTATTTATACTTCCATCTGGATTCCTCTTGATTTTGTATATCCAATGGGATCCAATTACCTTCATAGATGGCTTGTTACGTACAAGCCCCAAAGTGTCATTCTCCTTCAGGCTTCCATTTCTTCATCCATTGCATCTTTCCAAGCTTTCTTGCTATGTGCTTCTTCAAATGTGGTAGGTTCTTCATATTGGTTAAATCCTTTACAATGTAGACTGAGTGCTTGGTGACAAAAGAAGTATCATAACCATACCTCTCTGGTTTCTTCTTCTCCCTTGAAGACCTTCTAAGTGGTTGATGTGAGCTCTCTGGTCCATATGTAGCATCTTGCATCTTTGCTTTACCTTTTCTCTTCCATAGCTTTACTCTTTCCACGTCTTCTAGGTCAATCTCCGAAACACTTTCTTCAATTTGATTTGTCTCCTTTGGTTGAAGTGATGGAAAATCTTCGTCCAAGTCATAAGGCAGCTTGACTTTCATGTCATCATCAATCCAGGTTTTTTTGTCATAAAAAATTACATCTCGTCATAGAAAATCCTTTATTAGTTGGATTATACAATCTATATCCTTTCTGGTTTTGATCATAACCAATAAATATGCACTTATCTGCCTTGGGATCCAATTCCCTCTTACTTGAGAAGGAATGTGAGCATATGCTAAGCATCCAAAGATTTTACAATGCTCTAGACTAGGTCTTCTTCCATTCCACACTTCATATGGAGTGGTTCCATCTAGTGACTTAGATGGAAGTCTATTTATGAGATATGTGGCTGTAGACAGAGCCTCTACCCATAGGTAGTTTGGCAATCCCTTTTCATTGAGCATGGACCTTGCAACTTCAATAATAGCTCTGTTTGTCCTCTCTTCTACACCATTTGTCCTCTCTTCTACACCATTGAGTTCGGGTGTATACCTTGTAGTGACTTCCCATTTAATGCCTCTTTCATGAAAGTAGGCATCAAATTCAGAAGAGAAGTATTCTACTCCACCATCTAATCTGATTCTTTTCAAAGTCCTACCTATTTGGTTTTCAACAAGAGCAACATACATCTTAACACAATTAAAAACTTCATCCTTGTGCTTCATGAAAAACAGAATGGTCCACTTGCTACAATCATCTATGAAAGACACATAGCACTTTGAGCCTGATATAGATGTCTCTTTAATTGGACCCCACACATCCGTGTGCACTAGATCCAAAAGATTTTGATACATGTATCCCTTCTTATTGAAAGGTTGTCTATGAGGCTTGCAAGATTGACAAGCATCACACTTATAAATCATGTATTGCCTTGTGATATTAGGCAAACTAAGTACACTTTGGTCCCTACAAATTTGCTTGAGTGTCCTCTCACCAATGTGAGCAAGCCTTTTGTGCCATATCTCCAACTATGTTAGAGTTTGAGATCCATATCTAAATAAGGCTATGTTCTTTGTATCGTGCACTTCAAAAGTGAAAAGCCTCCTTGTCTTTTCTCCTTTGGAAATCCTTCTAAAGCCTTGCCTTGGGTCTTCAACATATGCTCCAAATCAGTTGAATCTAACGTGCAATCCTTTTTCAACAATCTGCCCAGCACTTAAATTTTTGGTAATTGTAGGGACAAACAAGACTTTGCTTAAGAGGTTCATATTCCTATCAGATGTCTTCACATTACCTATCTTCTTCACCGAGTGCTTTGTATCATCTCCTGTTTGCACTTCATGTTTGTTGTGAGGATCTTCCAAATCAAAAAGTAAAGCCACATTTCCTGCTACATGATTTGAGCATCACGAATCAATGTAAAAGATGTGATCATCATCCTCACCCTTCTTCCCTGATAGATTCATAATCAATAATGAATCTTATTGACTTTGGTCCTCTTCATAGTTATCGTAATCTCTTCTTCATCTATGATCACTTTGATAGTTGTTGTTGTAGTTGTTGTTGTAGCCTCCATGTTATTTGCCTCTATTTGATCCATAGCCACCTCTATTGAATCCTCTTCCTATTGAGTTCCTCAAGTTCTTGAAACATTCTTCAGTAGTATGATTAGATAAGCCACATACATTACAAGGTTGAGATGATTGGAATCTCCATGTGCCTTGCTTTCCACCTATGCCTCTTCCTCTAGCTCTTCGTTTACCTACAAAGTTTTCTTGGAAAGAGCTATCTTCATCTTCATTCTTCTTATTCTTTGATTTCTTTTTGACCTTAGCTTTATCAGAATATAAGGCATAAGTTTGATTACGTCTTGAGAACTCACCACCTTTTCTAATCTTTGCCTCATGAGTGAAGAGTTGTTCCACGAGTGTGTTGAAGGCCAAATTGGCCACCTTCGCTACTTCTGACTTCTCACGCACTTACACTATGCCCGACTCGGGCATCATGGCCCCTACTTGGGCCACCCTAGGAGAGGTGCCCAACTTGGGCTTCATGATGCCCATCCTGAGAGAGGTGCCCAACTTGGGCTTCATGATGCCCAATTTTCACTTCTACATCCGGTTTCTCGTAAAAACGTTTCTTACCTTTTTCCTTATTGTTCAAGTGTAAATGATCAATTTTTACCTCTTTCTTGCCTCCTTGTGCTTATTCTATAGAATGCTTATTTATCTCACATATTTCAACTATGCAACATTCCACACTATGCATCATCTAATTTAAGAGAGTATCATCTTTATGAGGTACAGAAGGCATTACCTCAGTGTCCATTGTATACACATTTTCCTTGGCACTATCACATCCTTGCCACAAGTGTATTTGCAATTGATTATTAGCCTTTGTAGAAATATCATGTGTACCTTTTCAATGATGTCCATTGGTGCAACTCAATGTTGATATCCTAGTGTTAAAGTAAACAGTGCTGCCATGATGAGGGCTAGGTTTAATTTTAGCATAGTCAGGAGGTATCACGTTGACGCAAGAGCCATCATCTACAATGAAACTTGTCAAATTTTCACTTTTTGTGGAAACATATGGTCATGAGATTTTGTACTCTGCTAATGGTGTAGGGGGAAAATCCATTGTCAACCCATCTATCTTAGGTGGTGGGTTCAAGTACGCAAAATCTATGACTTTGAAGTTATCATTTGTCACCTTTGCATTCATTTTTATAAGTTAGAATAAACTCACCATGTGGTGAATTCCCTTCAAAATTTCCTCAATATTTACCTCCTGAGTAGTTTCTTGAAGGTGAATAGGTTGATGCTTTAGTGAATTCCTCACTTTGATGTAGGCTTTTTCAATGGCCACTGCATCCTCCAAATAAGTCCTCTTGCCTTCTTCTATTTCCTTAACTCCCTGTTGCTCTTCTCCACAAGTTGTTTTCACTTTTCTAGCCATCATCATCATAGACATTGTTGTTACCATTAATGTCAATGTGAAATGCAAAATGGATATTGAACACTTTTGTATATGCTCTTTAATAAAACATAAAGTGGCTTTGTGAGCGACAGACTCCCATTTTGATCGCATTTGTGTGACCTAAGGAATCTATGTTCATGCTCTCTGTGTACTATGTTTTTCTGCCTGTTCTGCATGTTCTGTGGGGAGTATTGTTTGTGGCATCTAGAGCTCAGTTTTGTACTTTGAGAGTATTGTAATGGAGCTCTCTAGAAGGACAATCCATTGAGGTGTATCATTATCAAAAGGCCAGGTCCTGTGCCCACAAGGTCATAAGGTCATTCTCATTATTTTATCACTTTCATAGATAATTCTAGCATAAAAGTCTATGTAAATCCTATCAAATCAAAGTATGGCGTATTCCCTACCTTCAGAAGATGGCTTGCTTGAGTTGATAGTGAAAAAGGAACTAAGATAAAAAAGGAAATAAGTTCAACGATTTATCCTCCTTAGACTCCAGTATAGAAAGTTGTAGCTAAAAGGATGAATATAACTATTCAAGATACTACATCATGCAAACCTTTCACACGGCATTGGGTATGATTATCCTTTCATCTAGTACTGCCAAAGGTATGAAAGTGGCACAAGTGTTATGTATAGGAACCCACCATATTATGATCAACTTTGAGTTTTTGGGTGTGAAGAATATGTTCATACACCCAAGACTCATAGAAAAAATCTAGACCATAATTCAAAGAAATGCATTTTTCTTGGATATGGTTGAGAAGGAGAATTTGGATATCGCTTATGGGATCCTGAAACATGGTTAGTGAACAGAAGTAGTGGTGTCATTCTCAATGACTCCAAAATGCATAAACAACCCATTAAGGAGGTTGACGTGAAAAGAGTGGTGTTTCAGGATAATAGTTCTCTACTTAGCATGCATTAAAATGTTGCACATAGGGATGCTCAAAAGAATGTGGTATCATATTATTCTACAAATGTTCCTGTTCAGCAACCATTGAGATGCTCTGCATGTGTCTCACATCCACCTGATAGATACCTTCCACGTTTGGATTTTTTTAATGCGAACAGATGCTAGTGAGCCTTCTTACTACAAAGAGGCCATTTAGACAAAGGATCATGTCAAGTGGGAGCATGCCATGAAGCGTAAGCTAGATTCTATTCACAAGAGTGATACTTGGGATTGATTCCCTTTCCAAAGTGCAAGAAAGCTTCATCATGTAAATGTCTATACAAGTTGAAATTCACATCACATAGTGCTTCTCCAAAGTATAAAACACAACTTATTGCAAAGGCTTTTAAGCAACAACATGGTTTTGATTTCCAAGAAATATTATCTCCAATGTTCAAGATGACTACCCTTCAAATGTTGCTTGGATTTGTTGGAATGGAGGACTTAATGTATTCAAAATGGATGTGAAATTCACTTTCTTGCATGGAGATCTTACATATGAGATCTATATGGAACAACGGGATGGTTATGTAGTTCTTGGCAAAGAAAGTCTATTTTGTAAGCTGAAGAAGAGCTTATATGGATGTAAATAGTCCCCTCAACAATGGTACCAAAACTATGATGCTTTTATGAAGTCTCAAGCATTTTCTAGAAGTAATGAGGGTCATTGTCTCTACACAAAGAGATGCTAAGATGGCACCTTGATATGCTTGAAACTTTATGTTGATGATATTTTGATTTTTGGGAGATTCTCTTATGACTTGTCAATTCTCAAAAAGCTGTTGAGTCAAACATTTGATATGAAGGATTTGGAGGATGCCGAATATATTCTTGGCATGCGCATTACTTATGATAGGATTAAAAGATGCATATACTTGTCTCAAAAAGAGCACATATAAAAAGTAAATCACATATTCAATATGTAGGGTGGAAAGGCATTGAGTACACCTTCACCCACATATGTGATTCATGACAAAAATTCATTTTCAGTGTGCTATTAGTAGTCTCATGTATGCTATGATAGCTACAAGATTAGACATTCCATTTGCAATGGGAATTGTGAGCACATATATTTCTAATCCTCGCAAAAAGCATTCGGAAGCAGTCAAGATGATTTTGAGATATGTGAGTGGCACTATGGACAAGTGTCAATGATTGGGTAGAGGGAAAGAATCCATTATTGGTTGCACAAATTCTGATTATGTTGTTTGTGGAGACAATTGTAAGTCTACATCAGGGTATATTTTTCATTTTCTTGGAGGTGCTATCTCTTGGAGATCTCGTCTTCACAAATGTACATCTATTTCCACTGCAAAAGTAGATTATGTTGCAATAACTGAGGCATGTAAGGAAGCATTTTGGCTTTCCCATGTTGCTTGTGATATAGTTCTACCTCAACATGTACCTTGTTTGTTTAGTGATAGTCGTAGTGCCATCATTGGCTAGGAATCTAGTTTATCATGCAAAGATAAGCAGATTGAGGCGTGGTATCACTTCATTAGAGACGACTTAGTCATTGAGCATATTATTCTTCAGAAGTTTCATACTCGAGATAATGTTGCACATGCTTTGACTAAAGCTCTACCATAGGATATGTTTTGACACTATTCTCACCTGATGGGGGTTACTTGATCCATGGTCTTACATAGTTACTTGTATATTGTGTAACATGCCCATGTGGTGGGAGGTATAGTTTGTATATTTAAACTCAAGTATTCTTTATCAATCATTATTTTTCTCCCATAGACACTTTGGCCATGTATGGCCTTTAGTAGGAGATTGTTACCATTAGTTTCCATTTGAAAGACCCAATGGCCATCGAAAACTTTTTTATATTGTTCTTTAATCAAAGTTATAGTGGCCTAGTGAGCTAGAAACTCTAAGTTTGACCACATTTGTGTGACCTAAAATCTGGAACTGAGTTTTCTACTTTCGGGTATCATCATCGACTCTTGAGAAGAAGTCCATTAAGGTCCATCACTATCAAAAGCTTCAACTATGGATGATGAAACCACATAGTATTGTGGAGTCATACCTTCTTCTTTTGAAGAAACTACAAGCATATGGATTGGAGGGAGGTGATTGTGAGGAAAATACCTTGTATAATGATCTTTAGTGTTGGGAAATGTTGAAAAGGAGGTCCTGCAAGAGAAGAAGGATTAGGACCACAACCTGATTGAGAGATGACTCTCCTCCCAACCAAGTGCCTCTATATATAGCTCTCTCTAGGGGACTATCTTCATGGGCAGGTGGATTCTAGCCAGCCATGTGTCCTCCATGTAATTGCATGTACACCAAGTGTCCCAGTCATTTCAAGTTTACTCAAGTGGATGCTTCTAGAAGGCTCTAGATCTCTTTGGGCAAAATACTCTCCCCATGTCCCTCATGTGGATTGAATCCAAGACCTCCTCATTCACATCCTTGAGACTTAACCACTAAGCTAAGTGGATCACTTGTTCACAAGAGTAAATGACCAGCTAGTAAGTCTAGACTCGAGATCTTTGGTCATACACAAGGATTACCAAACGGTGTCAGATTTCAGATCCGTCTGAACCGGCCGGATCCCTAGATCAAAAATTTACTTTGTTACATTCTTCCCCCCTTGGAAAATATTTTTTTCCTTGAAAATAGAGATATATATCTACTATAGTCAACCCCCGAGCCTCATGTTCTAAAACTCGAAGAACATGGTCATGTTCTTAAAACTAGAAGAACATGTCTCATCTCTGTGGTGGCATTCCTATCCGAATGATTCAAAGCACTATCTCACTTTGCACTTTGATAAACTAGTCAAAGTACAAAGTAGTGAATAAATAATAAGTGTGGATCAAAAAATATCCCTGGCCAATTTATAGTTTCTTAATGTGCGATCTAGGCAACTAGGTGGATTCAAATTACTAGTCCATTTCTATGCATGATTGGTGCATGGAATTAGTAACAAAGGTGGGATTCTTATCCCTTGCAAGACTTTGAGAACTCTTGAGTCACTTGAATTTATTTTGGAGAACTTGAAGTCTAGTTGTCCCAAACATCTGACTTGGATGTTTGTACAATGGTCAACTCCTATCCAATAGTTACTTGATTTTTTCACCATACTAGAGGACTACTTTGTCCTAATGAGTTTAAAAATCCTATGTAAACTATAGGAGAAAGTTTACCATTTCCTTTGAGTCAATCATACTATAACTTGGCCAATTCAAATTCAAAATGAAAATTGTCCAACTTAGGATGCTTTTCGCAAAGACTTGAGCTAAAAGTTCTTGGGAATCGTCAATCTGATGAGCGATTCCTAACTTCTCTACTCTAGAGTATACTAGACTCTAGGAATTCATAAGAGTTATGCTAGTAACTTGAAGCAAACTCAAATGAATAAGTAAAACTTGGACTTATCATCTTTTGATGTTTGAAAAGGTTCTTGTATAGAACATCTATCTAGGATGTTTTACTTTAGTTATCTAGTTCTAACCAGCTAACCTTGGTCTTTTGCAAAAGGAATTAGATACTATATCTGAGCTAATTCCAAAAGATTTGAAAAGCGGAAAGAAATAACTAAAACTCTGTTCAACTAATTCAATCTTCAAAGATACATAAACTTGCTATGAGTCAAAGTCTAGATGACTCAAGACTTTAACTTCTCAAAGATCTGTTTCAACAGGTTATTGAAGCATTTTCTTTTTCTTTGAGAGAAATAAGCTGGATTCTCAAAAAGATTAAAAGCAACTCAAAAATATCATCCAACCACAAGATACTAGTGTGGCCTCTAACATCAGTGTGTCGACCCACTGAAGTTCTTTTGATAAGTTTTGTATTCAAATAATGCTTCACTTGAGATGAAGTTCAGGTCATATTCAGTCTTTCTGTCTCCTTATTGAATGCAATTCTTGTGCATGTCTTTGAGTCAAAAGAGTGAATATACCAAGTTACACTAGGAACTTGGTGCTTGACTTAGTTAGTCAAATCCTTGGTTGAAAATATCAACTCAGAGTCAAAGTCCAATTTTTTTCAGAAATTTATGAAATATTTCTGAATTAACAACACTTTATCTTGAAGTGTTTTAAGAAGATCTTGGAAGTTACTTACTTCATATCTTCTGCTTCCTTGATCTTGAAGTTATCTTGAAATATCTTAAGATACTACTTTTGTCCTCCTTTAATTTAAGCTTCTTCTTGGAAGTCTTAATTCCCTTGAGGATCAAACTTAACTTCAAGATCCAAACTACGACTAAAAGATAATTATCATCCCACGGTCCGATGTCCCATACCATCTTTCCAACATCAATCTTAGTATAAAATCTGGTATCCCATACCACCTTATTTTATATTCACATTAATGTGTGGGTAATACTTATCCTAAATTCTAAACATATCCTGATAGATTACCTTTTCACTTCAACTCTTTTGAAGTTTCAGGCATTACCTCTAACTTGATATTCTAGGTTTTGATCCTTTCACAAGATTGTGTCATGATCTTGTGCTTTCCTTTGGGAACCTAGAAACCTTTTGATGGAATATCCATCCTTCTTTGCTAGGGTTTTCAAATGAAAACCAATCCAAATTCCAAGTACTTGAATTTTCATAGATTCAAGTTCAATTGGTTTATTCTTGACCAATTTGTAGTGACAAGAGCTTTTGGCTTCTTGTCTTTAGATTCCTTTTTTTTTCATGGACAAGTTTGATCAAGTCTAGTTGATCTTGCTACTAAAATAAAGACTTAGTATTTATTTTTAAGATCTCCTGAAGTATCAAATGCTTCTTTGCTTACCTACAGGATATTTTGAGATCTTCCCCTAAACTTCAGTCCAAGTATACACTGATACCTCTGAGATTCCAAAGCTAAGAATCTTTGATATACCTTTAGGTTATATCAATATTTGAACTTAAGTACCAATACTTGGGGTTTGGGAGTTGGTTATAACTACTTCTAATAAATTTTTCTTGAAAGATTCTAGTCTCACATCTAGGGAAAATTTTCCTTTCAAGAACTTTAGATTCTTGCCAAGGAATTAAGTAATACCAAGCCAATGATTCGTATTGGAATTTTTTGCTTTCCAGTCTAATGATTCATCTTGGAATCTTTTTCTTTATTGGAATGAACTTTAAAAGAAATTCTTGACTTCTGGACAAGACCAAGACTTAAAGCTTTATTGCTTATCCAAAACATATTTCTTTTTAATCCAAGGAAATAGTTGACCATACTATTTTGTTTGTTCGCTTATCTTTAGGAAGTAGCTTAATTCCTTAAGATTACTTTGATATATCTTTTAGGAAAATATCTTGATTCCTAAAGGTTACTTGGGTTTCTTCTTTAAGCTCTAATTAGCTTAAATAAGACCAAGCATACTTTTCTTATCCTCAAAAAAGTGCTAAATAAAGTTTCCATACTTTTTAAAACTTTGCATCTTGACTAGAGATGAAGTCATGGAATCTAGCATCCGACGATTGAACACTAAAGTTCAAGTAATGCTAAAGTTTATTCATCTTTTGAGGTTCATCACTCATCAAGATGAAATCAAAGAACAAACTTCAAAAGCTGCATGATTTTTTCAAATTTTGAACATATCAACTATCCTCTGAACTTGAAAATATTCACATTCTTAATAACCAATCATACAAATGTGAATGCCTGTTTCTTGTATGCAAATGCATGTGAGTGCATGCACCTGTTGAAATTCTCCTTTCATGCACCAAATTTAAATCAAGCAGTTCTTGAGCTTGACATGTGTGCATCCAATCAATCATGAACAAATTATCTATCTTCTACCTTACAAAAAGTTATAAATATACATGTGCACAGACTTGAGTGCATCCTATTCCTTTTGCAAGCAAGAAGAAAATGTGCATTGTGCATGAAAACATTCTTTTGAAAGGAGAGATGCACCAACAATCATTTCTTTTGTAAATGCATACCAAACATTTCAATATGTTCGTGCTTTTTCATCGCAATATGTTTATTCTCTCTTATTTAGCTTTCATTAATTTGCATTATTTTTAATAAAATGCATCCTACATGAAAGCATGGAGAAAAACAAATATTGAAATGAAAACATAACTTGGAAAATAATTATCTTGCAATTAGCTACGTCCCTCGGTTGATCCTTGAGAAGAGCCACATAATCCTCTTTGAAGGTCTTTGCTTCTTCATGTCCTCTTCTTGAAGAAATGAAGCTTTCCTTTAGCGCTCAAAAAGAATGAATGCCAAAACATGATCCTCTGGGCCCAGAGGTTGTTTCACTTTATCTTTGAATGGTGCTTGCGACACCAATGTTGCAAGCTTTGATCTCCTCAGGTAGAGGTGCGTGGTTCGATCCCTGCCTGATGAAGCGCCTCTTCATCTTATTTTTGTTCTTTAAGCTTTGGCCTTCTTGATCACGTATCAATAAGTTAGTCTTGATGTAGAGCATCTCTCTCAACATCTAGATCACGTATCAAGTAGGGAATTTAATGTTCAACCTTGAGAGTAGGTTGAAATGGTCCTCCATTGGGTCTTGAGCATCATTTGAGGTATCCAAAGTGAAATCCAATGTCCTTCTGGTTGAAGCCAAATCAATAGACAAATTTAAGGGTAGAGGAGTGCTAAGTTGACTAGCTGAAGGTAGAGTTGACATCTTCACGCTGACTTGTGTATGAAGAGGCTCTCAAAATGCTTGAGTATGGGTCATGTATCCACTCAAAAGATGACAAAATAAGGAGAAAACAATGTAAAAAACAATTGTGTACTATATTAGGTAGCTCACATAGAAAACAATTGTGTACTATATTAGGCCTGAAGGGGAGTTCCTTATTACAAAAGTATACATTATGACATGTCTATGTGCACCTAAGCTACTTGAAAGTAAAGAGAGCAAGATGGAAACGTTGCAAGTGCACAAATAAAAACAAAACCCCAACTCCTTTAGACTCAGAATGGTTAATGTAAGTCGGCAATAATTCAAATGAGCAGTATACTGGGCTTGTGGACACTCTAGGAACAAAAAATTGGCTAAACAAATCAAAACGTATCTAAAAGAATAAGTAATCTATGCAATAGAAATCAAACAAAAAAACAATAGAATGAAATTGACTACCTGGTACTAGCAGATGCATCACAATCACTCTATAGTGGTAACTACCACTTTTAGGAACCAACACTTTGTATAGTCACCATAGAATTGTCTCCACACATAGTAGGCAAGTTGCAACAAAGTGTAGAGAGTGGCTAGGAGATGGCTTCCACTAGTAGAGAATAGAAAGAGGAGATCCAAGACTTTGATGGTATACTATGCTAAAAGATAGGAAAGAATGGTCTAGATCATAAAGGGATAGGATCCTCTAAATGAATAACAAGCCCTTGTTTATATAGACCAAAGCAGTGGCCTTGCGGAATCCTAGCCTTAACTATTGCATGCACCAAAGTGGTGGAGGAGTGGGCTAAATATGGCTCTAATATCCAACCACATTTAGGCCCAATCATACCTTTTAACAACAAAAGATCCTGATGGTGATATTCTCTACAATAATTTAGACTATAATACTTTATTGGAAAGTTATTAAAAGTTTACTCCATCACTTGCCACCCATGATAGCCCTTCTATAAATATGTGTATGAGGGTGAGGAACTGCCTTGATGTCAAAGCCCAACTCAATCTTTGTGTGGTAGTCCCCCTTGCTAGAGAGGAGGTAGTTTCCCAATTCAAGAAGTCAATGTGGTTTTTCCAAAGAAAGGAGTGGCCCATTTTGGTGAGCAAAGCATAGTGGTAGGCACCTACTACTATGTGGTCTTGATGAAGCAAGAAAAAGGGAGTCACCCATTTTGGTGAGCCAAGCATAGTGGTAGGCACCTAATTTGGTGTGATGAGGAGAATAATTGCTAGACACCCAAAATCTCAAAACGGTGGTCATCCCAAGATCCTAGAGAAAGTAGTCACCCAAGTATTTGCATTAATACATTTGGAGGTTGCACAAATTCTTGCCATGCTCCATATAGTGATCGCCAAATTTTGATGTCGAGGAGGCACTACGTGCCTCGCCCATGTCACCCTAGAGGGCTTCACCTCGCCCAAGTCATCATTGAGGGCTTTCCTTCACCCATGTCACCTTGAGGGTTTGGCCTTGCGGAATTCATCATTGAGGGCTTGATCTCACCCATGTAATCTTGAGGGCTTCGTCTCAAGGGCTTGGGCTTGCCCATGTCATCTTGAGGGCTTGGCCTTAGTCACACACATTGAAGCAGAGTTGAAGCCATAGGATACTAAACATACTCCACGAATCTTGAAAGATCCAATCTGAAGAAAATACCAATGTCTAGAAAATGGCCTCCAAAGAAGGAGAAAAATCTTCCAAGAACATGAATTGCGATTGGTTACATGACAAGGACAACATCTATGTATATAAAAGATACTCTTCTTGACTATGAGCAATTTGTGGCCTTGATGGTGAGTGAGGAAGTGAATATTGGAGGTTCAAAGGGAAATGGCAATGAATATTGGAAAGGTAAAGGAAGGAAACAAAAAGGGAAAGGATCATGTGGTGATCTCAATCAAGAACAAGGAAACAAATACTCTTCATCAAGAGGAAGAGGCGGGTCAAAAGGTAGAGAGAAGGTTCAATAACAATAGAGACAACAAAAACCCAGAAGTTTGCTTCATTTGTGGCAAGTATGGCCACTATGCAAGGGATCGCTATGAAATGGAGAAAACAAATTCAACCTACAAAGAACATGGTAATTATGCATCTACTTCAAATGAGATGGCGATTATGCTAGCTATGATGTAGATGAGTGACTACAAGACACAAGGGTCAAGGACATGGTATATTGATAGTGGATGCAACAATTAGATGGTTTGCAATAAGGACTTCTTCTCAAACATGCAAGTGCAACCAACCAAATGGCATACGGAAACAAGTGATGATACTCCTGCTATCACAAACATAGATGATGTTATGTTGGATGGCTAACACAAGTCAAAGTGGTTGAAGGATGTTCTTCATGTTCGCAGAATTGGAAAGAATCTTGTTCTTGTGGGTCAAATAGTTGAGAGAGAATTACAGGTGAAGTTTAATCAAAAGGGGTGCTTTGTGGAAAACCCTTAAGAGGGAAGAAAGGCAAATATAACGGAAGGGTATTCACTTTGGATGTGAAACCTAATTTCAACCACACAACCTACTCCACATATGGAGCATGAAGGTATCAAAATTGGGCATATGGCATAGAAAGCTATCGAATACCACTACTTAGAGATTGGAGGATAAGGAAAGAAAGGGTTTACTTCTAGGGCTAAAAAAATCTCTATAATCAAAACCTTAAGAATTTGTGTGAGACTTGTCAATTGGGAAAGCATACTAGGTTGCCCTTCAAGAACAAAAGTTATGTGAGTTATCCTCCACTTGATCTCATCCATACAGATGGTTGGGGACCAACAAAGGACAATTCAATTGAAAGTAGTATTTTCTAACTTTCATTGATGATTGCACAAGAATGACTTTGCTTTATTGTATGAAGAATGAATCAGATGTCTTTTACTCTTTCAGAGGTTCAAAGACATTGTTGAGAAGGAATGTGCTAGGCATATCAAGTGGTTAAGGTCATATAGAGGGGGATAATACTTGTTCCACGAGTTCTTTGATTTTTAGGAGACAATTGTCATTAAGGGACAAATGACATGCAAGTACACAACACACTAGTCTTTGGTTGTACATGTTATGTATTGATTTCTAGTGAATCAAGGAGAAAGTTTCATAATAGATCACAAAGGTGTGTCTTTAAAGGTTATGCAAGTGACAAATAGGGTTATGGATGTTATAATCCAACAACAAAGGAGCTAAAGGTATCAAGGGATGCTAGATTTCATTAGTTTTTACCTTGCTATGCTACAAATGTATGTATTAAGGGTAATGAAGATGAAAAAAAGAAGGGTTCAAGGGATGAACTAGAAAGCATGGTTCTAAGAGGACCAAAGGATTCCAATATTCAAACATCATGGGATAAAGGAAGGCTTACATCAAGACAACTAAGTGATGTGAGGGGTAAGGACAAGGCCAAAATCATATAGATAGAAGAAGATGAAAACTTAGGGATTGAACTCAATGCATACAATCATATGGGAAGCTATAAAGTGACACAAAGTCAAGTGAAGGCAATAGGGTGCTTAAAGCAACACTCGTGCTCAAGCCTTGAATTTTCCTGTGGTTGTGTTGAAGTAGTTTGAGTATGCGAGACCACCCTTGGGCACCAATAAGGGCCGACTACCTCCATGTCAAACACCTCATCAAGATGGCTACCTCATTAAAACTACCTATCAAGATAGCAATAGAGCAACTACCGTGTGAGGTGAGTACTTCATCATATCTCTAAATACTTTTCCTCTTACTTGCTCTGGAACCTCAAATCTTTATTGGGACAATTTAGAAGATAAATACTTTTGTGAATCCTATGGTAGGGTGACTCCTCTACCTAGGTGACCCCATATCATCACTTAAGCAAACATTGCACGACCCATGATTTAGAAAGCGACTCATCATCACTTGATGTAGGAGAAATAACCTCACCATCATTGCAATTCATCTCCAAAAGTAGTAATTTATGAGGGAAACTCCCTAGATAGCATTAGAGTCAATTTTTCTTTTGTATAAGAAGACTCCACCACCTCCTACTACAATTATGGCCACATGAACATGAAAAGAGCTCCACTTTGAAACCAGGGCATCACCTCCACCCATTTTTGACTCCTCTACCTAGGTGACCCCATATCATCACTTAAGCAAACATTGCACGACCCATGATTTAGAAAGCGACTCATCATCACTTGATGTAGGAGAAATAACCTCACCATCATTGCAATTCATCTCCAAAAGTAGTAATTTATGAGGGAAACTCCCTAGATAGCATTAGAGGCAATTTTTCTTTCGTATAAGAAGACTCCACCACCTCCTACTACAATTATGGCCACATGAACATGAAAAGAGCTCCACTTTGAAACCATGGCATCACCTCCACCCATTTTTGACACTTCCAAATTTAGGCATATCCTCTACATTATTCTAGCTTGGCCAACCTAGACCACCCAAGTCTGATGTAGTGTGAGATAAAAAATGAATTCTCCTAGAGCTTCGCAATAAGAGGTAAAAGGGTTAGTTATTGCAAGAGAAGCCACCACCAGCCCATGCGGATGTTAGAAGCTCTTCGTGGAGGGCCTGAAAGTGGTTGGTGAATAATGCAAAAAATAACTCATCTTTTCCATCACTTACATCATTTTGAAGCACACAATAGTAAATGATTGGAATCCGCAAGGCCAATCATTTTGAACCTCTAGATTCTATCAAAGAAGAAGTTTGGAACTCATTTTCATCATCTGATTATCTCATGTTATCCAATCTGATAGCCTACTCTCAGATCTATCTCATATTGTTATGCTTTCATTCTGAGCTATTTCCTTGCTTGCTTACTGTAAGTGAGACACTCTCGTCAATGTGCATTGAGTCGACTCCATGGTGATTATAAAGATTATTAGCTAGTGGTTCATGTGGAAGATAACTTCTCGGTGTAATTGGGTAGTGTTTTGCTAGTCTCTCTCCCTTGCGGAGCTAGTTGTATTCTAGTTGCAATGAACAACTTGTTGTTTTAGGCACTTTTGTTATTGCCCTCATGTCATCATCATTGTTTCCTCATTTGTTACTAGCTTGCTTGTAGCACTGTTTAGTCTTATTTGACATTATTGGAACCATTTTGAGTCTTAAGGATGTTTTGTTCCTCGCATCAATGTATTCTTGTGGTTTTCTTATGACTATATTCTTCACTTGGAAAATTTCTTCTTGCATGCACGCATGGTAGAGGGTATACTTCCCTGAGCAAGAACGCTCCTTGAGTAGAAGGAGTAATGGGATTTGTGCTTGGAAGGTGGTCCTGGATGGCAATTCTAGAGTTTTGCATGCATAATGGGAACATTGTGTGCTTTGTGTGAGGTATCTCTTGAACTAATCATTCACTTCCTATATTCTTTTTCCTTGATTTTTTGAGTCTTGTGAGCGGGTACGTGACACATAATCGAGAGGATAGGGAGTCTTTTTGTGTGCACAAGGGCCCCAAAAATTCAACTCAACCTTCTTCCCAACAACCAATCACCCCTTTATCTTTAAATATCTACATTAATTTAATCTCTAGACCTCTTTCTAAAGATAAGCCTAGAAGGACCCTTCATTTTGCCTTATACACCTTAGAAGAAACCAAGGCACTAATGGAGGACCTCTCAAATTTGTTATCGAGGTTGAATATCAAGTTTCCTAATTTTAGAGGTTTAGTGCACAAACATGAAGATGTTCACATGAGGATGTTCATCTCCTTATGTTAGAGATAAGGGCTACAACATTGAGAAGATGCCATGCTAGTACTGTTTCCATCTACCCTAGATGGACTTGTAGAAAATTGGTACACTCATCACGTAGATGGGAACTTTGCCACTTGGAAGGCCTTGAAGACCTATTTGTGTCAAGCATTGTGTCCAAGTACTTCTTCAATGCAAGCTTTGGATCAATTGGAGAATTTGAAGTTACAATAAAGCGAATCTTTCAACGAACTTTATACATGTTCTGAAGCATTGGTTTCTTGCTTGTTGCATGCTCTAGGTGGCTTTATTAGTGAAACACCATGTGATGATCTTCCCAACTCAAGGTTTGTCAATCACTAAGGTTAGATGCTACATTGGAGGAGTTTGTGGTAGCTGCTTCTCACATCAAAGAAGCTAGATTTTGTTGTTATTGCCCTACCCTAAGAAGCCTCCTTTCCTCTACTCTTGGGAACACCATGGCTGAGGAAAGCCAAGGTATGATAAGATCATGGAAGAAATATGCTATGGATCCCTATAAGGAATAACAATGAGTTGTGGACACATTTGGAGCAAGGATGCAACACTACGAAAGCAACTAGGTACATGGTGATCCCTATAAGGAATAACAATGAGTTGTGGACACATTTGGAGCAAGGATGCAACACTACGAAAGCAACTAGGTACATGGTGGACCTGTAGGTCATGCCTTCCCTCCCTCTTAAAGATGATATCCTATTTAGTTGGATGAAGGGCAGTCTAGACTCCTGCATAGATGAAATAAGTGAAATAAACAAAGAATTAGATGAAAATAGACTATGTCTAGCCTCTTTACATAGAACTGAAGTTCTTGTTAAAGAAGCACATAAAGGCTCAAACTAAACACATGTAATTACGGAACATCAAGAAGCTAAACAACAGGCCTAGTTTTGGTACATCGTCCACGGTGTCCCAAATGGGTGAGACCTCCCAAGTAGCTAAGATGTCCCATTTGGGTGCCTACTTTTTTGGTGGCCAAGATGAAGAAATTGGGTGCCTTAATTTTGATGTGCAAGATGAAGCTAGGCAAATAGATTGTGGTAAACCACCAAAAATTAAGCACCTTTTTTGGGGTGATTCTCATGGACTTGGGCGAATAAATCTTGAAGGATAACCACAAAGAGGACACTTTTTAGATATTGGGCAAGTGTGCAAGAAGCCTTCTTTTGTGCAATATGAGCCATTTTTTTGAGTAGAGCTAACTCCTTCTATAAAGCAAGTTGGACAAGCACCTCCAGTTGGCATACATATTCAAAACCGCCAAATTTTGTCCAAAGGAACCATTGCATTCTTATGAAAGGAGATACTAGGTAATCAGACCAAATACAAGTCTAATGGATGTGGGTTTAAAAGATGCAGAATATGGACATGAACTTAGGCCATATCTAATGATGTAGTAGTAAAAATAGAATTTCTATTTGAAGACAAAACAAAGGCCACTTTAGCTCTATTGGGGTGCAAGGAGAATCTGATGAAAATACTATTTCAACACTCATAAGTGGAGAAGAGAACATATGCCAAATACATGAAAGCCAAGGAAGATATGCCTCAAGGTGCCATGCAACTAGAGATCCTCAAGGTGCCATGTCACCATTTGAAGACTTGGAAGAGAATAAGATGACCTAAATGCAAACATTTCTAGGCTCAAATAAAGCTAGCAAGAGGGAAGTCATCCATTGTATATACCATAAATAAGTTCATTTCATTTCTCTAGCTCATTTTTGCTAAAATTAGAAAAGAAAAGAGAATTTTGTAGTGTGATGGTGCAAAGGCTTGATGCAAGGGGCTGTAGCTCAATAGATGTAATGTGTAAAAGATGTAGATTATAATAGATGGAAGAACATTTTCATTGGTGTAGAAGTGCTTGGGTTAGTGCTCTATTATGTATCTCACTATTGAAGCTGATGGCCAACACTCGCCCACATGGGGAGGTTGGGCCAACATTCCCCCGAATGGGGAGCTTCAATCAACACTCGCACAAATGGGGAGCTTGGAAGAGCACTTGCCCAAGGGTCACCAAATGCCTCAGAAGAGTATATTTTTCTTGTGAAGCATTTCAAGCAATGTCTAGCCTTGGATAGTTTTAGAAGCCAAGAGTTGAGCCCAAACCTTGAATAACGTATGGACTGAATCCCAAAGTGGGTAACTGCTCTCCTAGGGTAGTTCTTAATGGAAAAGGGTGACCCCCTGTCTGGGGTAGCCTCTTACCTTCAACATATGGTGGAAATGGGAAGCGACTTGGAAGGGGTTTTTGAGGTAGCATTGGGATGTGCCCTCGGAGAATCTATGAGGCAACGTTTTCACCATATTCATGGAAAGCTATAGGGTGACACAAAGTCACGTGAAGGCAATAAGGTGCTTAAGCAAGCAAATAGGGGTGATTACCTCCGTTTCCAACACCTCATCAACATGGATACCTCATTACAACTACCTACCAATATGACAATAAAGCAACTACCTCATGAGGGTTACTACCTCATGATCTCTCCAAATACTTTTCCTCTTAGATGATGAGCCACCTCAACACTTTATTTGGTGACCTCACAAGATCAATACTTGGGGAACTCCTATGGTAGGGTGCCTCCTTTACCATGGTGACCCCATCATCACTTAAGCACACATTGGGGATCCCATGACTTGGAAAGGGACTCATAATCACTTGATCTAGGAGATTCCTCCTCACCATCATGGCAGTTGATCTCCAAAAGTAGTCAATTAAGAGATGAACTCCCTACATACCATGAGGTTCAACTCTTCTCTACTATAAGAATACTCCATCACATCTCAATACAATGAAGGCCACATGAAGCCCAAAAGTGTTGCACTTCCAAATAAGGGCATCACCTACATCCATGTTTGACACTTCCAAATTAAGTTGTGTCCTCTACCTAATTTTGACATGACCACTGTAAGGCAAGAGTGTGACCAACCAAGTTGGATGTGGAATGGATAAAAAGTAAATTTCTTCCAGGAAATGCCAGTAAGAGGTAAAGGGGTGAGTAACTTGCAGCAGAAGCCACTACAAAGGCCATGCAAATGTATGAAGTTGTAAGTGGAGGGCCTAAAATTGGCTGGGGACTAGTGCCAAAAATAAATCATCTCTCTACGACTAGTCACGTCATTTTGAACTACACAATATTTAATTAATGGAATCGGCAAGGCAACTCAACTTGGAAGTTTGGATTCTATAAAAGAAGAAGCTCATCAATCATTTTCCCCGTCTGATCCTCTCGTATGATCCCATCTCATTGCCTAATCTTAGATCTATCTCATATGGTTATGCTTTCATTCTCAACTTTCTCCTTGGTAGCTCACTACACATTGAAGCATCTCTACTTACTTACTGTGCATTGAGGTGACTCTATGGTGATTATAAAAAGTCTTAGCTACTTAAGTGTTTAGCAAATAGCTTGGAATTGTAAATCGGTACTCTTTCGCTAGCGTATCTTTATTGTGGAGATAGTTTTATTTTAGTTCCGAAGAGCATGTTGTTGTTTCACACACTGTTTTTGTTTCTCTCATGTAATAAGTATTGTGTCGTGATTGGTTACAAGCCTGCTTGTAGTGCTCACTTATCTATTTTTACCTTATTATAACCATAATACGTCTTAATGATTTTGTGATTTTCTCAATAATGTATTCTTGTGGTTTTCTCATCACTATATTCTTCACTTGCAAATTTTCTTCCTACGCATAGGCATGTTATGGGGCATACTTTCATAAGGAAGAACCCCCCTTGAGTAGAAGGACTACTAGGAATTGTGTCTGAAGGGTGGTTGTGGATCTCACTTCTACATGTACATATAAACCTACACACACATACACACGTAAATACACACATAGACATACATACATACATGGTGGGAGAAACCCAAACCTTCCTGATCGACCTAGAAGCATGAATGGCCTTAGACATATATTCATAGATACCTTTATTTACTCAAACCTTTGCTTCTATAACTATGTACAAAATGATTTCTAAAACTTTTGAATTCTAAAACCAGAGTAATATAACTTCTTAATGCAAGTTAGCTCACTCAAAGAGCCTTGAAAACCCATTCGGATACGTGAAAGGTGGAATATTTTCCATCCATGAGATCATTACTTTCTTGATCGTTTAGATGCTATGGGGAGGTTGCATACACATTTTCTAATGCCGTTTTGGAATTCCATATTCTAGATCTAAAGCAATGCAAAATTCCATAGGAAATTCTAAAAGATAAAGAAAGAAGAACTTGTGTTTTTCAAAAACATTTTGGTGACATCTCAAAAATGTTTGAGAGTCATTTGATCATGGCCTTGAGGTAGAGTGGACTTGGGTGCACTTTGTCTCAACCTTAAAAAAAAGAGAGCCCATTAGTAGCAATCACAAATAGCAATGGGGATAGTAGGTAGGCACTTGGTTTCTACCTAAACATTAGAGCACATTAGTTGCAATAATAAATAATAATGGGGCTACTAGGCAACCTTGCTTGTTGGAGTGCTTAAGAACAATAGTACTAGCTAAGAAGAGTTGGTCATTGATGTTAATCAGAACTTTAATATTTGCTAGGAGAGTTTTGATAGTAGCTCAAGGCATCGATGCTGAGGAAGCATGTGAGAAGCATGGAAAGGAAATCAAAGGGGGCCCACTCATTAATTTTAAAGTCCTTAGTGATTCATAACGACTAAACTATGATAGAAACATCAACAATGATCTTAATGACTAATAATTTGAATATACAATCACCCATATTTGCCTTGTGATGTGCTTTTTTTGGTACAAGCTAAGGAGACCTTGAGCTTCTAGAGCATAGTTAGAACATTTCCACTAGTTTTCACATTTTTTTAAATCTCATTTGATTCTCCAAAACTAGCATATGACATAAATTTTAATTAGGCGAGTCATTAGATGTGACACAAGTCACTTCACCTTAAAAACTATAAATAGAGCAAGAGAGCACATTTCTTAGGAGGACTAGTTTTGAAGTGTGAGACTTGTAGAAGAGTTCTTTTAATTTGAGTAATTCAAAGAAGAGAATTTCCTTCCATTGGCTCTTCTATTGGCTCTTACATGTGTGTGTGTGTGTGTCTCTGTGTCTGTGTGCTTATGTGTGTGTGTGCACTAGCATGCTTCTTACCTTCACCTTTGCACATTTCACTTGTTTACAATCTTTATACCATCATTACTCTTTTGCAGTTTGACAATTAAGGAGGTGGAGTTCCTTGATGTGGTACTTACCCTTCTCTAGAGCAACACAAAATTTGGTGTCATTGCCCAATATGAGCTCAAGGACAAACGTATGATGGTAAGAGTGTTACGAGATAGGTGTTGGAAGGTACGTAGATAATGTTTTCTAGTAATTTATTGTTGTTTTTGCTTTTTTTTTTGCTTCATTTCACATCCCCTAAATCCACCATCCATATCCTCATTTACCCATCAACTCCCAAAAATTTTACTTTTTCACCATATCCATCTACCATTCCTCATTTCCCTCATTTGCAAGAGAGAGAGGGAGAGAAAGCAACTTTGATTTTGTGAGTTTGAGAGATTTGCTGTGGGATTTCCTATCAGTATTGTTCATATGGGGCTGCATTGGTGAGTATGTGAGTTTTTATTTTCTAGTCATCATCCTATCATGAGGACAAACCATCCTGATGGTCCTCCTTCCTCATAATTTTCACAACACATCTATAGTTGTGTGTAAAACACTATTTTGCATCCATCAAACGATACATTGATTTATGAAATTCAGTATTTGGCACACCATCACGATGGGCTCAATCCATTGCGATAGGCTGTAACCATTGAGATTGACTCATGCCATCGCAAAAGTGCATCATCATCATGATTGGCTCACGCCATCAAAACTGTGCGAACCATCATGATGGGCTAATGCCATCACAATAATACTCCACCATCATGATAGGCTAATGCCATTGTGACAATAGTGATCATCACGACAACCCAGGCCATCATGATAGGCTCACGTCATCATGACTAGGCACTCCATCATGACCCTTTGACACCATCGTGATGGTATCGTACCATTGCAATCCCCTGACGCCATTCCGATTGGCTCATGCCATCATGACAATATGGCCCCATTGCCAATCTATCAAACCATTGTGACAAAGCCCATTATCGCATTCAATGCACCATTAAAAAGGTCTCGAACCATGGTGATTGCTTTAGGACATCGTGAAAGTCCACCTGAATTGGCCAAATAAGGTTTTTGTGATTTTGACAATTTTTTTCTATTTTCTCAAATTATCCATTTTTTTACAAGGTGTTTGGTGCCAATCATTCTTTGAGCTACCAATATACAAGCGAGAAGTAGTGCTGAGTTGAAGCATTACTGGATCATGAGTGCATTTGAGGGCTAAACCAGAGTGGATTCCAAAGTAGTAAGTTACCAAATTTTCCATTGTTAATTTCATTGTTTGGTAAGGTGTAGCCATAGGGACTCAAGTACAAGCTTTGTCTCATAAAACTCCATCAGAGAAACTCTAAGGAACTCAAGTCCAAGCTTATTCTAATAAAATATGAAAACCAAAAGGAAAAAAGAACATAAAGTTGAGATTCCTACAAGTTATAAAAGCAAAAAAATTATATACCGGATGAGGATCATTTAGAGAAGACAAAAATAAAAAAGAATTAAAAAAGGAACAAGTGATTGGTACATAAAGAATCATTGATATTGTGTATACATTGGGTAACATGGAGAGTCAAATTCATGAACCATAGGTAAGGAAAGCATATAGGCAAAGCTGAGGGACAAAGTGTTAGTTCATCACAAGCGAGTGTTAATCTCATTGGAAGGACTTTGGCTGAGCTGGTTAGGGATTACCCATACGTAGTGAGCCAATAGACAAGTGATTCGAAGATTCCATATAGCATGGAGAGAGGAGAGGATAGTTTAAGTGTAGCCTATTTAGAGTATATACAAACCAACTGACTAGGTGCTCACATGATCTATGCGAATGGTCAAAGGAGGTAATTATTCCAAATTAAAAATCCATATCAACTTGTCGAGCTTGAATGCCAAGTGGTTAAATTTGAAGCAGGCTCATACATATATAAAGAGGGAACCATGTACATAGTGATCAAACTGCCTAACACAATGGATGAATTCGAATCCATTATGCATGAGATCGACACTAAGATAGATGAAGACGTTAAGGAACAAGAACCTAGGATGCCTCAAGGTAAATCAGCCTTATCATAGATAATCACAATATATTGGATACCCTAGCACAACTCGACTATAGAACGCATTTTAAATAGAGAGAATGATGAAGCCTTCTGAAGATTTAGACCAGATACACCAAGTGATGTGTTTGGAATTATTGTCTTTGATTTGAAGGATCAAGAAATTCCAAGAAATAGCATCTACCTTGACAACACTTTATAAAGGATGTTTGTAGTTACTGAGCACAAAGTAGATGCCTACACAAGGAAAGGTGAACCTATCTTGCTTACTCATAATCCAGCTAACTCTCATAACCCAATAGGAAGAGGATCTTCACACATAATAGAAACCCAAAAGGTGAGAACCAAGGAACCACCACAAGTGATTTTTGTACACACCACGGGGAGAGATAGACAAGGAGTGGACATGGATATGAAGGAACGAGAAAGAGCTAGAGAACATAGGCCCCAAAGGGGTAGGGATGACTTTCTCTAGCCTAGAACCAAAGAGTGCCCCACACTTCCTTGATGGGTTTTGAGGCTACAATCAATTGCCATAGCCCCTAAAGACCAACACAAGTCACCTTTTGCTAGCCAATGGGGTACCTTTGCAATTAGATTGATTCATTTTGGGCTCACTAATGCACTTGCTAATTTTCAATGATTAATGTTTCATGTGTTTAGAAGTTTCCTATGGAGAAATCTAGAGGTCTATGTGGATGAACTATTCACCCATTCCCAAATGAGACAAACACAAATCACTAAACTTAGGAAAATCTTTAATAAATGAAGAGAGTATCAATTGCGCCTAAATCCTAAGAAATTTCTCTTCATGGTAAGACAAGGTAGGATATTAGGCCACATTATATCAAAGAATGTTATATGGACTCATGAGAATAAGGTACGAGCAATAGTGGAGTTATCAAGACATAGGAGACTCAAAGAAGTATAGACACTATGGGACATTGTGGATATTACCAACACTTTATCCGCATGTATGCTATCATTTCCAATCCTCTATATTGTCTCTTGACTAACTTTGAATGGAATGATGCATGTGAAACTTCTTTTAGTGATCTAAAATGAAAATTATTCTCAACCCCTATCGTAACCATGGAAAACTAGAATAATCCATTCCATGTTCACGTAGATTCCTCCAATTACACAATTCGGTGTGTATTGGCACAACTGACTAGAGAGGAAATGTAGATCTCTCGATAGCATATGTGAGTAGGTAGTTGAACACTGTTGCAACGAATTACACTACAACCAAGAGAGAGGGCTTAGGGATGCTCTAAAGAGCATAGAAATTTAAACATTATTTGCTAGCAAGTAAGTTAAAGTTTTTCACAGACCACCAAGCATTGCTATCATGGAAGGTTTGTCATGGACACGTTCTCAGGGAAGGGTTTTTAGGTGACCCATGTTCGAGCTGACCATTGTTCATGACTAACCACAAAAGCCCCACAAGGAATATCTGATGAATTGCCAAATGCGTACTTGTTCAATGTAGAAGTAGTTCCAAAATGGGCCTAGCCACTTATCCATATTCTCACATTTGGACCTAAGAATCACAAAGTTTGGACTAGAGAACCTGAGGTAGTCAAATCTCAAGGATATGACATAATGGCACGAAGTGTCTATAAGAAAAATGATCAAGAGATTCTTTTTTGTTGTTTGGAAGAATGAAAGTATGAAAAATGGTTTTAATTAGGACATGTTGATGCCCTTGAAAAAAATAAGTCTAAACAACACACCCTAGAGACTCTAAAAAGGTTAGGGGTGTAGTGACCCACAATAGAAGCACATGTACATAGGTTGTGAAGGAAATGGCCAACTTGTATTAGCAGAAATCTAGTGGAACATGCCACTTTGTATGAGTTGTCTTTAATATCAGATTGGACCAATCCCTTAGTGGACTTTTTGTACACTCAAACTTTTCCACCAAAAATGATAGCAACAAGATGGATAACTCTAGAGTATGAGGCTCAAGCCTATAAACTCATTAGTGATAATCTCTATAAGAGAGGAATAGATGGATACCTAAGACAATGTGTCCATTAGAGCGAATACTTGAGAATATTAGAAAATACAAACCAAGGTATTATAGGAGGACATTTTCAGCTAGATCCCATAATCAAAGCCATACTATTCTCAAGGCTATGGTGGCCCACTCTTCATATGGATACACATACCTATGTAAAGAGATGTGACACATATTAAAGAACTCAGTATCCGATTCGTAGAGACGCGATGCCACTGAGACCCATGATGGGAGTGCACACATTCTCTATGTGGGGCATAGCCTTAGTTGGACCAATCACTACAACATATGAGGGGCATACCGACGTTGCCCATACCGACGGTCACCCCTCGGTGTCGGGTATGATCGTTGAAAATGCTTGAAAAACCACGGATGCAATACTGACGGTCATTTAATCATCGGTATACAGAGCGTCGGTATGAGCGCCGGTATAGGCGTCGCTACTTTACTATAAGTTACCGATGCTTATACCAACGCTTATACCGACGCTTATACCGACGCTCATACCGACGCTTATACCTAGGCAACTTTTAACCGGGCCCGAGAGCAAAACTTTGACACCTGCTTGCTTTTTGAACCAAAGTTTGCTACTGTCGAGTTTGCGTGCGTGAACTACATTCCGAACCTATTGTGTACACACATCTCTCTCTTTCTCTCTCTTTCTCTCTCTCTCTCTCTCTCTCTCTCTCTCTCTCTCTCTTTCTCTACATCTCTGTTTCTCTAGATCTGAAATTTTGGTAAGAATTGCACATATTGTAGCACCCTTTCTCTTTCTTTGTGTTTTCCCTTTTCTAATTTCACTTCTCTTTCGTTTTGTAGGAGCTTTTTGGCATCAAATCTTTGGAATTCGATGAAGGGCAACATTAAGTGGATCTTGATGACAATGCTCCAAACAATTACATCATTGTTTTGTTTTCGATTGATATAGAGTGAGATAGAGAGAGAGAGAGAGATGAAAGAAAGAGAGAGATCTAGAGAAACATAAAGAGAAAGAGAGAGAGAGAGAGAAAGAAAGAGAGAGAGATGAAAGAGAAAGATAGAGAGAGAGTGAAAGAGAGAGAGATGAAATAGAAAGAGAATGAGATAGAGAGAGATGCATACATACATACACACACATATGCATACACATACTCACATACATATTACATACACACACGCATATTACATACACACTCACATACATATTACATACACACGTGCATATACATACACATACACATACATACATGCATATTACATACAAACATGCATATTACATACACACATGCATATACATACACACATATTCATTCTCATACTCACATACATACATACATGTATACACACATATACATACACACATGTACACACACATACACACATATTCATTCTCATACTCACATACATACATACATGTATACACACATATACATATACACATGTACACACACATGTATACATACACACATGCATATGCATACATACATACACACATATTTGCATGTACACACACACATACATACATACATACACACATGCATATTACATACACACTCACATATGTATACACACACATATACGCATACACACATGCATATGCATACATACATACACACACATATGCATGTACACACACACATACATACATACACATATGCATATTACATACACACACACATATATATACACACTCACATATGTATACACACACATGCATACATGCACATACACATACACACACATCACATACACATGCACACATACACACATATACATGTTTTAGGGTTAGGGTTTTAGGCTTAGGTTTTATGAATTTCTCTTTTTTTTTGTTTTGTAGGAGATTTTTGGCATCAGTTCTTCAAAATTCCACGAAGGAAAACATTAAGTGGACTTTGACGACAACGCTCCAAACAATTACATCGATGTAAGTGATTGGTTTGTTCTTGATTGATATAGAGTGAGATAGAGAGAGAGATGAAAGAAAGAGAGAGATACATACAAACATATTTGCCTGTACACACACATACATACATGCATACACACATGCATCTTACATACACACACATATATAAATACACACTCACATATGTATACACACACATATGTGCATACACATGCATATGCATACATACATACACACACATATGCATGTACACACACACATACATACATACACACATGCATATTACATACACACTCACATATGTATACATACACATATGTGCATACACACATGCATATGCATACATACATACACACACATATGCATGTACACACACACACATACATACATACACACATGCATATTACATACACACACATATTAATACACACTCAGATATCTATACACACACATGCATACATGCACATACACATACACACACATCACATATACATACACATACACACATATACATGTTTTAGGGTTATGGTTTTAAGATTAGGGTTTTTGAATTTCTCGTTTCTTTTGTTTTGCAGGAGATTTTTGGCATTGATTCTTTGGAATTTGACAAGAGACGATGTCAATTGGGCTTTGACGAGAGCGCTGAAAAGAATTACATCGATGTAAGTTATTGTTTTGGTCTTTATTAGAAATAGAAAGAGAGAGAGAGAATACGAGAGAGAGAGAAAGAGGGAGAGAGAGATGAAAGAGAGAGAGAGAGACAAAGAGAGAGATATAGATAGAGAGAAGGAGAGAGACATAGAGATACATGCACACAGATGCATACATATTACATACACATATGCATATGCATATGCACACATACACACACACATATACATGCACACACGTGTACACACACATGCATACATGCACATACACATACACACACATCACATATACATCCATACAAACACACATATACATGTTGTCACTCTAGCACAATGGTGAGTACCAACGTGAGGAGATACACCTCATAAATGTCAATCCGTGGAGACGTGAGGACCGGTATGAAGACCGTGAGCAAGTGATGGCACAAGTGCGTGAGTGAAAGCACACAAGCATGCACACACATACACACACACGCGCACAAAGTAAGAGCAAGGAGTGGAACAATGGAAGATCTTCGATTCTACAAGAGCTCTCTTACAAAGCTGAAATCTACAACAAGCTAACCTAAAAAATGAGCTCTCCAGCCCTTTTTATAGTTTTTGAGTGGTTTTGGCCCTGTCAAGACCTAGTGTCCGACCTAGTTAAAAAATAGGTTCCAGGGCTTATTTGGGGGCTCAAACGGAGTCTAAAAATTATGAAAATTGGTAGGATGGTAGTTCTAATACTCCTCAAGCTCGAGGACTCCTCGGCTTGAACAAAATGGAGTTACAAAAATGGAAAATGGTATTTACAATGGTTTTTAGTGATAATAATCACTATTTTTATAGGGATTTCATCTTAAAATATGATAGGTGCTTCTTGGAGCTCCCTACTAGCTCCTTCTTCTTGTGTGTCCACTTCCTTGATGCGCTTCCATGCTTTGTCCTTGATCTTGAGCTTCAACACTCCCCCCCCCTCTTGAGTCTGTCGTCCCTGACAGACCCTTGTTGTAGTGGTCGTTCCATGTAGTACGTTGAGAGGTAGCGTCCTTTGCGTCCAACAGGGGCAATCCCTCTTCCCAATGTATCCTGGTCGTTTGTCTGGTTCTTCACTTTGCCACTGTTATCTCTTGCAGTTTGTAGTCCCTTTGTACGTACTTCTGCCTTATATTCCATCTGAATGGTGCATTTGTGAGTTTTCCAAAACTACTAGTTGCCCAAAGGAGGTGTTCAATGTTGATTATGAGCAACTCTCAGTGGTGGATGGCTCCCCTGTTCTTGTAGTGGTCACCGTGATGTCCGCTGATTCTTCCAAAGATGGCTTTCATAGTTTTCATGCCAAGTACTTGTAATCCATAATGGATGATGGCTAAGTGCTTTAGTGCGTGGGTTGAACAAAATATGTGCCTTGTGCAAGGCCTTGTAATGTGGCCCTACGTATGCGTACTTGGAAAATGCATGGCAAGAAGTATGGTGCAAGAGATTGGGTCTTGAGCTAAGTGCTCAAGGGTATGCTGACGAAGAGGTTTCCTAATCGATCATGGTTATAGTGTTGTTGAAGCATACACGTCTTACCATGGTGAAGGGTTCGTTGATCTTCATCTCTTCGTGTTGTAGTTCCATCATGGTGGTTGACCATCGGCTTGTCCTTTTTGTTGATGGATGTCCTTGCTGAAAGTTTGCTGATGAGCATTTTCAAGCACAGTCCTCTTCTTTGCCCCCTTTTTTTTTGCACACGATGGTATCAAACAAGAAGAAAGAGGTTAGTATCAATAACATATTTTGCATGTGAAAATTGTGTCTCATGTGCCTGGGATTTCTCAATTGTGTTTATGCACGGCCATGTAATGTGGCCCTATGTTGATGCATACTTTGGAAGTGCATGACCTCAATGGTGCAAAAGACAAGGTTATGCCAAAGGCACATGGTTGCTGCACGTCGAGGCTTTTGATGTTACTCGCATAGTTGATGCATTCTTTGTTTGGAGGTGTCGATTGGATCTCGAAATGATGTAATCCTCCTAATGGGAACCCATTTCCGAATAGTATTTGGCCCTGTAGAGATCACCTCAGGCCAGTTCTTCTTTGGATGTTGTCCAAACTTTGGTATCCAGTGTGGTTGGCCCCTTGGTTCTGTGGATGTTGCTTGTGCTTTTGGCTTCCAAACCCATGTCCTGGGTGAGTGCCTGCTTATTTTTGTAGAAGGGTTGAGTTTATCTTCTTCTGGTCTTTGTAATCTGTTCTTACCCTTTGCTTTCCTTGGCTTCTTTGTTGAGGCCTTTTGCATGGTGGGGAGCATAGGCCTTTGTACGTGTAAGAGCTTCTTGGGTACCCACATCTGTAATCGCCCTTGTTGAGCAGTAGCTAATTTTTTAGGCACCCAAATTTGTACATGATTGTGGTCGGCCTTCATTGATAGCTTCGGTACCCAAATTTGTTGGAGTCTTCGTGCTTGAGCCTGTCGTGGGTGCTTGGTCCTTCTGTTGTCATGGTCGATCTGGTTGGGTGGGAGTCTTTGAGGCAACATCGATGGTTGTACTCCTTTCTTTACCCAGATCTGTGTCATGCCCAACACTTCTTTCCTCTTGACGGCTCTTTGTCTATTTGATAGACTGGCTATCTTGCAATGTTTTGTTTGCTTCTGAGGTTGGACTAATGTGGATGCTTTACTCTTTGAAAAAGAAGAAGGTTCTTCTTACCTTTGCGACTGTCCTTCCATGATTGTGCCCGTCTGGATCATAGGTCCTGTGACATTTACAACATCTTGTTCGAGAAGATTAGCCTTAGAGGAAAGAAGAGAGCGTGTGGTGTCTTGGTCAATGGCCATGCAATTCTCCAATTCTAATGTAATGCATTGTTCATGTGCCCAAACATGAAGAAGTTGACTTCTTAGGTTCAAGTTGACAGCATGGTCGTAAATCCAATCTTGACCCAAGACAAGTGGCTCTGTGAGGTCCTCATCATGACACACTAGCATTTTGACTTTTATTGGAACATCTTGAAGGTAGATGGGAAGTTCCACCTCTCCCAAACAAGAGGTTTCCACACCTCCCAACCCTATGAGATAGGCTTCTATGGGCTTGATGTCCAATTGCAGGTCTTGGCAGTATGAAAGTCGAACTGCACTAGTTGCTGCACCTGAATCAATTAATGCTCTCACAGTCTTTACACTCTTTCCGCATCCTACCTCTATAGTCACAAAGGGCCGTCGATCAATTATTTGAGAAGTAGTTATGCCTGATTTTTGGCACATGTCCATGTGATATTTTGGAGCTTTTGTGTTGACATCTAGGCCTAGCTGTCGTAGCTTATTTCTTCTGATGCGCTCTCTCGCCTCTGCTTGTGCTTCTTCTCTAACCCTTAACTCCTCTTCTTTTCGCTTCTTAGCAGTGTTGAGTCTCATGAGCGTTTCCTCTGTAAGAGGTTCTTGATATAACTTGACTCGGCATCCACTAATATAGTTTGGTAGGATATCACCTTCTAAAGTGGCCAATTGAACTGCACCGCTAGTGGAGAGTCTATTAATGATCATGGGTCCATATCCTCGTTTCTCCAATTTGCGGGCATGTTGCTTTAGCGTATACACCAGCGCTAGATCTCCTTCCTTCAATCCTTTATCCTTTACATGGGCATCATAGTATGCCTTTTGCCTTTTCTTTGCAGCATAAATGCCTGCTGCTGCCCGTAGCCTCCTCTCACCTAAGCGTTCTAGATCAAAGATCCTAGAAGACAACTCATGTCCGTTCCACTCGTACTCTTGTGCTACTTTCAAGGCAGGGATTAGGAAGTCCAGTGGTAGCACAGCATTCTGTCCAAAGACCATCTGAAATGGGGTGGCATTGAGTACCGTTTTGTAGGCAACTCTGTATGCCCACACAGCATGATGAAGTTGTTTGTCCCAATCAGAGCGTTTATTATTCACCAGTTTCGTTAATATGTTACATAGGATCTTATTCGTGCTCTCGGCCTGTCCGTTGGCTTGTGGGTGATAAGGGGCAGACTTCTTGTGTATCACCATGAATTCTTGAAGGAGATGTTCAATGACCTCATTCAAGAAGTGCGTACCTCTATCACTAACCAACTCTATTGGTAACCCATATCTAGTGAACACATTTTCGAATAAGAACTTAGCCATTGTTTGAGCATCATTCTTTGTCGTGGCTTTTACTTCCACCCACTTTGTAAGGTAATCTGTGGCTACAATAATGTATTCTGCATGGGAGTTTCTAGCTGGGGGGTTGATGGGACGTACAAAGTCTATACCCCACTTTGAAAATGCACGTCCTCCCATCATTGGCCTTAAAGGCATCTCGTCTTTTCTTATCGGATATTGGGCACGTTGGCATGTGTCACATTTCTTCACATAAGTATGTGCATCCATATGAAGAGTGGGCCACCAAAGTCTTGAGAATAGAATGGTCTTAATTACTCTGTCAGGCCCAAAGTGTCCACCTGCAGCACCGCTGTGTGCAGTTTCTAAGACTTTCAAATAGTCTGATTCATGAACACACAGTCTTAGGTAACCATCCTTGCCTCTTCGATATAGGTTGTCTCCTACTAAGGCATAGTCTTGAGCCTCTTGCTCCATGCTCCGTTTTCTTGCAAGACTAGCCTGATTGGGTAATGTTCCCAATCTCATGAACTCAACCAATGGAGCACTCCAATCTGGGATTAATGACACATGATAAAGAGTGGCATGCTCCACTGGGGGTCTCTTCTGGCACACTGGACAATTCTGAATCCACTCCTGTATTTCTTTGTCCATGCTAGGCCAATACACTCCTAAACGTTTTAAATTCTGCAATGTTCGTTGTTTAGAGTAGTGATTTCCTAGCAGTCCCTCATGGGCTTGTTGCATCCAACTAGTATGTTCGTCGTCCTCAACACAACAAGCTAGTACACCCTCTGGATCTTGTTTGTACATGCTTCCGGCCAATATTTGATACTTTTGTGATCTTACAATTTCTTCTTTGCTTGTTTTCACATTTTTATTTGCAGGCCCAAAGGTTAGGACTGGTACCAACTTATTTGCCCATTTAGGAACAACTTCTAAATTGAACAGATAAGCATCGAGCAATTCATCAGACACTCCTTGCGGTGGCTCTCCTGAAGTGATACGAGAAAGATGGTCTGCCCTAAGATGGGCTCTACCTTTCCTGACAACAACTTCAAAGTCGTATTCCATTAGTAAGAGGAACCATCTCACCAAGCGGCCTGTATTGCAAGGTTTATTGACCAAATATAGTAAAGCTTGATGATCAGTGAAAAACTTGAACTTATTGGCCAATAAATAGTGTCTAAACTTTTTCACAGCGTATACCATGCCTAAGCCTTCTCTCTCCGTTGTGGTATAATTTCGTTCAGCTGCATTTAATTGCCTACTAGCATATGCTATCAACAAATCTAGGTTTCCTTCACCTGTGGTTTGTGCTAGCACACATCCTATTGCATGATTGGAGGCATCTACATGGACATGAAAGGGTTTGCTCCAATCCGGAGTAGTCAATATTGGTGCTGTGCACAAACGTCTTTTCAGCTCGTTGAAGGAATTCTCGCATTCCTCGTTCCACTCAAAATTTGTTAACAACCCATAAAGAGGTTTAGCTATGATGGCATACATGTGGATAAACCTACGGTAATATCCACAATGGCCCATAAAGGCTTGTACCTCTTTAACATTCCTTGGTCTTGGCAACTCTGCTATCGCTCATACCTTGTCTTCATCTGTTGAAATTCCATTCTTAGAAACAATGTGACCTAAGATCTTACCTTGTCGTACCATGAACACACACTTCTCTAGGTTCAGACACACTCGATAATCTCTACACTTGTTGAAGATCTGTCTGAGCTCAGGGATGTGGTAACTTCTTTCTTGGGAATGAGCGCATAAATCATCCACATATACTTCTAAGCTCTTTCGCAAGAACTCTTTGAAGACATGACACATGAGCCTTTGGAATGTTGCAGGTGCATTGGTGAGCCCAAATGGCATCACACGAAATGCAAAGATTCCCCATTCTGTGGCAAAGGCCGTTTTGTGTTGATCTTCGGGGGCAATGGCTGCTTGGTTGTAACCTGAAAATCCATCAAGGAAGCTATAAACTTCCTTGCCTGCAACACGCTCCAATAGATGTTCAGTGATTGGAAGTGGATAACTATCTCTGATTGTAGCGGCATTAACTTTTTTAAGGTTAATGCACACTCGCAATTTCCCATTCTTCTTGGGCACCACCACAATGGGGGACACCCATTCAGTGTGCTCAATCTCATAGATGAATCCAGCTTCAATCAGCCTGTCAATTTCCTCCTTTATTTTGGCTGCATAATTGTCATTATATGTGTAGGGCTTTTGTTTGGTGGGCTTGGCATCAGCGGTCATCGGAATCGTATGAGAGCAAATCTTTGGATCTACTCCTTTCAAGTCTCTATAGTGCCATGCGAACACATCCCTATATTCCCTTAATAGAGCTACAAGCTCTGCTTCTTCTTTTGCACTTAGGTCATCTCCTATGTACGTACATCGTTCTCTTCAATGGTCACTACAATTTTTTTGGTCTTTTCTTTATTGTCATATGCTTCTCCTATAATGGCCTCTCTCTTAGGCATCCGTACCAAAATTTTTCGGTCTTCCACTTCATATTTCTTGAAATTTTCTGGTACTTCAAACATTGATTCTTCCTCTTCTTATTTCACTGCTTTTCTTTTCTTTTTCTTTTGACCTCCTTCACTTTTTTCCTTTGAATTTATCATTTTAATACTTGTGAGGGGTTCTTCTTCTTTTTGGGTTAACACTCCTATGTCTTCTAAATAGTGTTCCTCTGAGTCAAAGTAAGTATCCATCACAATGGATTCTAGATCATCGTCATTCTCTTCTTCTTCTATGAACTCACTAGGATCACACTCTTCCAACAGGGGCTGACACATGAACACTGAAATATCATAACCCTCCTCATCACAGTGAGGTGTCCATTGTTCTTCATTGACTGCTATGTCCATGGTAGCTAAGATTTCTGCCCAACCATGAGGCTCAAATTCCTCATCTGGAAATATCATCGGTGTATAGGCTGGGTCTTTTATTGGTCTATCTCCTGGGGGAGTTCCTTCTTCTCTCGCTTTTAGGCGCTTTTCCTCTTCCTCTGCGACCTTGCACATCCACAAGTGAGTATCTTCATGCAGCCAGGATGGATCAGGTGAACTTCCAAAATGCACAGAGATTGAATCTTCTTTTGCTTTGTGGATAGGATTCCACTGTAGGGGTGGTACATCTCTGAAGGTGTAATCCTTCAAATTGACCTTGGTGGTGACCCCTAAGTGCTGTAAGTACAAGGAGTTGGTTCCCCAATCCTGTACTATTTGCAATTGTCGTAGGAAGGTTCTTCCTAGGATCATCTCATAGACATTATTTTTCTCAAAGTCACATATGGCAAATGTATGTTCAAACTCTACACCACAAGTGGTTAGAGTTATCCCTTCGAGCAATCCTAGAGGTCTTTCAAAATGACCATCTACCATTTGAAGCTTCATTCTTGTTGGTCTTAATGTGGGTTTGCCCCATCGCTTCCACAAGGAGGTGGTCGCAATAGCAACACCCGCACCCGAATCTACAATTGCTTTGGTTGTGTAACCTTGATAGGTGATCGGAAGATAAGTGTTACCTTCTTCACCTTCGCTCATGTCTCCTATCTTGTCGAGAGGTATCTCTGGAACTTTTTGCTTAGAATCTACTTTTGGCATATTGGAATTAAGTTCTGGAACTTCATCCTTCACATGATTCCATAGCTCCGGTTTTGCCTTGAGCAGCTCCTCTACAGTGAGATGACATTGAACCTTAGTGTTCTTCACGACATGAGTGTTTCTTGGAATCACTGAGTCTTCATTTCTTACCAATATTGTGGGAGCTCTGATCTGGATAGATTCAGATTCCCATGGGCCTGTGAAATGAGGCAACTCTTGTAAAGAATTAGATTCAAAATCTAATCTCTCATCCTCTTGTTGCTCTGTTTGATCTCCATAGATATACGGGATGTCTTGGGGAAATTGATCATGAAGATCATCAATCTCAGGAATAGGAGGGGAGTTACCCTTCTCCTTGGCCCATTTCTCTTCTTGAATTTCCCGCAAGAACTCTTGAGAGTACTGTTGTATTGAAGGAGGTATTCCAGCATCCGCGGAATTAGGAACATAAGCTCCCATTGGTGGTGAGCTTCCTCTCTCAATAACTGGTTGAGCCTGTGGAGGTAAAGAAACTTGTGGTTTGTCTACCAACTGCTCTAATCTTTCTAGTAAGCCCTGGAAATGCAAATCCGGTTTGACAGAGTTTGTCTGATTGAACTTTTGACTAGTCTCAAGTATAGCTTGAGCTTGTTCTACCATTTTCATGCACATTTTCATCCGTTCAATCTCTAAATCTGCTCTCGGATAACTCTTGTCCAAGTTTGCAGTTGTTGGCCCTTCTTGAAGACGAGCCTGGTAGGCCTTGAACATCATGTCCAAGCCTTCTGGGGTTGGATCTGCAAGAATAGACCCTGGTTGTGGGTTATTTACAATGGGTGGTGGGGTGGAATGAGGTGGGGTGGAATGAGGTGGGGTGGATGGAGCTTCGGTATGTGAGGGACTTTGAGATGCAATGTCTTCTATTTTTGTTTTGGCATCTTTTAGACTTTCTTCTATTTCAGATATCTTTTTTTTCCACTTGCGATTAGCCTTCTCTCTGGTATCCTTCCATGTTCTTGGTTTCCTCTTACTAGGCTCTCTTGACTCACTTGACTCCGATTGCTCAGATGGTTTTGCTTGTTGTGCAGCCTGTGCCCTAGTAACTGCCTGTACAGGAGCCACATTACTGCTACTTGAACTTGAATCTGCCACTAAGCCTACCACGTTGATGGGTGTGACCTTGGATGCACTAGAGGGATTCCTGGGACACTCTCTAGGAAGATGTTCCTTGCCGCACTCAGGACAAAGCCTTGTATTGTGATGTTTTGTCCTAGTCCCAGAGCTGGTTGGTGGGGACATTCACAAATGAAATGATCGCCCTGACATCTAAAGCATGGTCCTCTAGGGACTTGTGGTCTTACTTGTCTCACTTGGGGCCTAGTATTTGGATTCGTATACATGACATTGGAGTATTCTGGCTCCCAATTTTGTTCCATAGGTGGTGTCTCATAT
This sequence comes from Ceratopteris richardii, assembly GCA_020310875.1. Classification (NCBI taxonomy): domain Eukaryota; kingdom Viridiplantae; phylum Streptophyta; class Polypodiopsida; order Polypodiales; family Pteridaceae; genus Ceratopteris; species Ceratopteris richardii. The sequence continues at coordinate 117,157,078 of CM035419.1, read as the reverse complement.
TGATACTGAGAAGTCTCACTTTGCTCAGGTGACTCTATGTAATAAGCATGTGGACTATCTTCATGGAAGTGGTTTGAACCATGAGCGTGAGAGTCATTTTCTGGTATCAATGGGGTTAGCGGTACCAATGCTTTATTAGGGTTCTCCTCCGCCATTGTATACTTAACTGGGATCACATTGGCAGGAGCTGTCGGTTGGTTTCCTAGGACTGGTTGTGGCCTATATGGTGCCTGATATTGCTGCTGGTATTGAGGTTGATATTGTTGTGGCCTATAATATGGCTGTTGGTACTGATTCTGATACCTACCCTGCTGGTAAGGTTGCTGATAATTTTGTCTAACAGCCTGCCTGTTATAGGGACAATCTTGGGTCGTATGATTTGTATATTTCCTCTCAATGGTGCAATATAGAGCATTAGGGTTTCCTTGGGGTTGAGTCGTCAACGGGCAAACATTAGCCATGTGATCTCCTCCACATGTATAACATCGCTTCACTGAAGTGACCCTTGGCATTTGTCTATTTTGAACTCCTAGCTTTTTGGCCACTTGCTCAGCTATCTCATCTATCTCAGTGGAGGTTCTAGAGGTATGACTTGTAGAACTATCAGAGTCCTTATAGAGTTTGGATAGTCCTAACTCCTCACCCAAGTTGTCTTCTATGTCAATGCATATCCGTACACACTCTTCTATGGATCTAGGCTCTTTCAAGTATACATATGACCTTAATTTTGTGCTCAATAGGCCATCTAAAAATAGTGCCACCTGTTTGGCTGATGTGGGTAATTCTGGTACAGGGCATCTTTCCAAGTACTGTCTAAACCTTCTTCCTGCAAGTCGCACTGTTTCTTGGGGTGTCTGCTTGAAGCTGTGGATCAAGGATGATGTGTTATGCCTGATACCGCTTTTGGAAAACTCCACAATGAATTCTTCTAGCAGCTGACCTATCTCTCTATAGTTGCGACTGTTTAGAGGTTGAAACCAAGCTAAGGCAGTACCCTTAAGAGTCAAACCAAATGCCTCGAACTGGGTGAATAAGTCTTCAACCTGTTCAGCTCTTAGCACTTGTTTGAACTCCGCCACATGATCATAAGGATCTCCAAATCCATCAAAGTAGTTCTTCATTGTCTTAACCACTTGAGAGGGTCTAAGGGTTCTTGAGTGCTCTCGTGGTCTAGGCAATGGGAAATCATGATCATCTCTTTGATGCCTATAAACTCTATGTCTCTCCCTTTCAGGTCTTTCCATTCCATATCCTGATCTGTCTCTGCCCATAGTGTCTCGAAAGCTTACCTCCGGTCTCTCTCTAGTTCTTTCCATGTGGTTTTCATGACCCTTGGATGATCTGGCTCCTTGGAGGCCCTGGGAAACATTAGATCTTGGTGGAGGGAAAATTGATTCACCTTGCCAAGTGTAAGCATGTCTGTCATGATCTGATACTGAGAATAATTTTTGAGATGTGTGATCTAGATAGACAACTTTCCCTGGTGTCTATGGATCCTTGAATTCATAGATGGTGACTACTGGGCTCGGTTGATCTGGCCTAAATCTCCAAAAGGCTTCCTCCATTTCTCTATTCACGAATAGTTCTATGCTTTTATTATCTTGAGGAATCCATTCTGGAGTGAGCACTCTGGTTAAGACTGACTTACCTCTAGGGGTCTTGGGTTCTCCTCCTAGGTCTCCTTGCTCTAGGTCTCCTATCTCATTCTCAAGAATGATATTTCCAAACTCATCTGTCCTATCTGGTAAGTTGGTATCCACATACAAGGTTCCTTCCTTATCAATGTAAGCACCCTCTTCAAACTTGACCACTGGGTGTTCAAGTCCAAAGGGTTGGTCAGGATTCTTGAGTTGAACCACTGATCGTCTTAGACCATCCTCATAGATGCGAGCACCTAATTGGTTGGTCCTGATATACTCCAATTGGGTCTTATAGGGACCTTCTGGTGTCTGTAAATAGGCAGTGCCTGAGCTACATGTGGGTCTTTCCATGCTAAAAGACATTTCCGAGTCACTGGTTTCTGAACTTCGTGTGTAAGGATAACCACTAAGCTGTTGAGCCCAAGACTTGGATGTATGGTTGACACTAGCCTCAGATGACCTAATGCTTTGTCTATCCTTGCCTAAGTTTCTACCAGATCTTAGGTTCATAAGCCTTGGCTTCTAGTCCCAAAGTTCTCTTCTATTGCTCAAAATCCTTTGGAACACCTTGGTTTTTCTAGTTTCCTTGAGGGTCAACTTCAAAATACCCTATCTAATAATCCTGGTATTATTTTTACCGTAACCAGTCGATGTTTTGGTTGTACTCCCCACGAGCTTTCCAACAAAACCAAAATCACAGCAAACGGATTTCGTATGAGAAAGTTATGCCAGTTCAGGGTTCTAGGGTTTAAAACAGGGAAACAGGGTCTCTCAGGAAATGCTCCAAAATAGGCAATACACGATATTTGTAAGACACGATACTTGATACTTGAGGAACTCAGTACACGATACTTGGTATGTATCGTGATACTTGAAGTAGGCGATACTCGATCTTCAACATGTATCGCGAGCAATTCCACGATACACGATCTTTGATAGATATCGCGATCGCTGTATAACGATACACGATACTTGACTATCACAATACTCGGGCAAAACGATACTTAGCTCAAGACGATACACGATCAGTAACAAGTATCGAGATCGGTACGAAACAATACACGATACTTACCTTGTCACGATACACGATAGTTGAGAAATATCGCGATACTTGATGTCCACGATACTCGATCTTTGAACCAGACGATACACGATATTCCAAGGAAAACGATACTCGATACTCAGAGAACACGATACTTGATACTTGGTAGGTATTGCGACCGGGAACACATGATACACTAGACACGATACACGACCTCGGTTAAGTATCGCGATCGGTATAAAACGATACACGATACGTGGGCAAAAACGATACACGATCTTTGATAGGTATCGCGATCTCTGGCCGAAACGATCTCTAGCCGAAACGATACACAATACTTGCCAAGTATCGCGATCTTCCTGAGACGATACACGATACCTGGGAAATATCGCGATACTCAACCACAGGAGATTCACGATACTTGTCAGGTATCGCGATACCTCAACCGCGGGAGAAACACGATACTTGGATTTTTTGGAGTCCAAATTCAAAAATTTTTACAAATATGAGTACCTTGTGTCCTCCTTGTCACCCCTATGTGTTTGTAGATGCAAAATCTTCCTTCAAACCCACGATATTGCACTCACGATACTTGGCGCAGGTTTCATCACGTTTGGGGTTGTTCACTCAGATTTTCAGCTATTTTGGTGCTACTTCTTCAGCGCCTCTGTTATGCACCCTCTCTAAGCTTCTTGCTCACAACCACAAGTAAAAAACAAGGTGAATGTACTCTAAAAAATGGAAAAAACTGAGAAGATGAAGGCGGGTGGAGATGGTGATGATGATGAAGATGAAGAAGAAGGAAAATTCAAAAACTGAACTAAAAATGATGATTTTTCTTTTACCTTCCAACGTCGCTACTCTACGTCTTACCGTCACACGCTCGTCCTCCAAGCTCTCTCCCCGGCAACGGCGCCAAATTTGGTGTCACTCTAGCACAATGGTGAGTACCAACGTGAGGAGATACACCTCATAAATGTCAATCCGTGGAGACGTGAGGACCGGTATGAAGACCGTGAGCAAGTGATGGCACAAGTGCGTGAGTGAAAGCACACAAGCATGTACACACATACACACACACGCGCATAAAGTAAGAGCAAGGACTGGAACAATGGAAGATCTTCGATTCTACAAGAGCTCTCTTACAAAGCTGAAATCTACAACAAGCTAACCTCAAAAATGAGCTCTCCAGCCCTTTTTATAGTTTTTGAGTGGTTTTGGCCCTGTCCAGACCTAGTGTCCGGCCTAGTTAAAAAATAGGTTCCAGGGCTTATTTGGGGGCTCAAACGGAGTCTAAAAATTATGAAAATTGGTAGGATGGTAGTTCTAATACTCCTCAAGCTCGAGGACTCCTCGGCTTGAACAAAATGGAGTTACAAAAATGGAAAATGGTATTTACAATGGTTTTTAGTGATAATAATCACTATTTTTATAGGGATTTCATCTGAAAATATGACAGGTGCTTCTTGGAGCTCCCTACTAGCTCCTTCTTCTTGTGTGTCCACTTCCTTGATGCGCTTCCATGCTTTGTCCTTGATCTTGAGCTTCAACACATGTCTTTAAAGGGTTAGGGTTTTTTACTTTTACACATATACACACATAATACATACACACATGCACACATATACACATGCATACACACATACACATACACATACACATACACATACACATACACATACACATACACATACACATACATACATACATACATACACACACATGCATACATACATACAGACACACATACATACATACATACATACACACACATACACATAGAGAGAGAGAGTCACACGCACACACATGCATACATACACACACGTGACATATACATACACACATATGCATGTTTTAGGGTTAGGGTTTTTGGATTTTACATATATACACACATATACACATATGAACACATAATACATATGCACATACACATATATATACATGTGCATACACACATACACACACACATACATTCATAGACACACACACACACATACATATACATACATACATACATATATATATATATATATATATATATATATATATATATATATATATACACACATACACATATGTGACATATACATACACACATGCATGTTTTAGGGTTAAGGTTTTTGGATTTTACATATATACACACATGCATGCACACATATACACATATAAACACATAATACATATACACATACACATATATATACACATGCATACACACATATACATGTTTTAGGTCTAGGTCTTCAAAATTAGGGTTTTAGGATTTTTACATAGATACACATATGCATACACACACATACACATATATATATATTCACCTACACATATATATATATACACAAGCATACACACATACACCTGTTTTAGGTCTAGGTCTTTAGGATTAGGGTTTTAGGGTTTCTACACATGTAGATAAATATTTACACATATAGAAATATACACACATAATACATGTACACATACACATGTATATACATAGGCAGACACACATATACATGTGTTCTAGTTGTTGTAAATAAATATCATGTCTATGTGTCCCATTTCTTTGTACAGGATTCATGATTCATTTTGCTCATGTCTTTTGTATTTGTCAGTATGTTTTGCTTTATCAAATCATATTTTTGTTGCCTATCATACATCTCACATGTAGTTGGGTTTTTCTTGGGTAGAGTGGATTGTCTTTTGCTACACAACAACATGGGAATGCTGCTGTAGCAAGAGACAACACACTCTGCCCAAAAAAGTTTTGCAAATATGGTCATCGATATAGGCGACGGTATAAGCGTCGATATCCCCAGGCACATACCGATGCTTATACCGACTATTTTGCCCAGGGGCATACCATGGCTTATACCGTCGCTTATACCGATGCATATACCGACGCTTATACCGACGCATATACCTACGCTTATATTGACGCTTTGGTTCCGACGCCTACATGGACCCTTACACCTACGTCGGGGCAAAATCGCGCCCGTTCATTTTCCTCGAAAGAAGCCTCGGTATACACCTAATATGATGTAGTGAATTAATCACAGTACTAGAGGTTCTCATGCCAAATATATAATGGAAGAGATATATTATCTCACGAAATGGGTAGAGGTTAAGGCTGCCAAGAGGGATGATGCAAAAATGATGGCAATATTCTTGTTTGAAAATGTCTTTACGAGATATGGGTTGCCGATTGAGATAGTGAGCAATAGAAAGAATCACTTTGCAAATGAAGTCATTTAATATTTGCTGCAAGAATTTACAACGATTCACACAAACCTTGCACCATATCGCGCTTAGGCCAATGGATAGGCTATACCAATGGATAGGCAGAGACTACTATAAAAATCCTTTGCAATGTCATGACTAAGCTTGTAAACAACAAATGCTTTGATTGGGACAAATAATTACACCATGGTTTTGGGGCATATCAAATGGACTAAAAAGGATACTAAATGCAACTCCTTTTAAAATGATATTTGGTCAAAATGTAGTGCTTCCATTGTACCTTTTGATACCCACCCTTAAGGTTGCACAAGAGCATCAATGTACTTACAATGCTTAGGAGAGACTAGGCTAAGAGGGGTAGTAGGAGTATTGTTGGAGCAAGTCTATGACAAGCCTAAGTATTGGCTTGAGTCTCACAAAGTCTTAGAAGAAGCTTTAAAAAGAAGACTATGTAAAGTTCACTTATGAACTACCTCTTGTAACTTTTGAAGAGTTTACTTAATGTAAAAGTAAGAGAATCTTAAGTGGTTGAGTCCACTTGATCAAGAATGGAAAGAGGAGCCACGAATTCGTGATTTGTGGTAGGTAGAGAATCAAATCAATCATTTATTGATTGTAGAGTGATTGAGGGAAGTTAACCTCCCAAACTCAACTATAAATAGATGGCAGTTTTACTCGTGGTTAGAGAGACCTATGTGAAGACCTCCAAGAGCTGAGCTTTATGCCATATCAAGGTGTGATTACAAGGCACACATATGTATCAGTAAGTCATTGTATTGTACAAGAAATATACTTTCATTTTCATGATTATTTGGTTTCATCTTTCCATGTTCTTGTGAAGTGTACTACTCACTACCATTACTCTCAGTTTTCTCAGTCAGCTTGCAGAGATGTTTTCTCTGAGCTTGGTGCATCATTTTCAGTGATTTAACTTGGTAAAGTTAGCTCTATAAGTCTACTATATGCTCACAAATGTTCATGTCATTTGGATGTTGCAATCTTGAGTTATGTTCATTTGAAGTCAACAGGGTCTGTTCATCTTCACTTCTCTGTCAGGTACCCGACTTTTTCACTCATCTTGTCAGAGCCATTTCTCAGTGGTTACTTATCCACATTCAGTGATTTAAAGCTTGTTTGATTCAACTTACTGTCTAGTATAACCATACAAATTTTCTTAATCATTGAATTTCTACATTTTGAGTTATGTTGATGTTTCTGCTCACTGGTCTATTTCTGTAGCAGCCCGTGAAAATCGGGATGATGTCATCACTTGTTAAAACTCATTCTCAGTGTGTGATTCATTATTTTTGATGAGATTACTCTTGAAAGTTAGCTCTTTGAGTTGCCTAGACTTCCCCAAGAGGAATTGAGCTAATTGCTGCTGTGCTCAGAGAATTATGTAAAACACTGGACAGGTGTATGAACCAAGAATAGCAAGTTTTCACCTCTGAGCTAACTCCAACTTATTTGTTTTGATCTATCTTTTTTAGAGTGATCTTCCAAGGTACATAGGGTGTCTAATACATCCATTGGCAAGCTAAAAGGGCCCACCATATACTCCTGGAGTTCATTTGGCTGGTGTAGATCAAGGATTTTGCAACACCTCTTCATCTTCAAGCACATACCTATCCATCTCTTCACAAGTATATGTAGCCAAAAAGAGGTAGAAGGCCTATTTCAATGTACATGTGAAGGGTAAAGGCTTGCAAGTTGGAAATTTATACTTAGTCTAAACATGGAAGCATTATGCTCAAAAGTTAGAGAAATGAAGTTATGGAACTATGATTATGAATAGACTTTCAGCAAGTGGAGCGTTCTAGTTAGCCACATTAGAAGGAGAGGCCGTAATGCTAAATTACATTGGTGGTTGTAGATTCAAGATCTATGAAGAACCTTTGACCCAGAATATGCTTAGATAACTCACCTTGGCAAGGACACACAAAGAAGAAGAAAAGAGAATTAGAGAGGAAGCACAAGCTAAACCCTTAGAGCACATCAAACATATGAAATTAAGATGTCAAGGATTAAAGATGAAACAAAATGATAGAATAGACCAAATTCTTCTTGTCAATACCTTCTCCAATATAGAGGTCGCTAGATATCCTATGGCTATGTGCAAAACCAAGCAGGATGCTTACCCTAGCATAGTTGATAAGTGCCCTTCATTACTCTCCAGCTAGGGCAAAGCACCACTCTCATAGAAATCAGGCCTCTAATTGATTCAAGTGCAAACACTAGTGTAGTTAGGTCTTCTTATTGTGAAGCAATGGAACTAAAAGTGAGTCCTTTTGAGGCATACCTCATAGGACTAGGAGGCATGGAAACCCCTTGCATGTGTGAGGTGGAAAATCCTATCCTCATAAAGGATGCAAGCTTGACAGTGATGAAGATCTTCCATGATGAAGATCTAATAGAGCCTCTGATTCTAGGACAAGATTGGATACACTATCACTCGGAGGAACTAAATCTCAAGAAAAACCCTCCTTTACTTCGTGGTACCTGACCATCATAGAGTGATACATCTTGAAAACAAGGGCAGCAATCAACTCCACTTGGAAGAAGAGATCCCATGTACCAATAGCAGGGAAGAGAATGAAAGCAGGATAATCCCTCAAAGAATGACAAATATCATTGCAATGCCAATTACTCTCCTTGGATAGATGCAAATTACCCTTGGAGAAATGGGGACCATCGATGTCTCTCCTCTTTGCTTGAGATAGATGGGCACAATCACTAGAGAAATGGGGACCATAGCAAGACAAATGGGGCCCATCATTTGCTCAAGCCTACCCTCCACACTTTTAACATGCACACCTAGATCTGTTGTATAGAATTCCTAGTTTCCTGATGGGAAAGTGATGCAAGTTTTGGATCTCCCTTCTTGTCCAAATTTGAGTTTCTAATCGATATTTTACCCAACACCATCAAAGAGGCAATCTCCAACCATGCTCCAAAGTCAATGGTCAACCCCTACCACGTGTGGGAAGCATCACTAGTTTCTAGTTACACTAGCTATGAGGCAAACACGGGTACCCAAGAATGAGCAAGCATTGGCAACTTCATCTCCTCAAGAATGAGGGCCCGTGAAAATCGGGATGATGTCATCACTTGTTAAAACTCATTCTCAGTGTGTGGTTCATTATTTTTTATGAGATTACTCTTGAAAGTTAGCTCTTTAAGTTGCCTAGACTTCCCCAAGAGGAATTGAGCTAATTGCTGCTGTGCTTAGAGAATTATGTAAAACACTGGACAGGTGTATGAACCAAGAATAGCAAGTTTTCACCTCTGAGCTAACTCCAACTTATCTGTTTTGATCTATCTTTTTGAGAGTGATCTTCCAAGGTACATAGGGTGTCTAATACATCCATTCGCAAGCTAAAAGGGCCCACCATATACTCCTAGAGTTCATTTGGTTGGTGTAGATCAAGGATTTTGCAACACCTCTTCATCTTCAAGCACATACCTATCCATCTCTTCACAGTGGTATCAGAGCAAGGTTGGTCAACATGGCAGATGGATTTCCTTCATCAATTGACAAATTGGACAGAGGTAACTACTCAGCTTGGTCATTAAGGATGGAAGCTTATCTCCAAGGTAGAAGTTTATATGGTTATGTGGCTGGAGATGAAGTTATGCCAAGTTTCAGGAACAAAAGTCAACCAACACAAGAAGAGCAAGAAAGATTGAGCACATGGTGCTCCAAGGATGCACTTGCAAGGTCTTATCTCCTCAACTCTATCTCAGATTTTTTGTTGCCTCACATTAGAAGTTGTAAGACATCTCAGGAAGTGTGGGATGCACTTGAAGCTTTCTTTTCTTCAAGTACCAAAGCTAGGAAGCATCAACTGTGGCTGGATTTCACAACTCTCAAGAAGGCTCCCAAACAAAATGTGACTGATTTTGTCACAAAGCTCAAGGACATAGCGGATCAGTTGGGAAGCATTGGAGAGGTAATAGATGAAGAGCAAATTGTAAGGCAGGTCATCAATGGCTTGAAGGCAGATGATAAGTGGGAAGCATTCACCACAGCTATGGATTTGTACATGGACATGCATGTACCTGATTTCAACACACTCATTGGACAACTACTTACTCAAGAGGCAAAGCTTATCAAAAATGGAGAAAGCTCTAAAGGTAATCAATCTTTAGCTTTATACACGGATAAAAGCAAGTCTAAAGATAACAAAGGAAAGGCAAAGAAAGTGGATGATGAAGTAGGTACATATCAAGCTAACTATGCAGGTAGAGGAAGACATGGCAGAGGTAGAGGAAGAGGAGGTAGACAAGGCAGGGGGAGATCCCAAGACTCCAACTCATGTTCTATTTGTGGATTAACTAATCATACAACTGAAAATTGCTTTAGGAATTCCAGGAATCAAAGAGGTAGAGGATACAATAGAGGAAGTTATGGCTACTAAAGAGGAAGGTTCAACAACTACCATGGCAACTACAACAACTACAATCATTCAAACTATCAAGGAGGCTACAAAGGAAGGAGAGACTACAATAACTACACAGAAGACTCAAACAAAGAGGATTCATTATTGATCATGAACATGGCTATGCCACAAGGTAAATCTGATGAGCATGTTTTCTACATAGATTCAGGTTGTTCAAATCATGTGGCAGGAAATGTGGCACTCCTATCAGATTTAGAAGATCCAAGGAATAAGCATGAGGTACAAACAGGAGATGATACAAAATATCCTGTGGAGAAAATAGGCAATGTCAAAGCACCTGATGGAAACATCAACCTACTCAGTAAGGTACTCTATGTCCCTACCATTACAAAGAATTTGATAAGTGTTGGGCAGATAGTAGAGAAAGGGTTGCAAGTCAGGTTCACAAAAGCAGGAGCATTTGTTGAAGATCCAAGTCAAGGATTCAGAAGAATTGCAAAAGGTGAAAAGACAGGTAGATTGTTCACATTTGAATTACAGGACACTAGAAACATTGCTCTCTTTAATTATGGTAGTCAGACACTCACAGAATTGGAAGTATGGCACAAAAGGTTAGCACATATTGGTGAAAGGTCATTAAAGCAAATCTGCAGGTACCAAAGTGTACTTGGACTTCCTAATTTGTCAAAACAACATATGATTTATAAGTGTAGTGCATGTCAATTTGGAAAGTCTCACAGGTTACCATTCATGAAGAAAGGTTATATGCATGGAGATCTCTTGGAGTTGGTTCATACAGATGTATGGGGACCTAGCAAGGAAGCTTCAATATCTGGATCAAGGTATTATGTTTCCTTTATTGATGATTGCAACAGATGGACTATTCTATTCTTTATGAAACACAAAGATGAAGTTTTTTTCATGTTTCAAAAGATATTTGGCTCTTGTGGAGAATCAAACAGGTAAATCACTAAAAAGGCTAAGGTCAGATGGAGGGGGAGAATATTTCTCCCATGAGTTTGATTCTTTTCTTCAAGAAAGAGGAATCAAAAGAGAGGTAACTACAAGGTACACTCCTGAGCAAAATGGAGTGGCAGAAAGGAGGAATAGGACAATTGTTGAAGCTGCAAGGTCTATGTTAAATGAAAAGCATTTACCTAATTACTTATGGGTTGAGGCTGTATCTACAGCCACTTACTTGATTAACAGGTTGCCTTCAAAATCCCTTGATGGGATGACTCCATATGAGGCTTGGAATGGAAAAGATTGAAGAACAAGACACCTCAAAGGATGATGAAGAATCTCACATGGAAAAGATCAAAGCATGGAAGTCTAAAGGTAAAGCAAAATTGCAGGAACTTGGACATGAAGCAGAATCATCACATCATGGCCTAAGAAGATCTATGAGGGAAAAGAAAAAACCAGAAAGGTATGGGTTTGACACCTCATTAGTAACTAAATATTCTATCTACATAGCATAGGACATAAACCAAGAGGAGCCATCATCATTTGAAGAGGCCAAAGCAAAAACAGAATGGAAGCATGCAATGAAGGAAGAGATTGAAGCACTTGAGGAAAACAACACTTGGGATTTGGTGCCCAAGACTTCATCCATGAAGGTAATAGGCTCAAGATGGGTCTATAAACTCAAGAAGAATTCTAATGGTTCAATTAACAGGTATAAGGCAAGGCTTGTGGCAAAAGGCTTTGCACAAACTCAGGGAATTGATTATGAGGAGACTTTCTCTCTTGTGGCAAAGATGCCTACTATTAGGGTTTTGCTTAGTATTGCCTCTTCCAATAATTGGAAGATACTTCAACTAGATGTAAAGAATGCATTCTTGAATGGTTGGATAACAGAAGAGGTATATATGGCACAACCACCTGGTTTTGAGAACCAAGTTTATCCTGATTATGTGTGTAAACTTAACAAAGCATTGTATGGTCTCAAGCAAGCTCCAAGAGCTTGGAATTTCAGGCTTGTTTCATTCTTGCAGGACAAAGGCTTTCAACCAAGCAAGGCAGATCCTTCACTCTTTATTAAAAAGAGTAATTCCGAGGTCATGTACCTATGTGTATATGTAGATGATATTATATTGACAGGAAATGATGCAGATGGTATGAAGAAGATCAAAGATCAAATGAGAGAAGAGTTCAAGATAAGTGATTTTGGTTCACTTACCTACTTCCTAGGTTTGGAAGTTGTCTACAAAGATCATGGTTTGTTTCTCACTCAAAGAAAGTACATTAAGGACATGTTGGCAAAATTCAAGATGCAAGATTGTAAGATTGCAGGTACTCCAATGGAGGTCAATCACAAATTGAGCTCACATGAAGGTGAACTCATAGAGGACATCACATCATATCAAAGTCTAGTGGGTAGTCTCAACTATGCCACATTGACAAGAGTAGATATATGTTACAATGTGAGTGTGCTAAGTCAATTTATGCACACACCAAGGAAACCACATATGGATGCTGCCAAAAGGATTCTCAAGTATCTCAAAGGAACCATAAATGAAGGACTTTATTACCCTTATGTATCTGATTTAGGTTTGAAGCTATTTTCTGATGCAGATTGGGCTGGCTTCAAGGAAGATAGAAGGAGCACTTCAGGTTATCTTACCTTTGCAGGTTCAAAGCTTATTTCATGGTCATCCAAGAAGCAACCCACAGTTGCTCTCTCTTCTACTGAAGCTGAATATAGAGGTCTTGCCATAGCTTTACAAGAAGCTATGTGGATGAAGACATTATTCAAAGATCTTGGATTGGAGTTTGGAACTCCAACTATTTTTGGTGACAATATGAGTTCTATTCATTTGGTTGCTAATCCTATTTTTCATGCAAGGACTAAACATATTGAAGTTCATTATCACTATGTACGAGAAAAGGTTCTAAGCAAAGAGATTCAAATATCATATGTGTCCACTCATCAACAATGTGCAGATATTCTAACCAAAGCATTGGATGGTACAAAGCTTTGCAAATTCAAGGCTATGATTGGTTTGCAGGTAATCTTGGAAGATTGAAGACCTCAAGCATACTTGGCTTGAGGGGGAGCTGTTGGAGCAAGTCTATGACAAGCCTAAGTATTGGCTTCAGTCTCACAAAGTCTTAGAAGAAGCTTTAAAAAGAAGACTATGTAAAGTTCACTTGTGAACTACCTCTTGTAACTTTTGAAGAGTTTACTTAATGTAAAAGTAAGAGAATCTTAAGTGGTTGAGTCCACTTGATCAAGAATGGAAAGAGGAGCCAGGAATTCGTGATTTGTGGTAGGTAGAGAATCAAATCAATCATTGATTGATTGGAGAGTGATTGAGGGAAGTTAACCTCCCAAACTCAACTATAAATAGATGGCAGTTTTAGTCGTGGTTAGAGAGACCTATGTGAAGACCTCCAAGAGCTGAGCTTTATGCCATATCAAGGTGTGATTACAAGGCACACATATGTATCAGTAAGTCATTGTATTGTACAAGAAATATACTTTCATTTTCATGATTATTTGGTTTCATCTTTCCATGTTCTTGTGAAGTGTACTACTCACTACCATTACTCTCAGTTTTCTCAGTCAGCTTGCAGAGATGTTTTCTCTGAGCTTGGTGCATCATTTCCAGTGATTTAACTTGGTAAAGTTAGCTCTATACGTCTACTATATGCTCACAAATTTTCATGTCATTTGGATGTTGCAATCTTCAGTTATGTTCATTTGAAGTCAATAGGGTCTGTTCATCTTCACTTCTCTGTGAGGTACACGACTTTTTCACTCATCTTGTCAGAGCCATTTCTCAGTGTTTACTTATTCAAATTCAGTCATTGAATACTTTTTGGATTGAGCGTACTGTCTAGTATAACCATACAAAGTTTCATAATCATTGAAGTTCTACATTTTGAGTTATGTTGATTTTTCTGCTCACTAGTCTATTTCTGTAGCAGCCCGTGAAAATCGGGATGATGTCATCACTTGTTAAAACTCATTCTCAGTGTGTGGTTCATTATTTTTGATGAGATTACTCTTGAAAGTTAGCTCTTTAAGTTGCCTAGACTTCCCCAAGAGGAATTCAGCTAATTGCGGCTGTGCTCAGAGAATTATGTAAAACACTGGACAGGTGTATGAACCAAGAATAACAAGTTTTCACCTCTGAGCTAACTCCAACTTATCTGTTTTGATCTATCTTTTTGAGAGTGATCTTCCAAGGCACATAGGGTGTCTAATACATCCATTGGCAAGCTAAAAGGGCCCACCATATACTCCTGGAGTTCATTTGGCTGGTGTAGATCAAGGATTTTGCAACACCTCTTCATCTTCAAGCACATACCTATCCATCTCTTCACAAGTATATGTAGCCAAAAAGAGGTAGAAGGCCTATTTCAATGTACATGTCAAGGGTAAAGGCTTGCAAGTTGGAAATTTATACTTAGTCTAAAAATGGAAGCATTATGCTCAAAAGTTAGAGAAATGAAGTTATGGAACTATGATTATGAATAGACTTTCAGCAAGTGGAGCGTTCTAGTTAGCCACATTAGAAGGAGAGGCCGTAATGCTAAATTACATTGGTGTTTGTAGATTCAAGATCTATGAAGAACCTTTGACCTAGAATATGCTTAGATAACTCACCTTGGCAAGGACACACAAAGAAGAAGAAAAGAGAATTAGAGAGGAAGCACAAGCTAAACCCTTAGAGCACATCAAACATATGAAATTAAGATGTCAAGGATTAAAGATGAAACAAAATGATAGAATAGACCAAATTCTTCTTGTCAATACCTTCTCCAATATAGAGGTCGCTAGATATCCTATGGCTATGTGCAAAACCAAGCAGGATGCTTACCCTAGCATAGTTGATAAGTGCCCTTCATTACTCTCCGGCTAGGGCAAAGCACCACTCTCATAGAAATCAGGCCTCTAATTGATTCAAGTGCAAACACTAGTGTAGTTAGGTCTTCTTATTGTGAAGCAATGGAACTAAAAGTGAGTCCTTTTGAGGCATACCTCATAGGACTAGGAGGCATGGAAACCCCTTGCATGTGTGAGGTGGAAAATCCTATCCTCATAAAGGATGCAAGCTTGACAGTGATGAAGATATTCCATGATGAAGATCTAATAGAACCTCTGATTCTAGGACAAGATTGGATACACTATCACTCGGAGGAACTAAATCTCAAGAAAAACCCTCCTTTACTTCGTGGTACCTGACCATCATAGAGTGATACATCTTGAAAACAAGGGCAGCAATCAACTCCACTTGGAAGAAGAGATCCTATGTACCAATAGAAGGGAAGAGAATGAAAGCAGGATAATCCCTCAAAGAATGACAAATATCATTGCAATGCCAATTACTCTCCTTGGATAGATGCAAATTACCCTTGGAGAATGGGGACCATCGATGTCTCTCCTCTTTGCTTGAGATAGATGGGCACAATCACTAGAGAAATGGGGACCATAGCAAGACAAACGGGGCCCATCATTTGCTCAAGCCTACCCTCCACACTTTTAACATGCACACCTAGATCTGTTGTATAGAATTCCTAGTTTCCTGATGGGAAAGTGATGCAAGTTTTGGATCTCCCTTCTTGTCCAAATTTGAGTTTCTAATCGATATTTTACCCAACACCATCAAAGAGGCAATCTCCAACCATGCTCCAAAGTCAATGGTCAACACCTACCACGTGTGGGAAGCATCACTAGTTTCTAGTTACACTAGCTATGAGGCAAACACGGGTACCCAAGAATGAGCAATCATTGGCAACTTCATCTCCTCAAGAACGAGGGCCCGTGAAAATCGGGATGATATCATCACTTGTTAAAACTCATTCTCAGTGTGTGGTTCATTATTTTTGATGAGATTACTCTTGAAAGTTAGCTCTTTAAGTTGCCTAGACTTCCCCAAGACGAATTGAGCTAATTGCTGTTGTGCTTAGAGAATTATGTAAAACACTGGACAGGTGTATGAACCAAGAATAGCAAGTTTTCACCTCTGAGCTAACTCCAACTTATCTGTTTTGATCTATCTTTTTGAGAGTGATCTTCCAAGGTACATAGGGTGTCTAATACATCCATTGGCAAGCTAAAAGGGCCCACCATATACTCCTAGAGTTCATTTGGCTGGTGTAGATCAAGGATTTTGCAACACCTCTTCATCTTCAAGCACATACCTATCCATCTCTTCACAGTGGTATCAGAGCAAGGTTGGTCAACATGGCAGATGGATTTCCTTCATCAATTGACAAATTGGACAGAGGTAACTACTCAGCTTGGTCATTAAGGATGGAAGCTTATCTCCAAGGTAGAAGTTTATATGGTTATGTGGCTGGAGATGAAGTTATGCCAAGTTTCAGGAACAAAAGTCAACCAACACAAGAAGAGCAAGAAAGATTGAGCACATGGTGCTCCAAGGATGCACTTGCAAGGTCTTATCTCCTCAACTCTATCTCAGATTTTTTGTTGCCTCACATTAGAAGTTGTAAGACATCTCAAGAAGTGTGGGATGCACTTGAAGCTTTCTTTTCTTCAAGTACCAAAGCTAGGAAGCATCAACTGTGGCTGGATTTCACAACTCTCAAGAAGGCTCCCAAACAAAATGTGACTGATTTTGTCACAAAGCTCAAGGACATAGCGGATCAGTTGGGAAGCATTGGAGAGGTAATAGATGAAGAGCAAATTGTAAGGCAGGTCATCAATGGCTTGAAGGCAGATGATAAGTGGGAAGCATTCACCACAGCTATGGATTTGTACATGGACATGCATGTACCTCATTTCAACACACTCATTGGACAACTACTTACTCAAGAGGCAAAGCTTATCAAAAATGGAGAAAGCTCTAAAGGTAATCAATCTTCAGCTTTATACACGGATAAAAGCAAGTCTAAAGATAACAAAGGAAAGGCAAAGAAAGTGGATGATGAAGCAGGTACATATCAAGCTAACTATGCAGGTAGAGGAAGACATGGCAGAGGTAGAGGAAGAGGAGGTAGACAAGGCAGGGGGAGATCCCAAGACTCCAACTCATGTTCTATTTGTGGATTAACTAATCATACAACTAAAAATTGCTTTAGGAATTCCAGGAATCAAAGAGGCAGAGGATACAATAGACGAAGTTATGGCTACTCAAGAGGAAGGTTCAACAACTACCATGGCAACTACAACAACTACAATCATTCAAACTATAAAGGAGGCTACAAAGGAAGGAGAGACTACAATAACTACACAGAAGAGTCAAACAAAGAGGATTCATTATTGATCATGAACATGGCTATGCCACAAGGTAAATCTGATGAGCATGTTTTCTACATAGATTCAGGTTGTTCAAATCATGTGGCAGGAAATGTGGCACTCCTATCAGATTTAGAAGATCCAAGGAATAAGCATGAGGTACAAAGAGGAGATGATACAAAACATCCTGTGGAGAAAATAGGCAATGTCAAAGCACCTGATGGAAACATCAACCTACTCAGTAAGGTACTCTATGTCCCTACCATTACAAAGAATTTGATAAGTGTTGGGCAGATAGTAGAGAAAGGGTTGCAAGTCAGGTTCACAAAAGCAGGAGCATTTGTTGAAGATCCAAGTCAAGGATTCAGAAGAATTGCAAAAGGTGAAAAGACAGGTAGATTGTTCACATTTGAATTACAGGACACTAGAAACATTGCTCTCGTTAGTTATGGTAGTGAGACACTCACAGAATTGGAAGTATGGCACAAAAGGTTAGCACATATTGGTGAAAGGTCATTAAAGCAAATCTGCAGGGACCAAAGTGTACTTGGACTTCCTAATTTGTCAAAACAACATATGATTTATAAGTGTAGTGCATGTCAATTTGGAAAGTCTCACAGGTTACCATTCATGAAGAAAGGTTATATGCATGGAGATCTCTTGGAGTTGGTTCATATAGATGTATGGGGACCTAGCAAGGAAGCTTCAATATCTGGATCAAGGTATTATGTTTCCTTTATTGATGATTGCAGCAGATGGACTATTCTATTCTTTATGAAACACAAAGATGAAGTTTTTTAATGTTTCAAAAGATATTTGGCTCTTGTGGAGAATCAAATAGGTAAATCACTAAAAAGGCTAAGGTCAGATGGAGGGGGAGAATATTTCTCCCATGAGTTTGATTCTTTTCTTCAAGAAAGAGGAATCAAAAGAGAGGTAACTACAAGGTACACTCCTGAGCAAAATGGAGTGGCAGAAAGGAGGAATAGGACAATTGTTGAAGCTGCAAGGTCTATGTTAAATGAAAAGCATTTACCTAATTACTTATGGGCTGAAGCTGTATCTACAGCCACTTACTTGATTAACAGGTTGCCTTCAAAATCCCTTGATGGGATGACTCCATATAAGGCTTGGAATGGAAGAAGACCAAGCTTAGATCATTGTAAAATTTTTGGATGTATTGCTTTTGCTCATGTTCCTTCACAGGTTAGAGGCAAGATGGATCCAAAGGCAGAAAGGTGTGTATTTATTGGATATGACAACAATCAAAAGGGCTACAGGTTATACAACCCTACCAACAAAGGATTCTTGGTAAGCAGAGATGTAGTTTTTGATGAGAACAATTCATGATATGAAGATTCATGGAGGAAGATCAATTTACCATATGATCTTGAAGAAGATTTTCCAAAGCTTGGTAGAGAACAATCAAAGATTGAAGAACAAGACACCTCAGAGGATGATGAAGAATCTCACATGGAAAAGATCAAAGCATGGAAGTCTAAAGGTAAAGCAAAATTGCAGGAACTTGGACATGAAGCAGAATCATCACATCATGGCCTCAGAAGATCTATGAGGGAAAAGAAAAAACCAGAAAGGTATGGGTTTGACACCTCATTAGTAACTAAACATTCTATCTACATAGCACAGGACATAAACCAAGAGGAGCCATCATCATTTGAAGAGGCCAAAGCAAAAACAGAATGGAAGCATGCAATGAAGGAAGAGATTGAAGCACTTGAGGAAAACAACACTTGGGATTTGGTGCCCAAGACTTCATCCATGAAGGTAATAGGCTCAAGATGGGTCTATAAACTCAAGAAGAATTCTGATGGTTCAATTAACAGGTATAAGGCAAGGCTTGTGGCAAAAGGCTTTGCACAAACTCAGGGAATTGATTATGAGGAGACTTTCTCTCCTGTGGCAAAGATGCCTACTATTAGGGTTTTGCTTAGTATTGCCTCTTCCAAGAATTGGAAGATACTTCAACTAGATGTAAAGAATGCATTCTTGAATGGTTGGATAACAGAAGAGGTATATATGGCACAACCACCTGGTTTTGAGAACCAAGTTTATCCTGATTATGTGTGTAAACTTAACAAAGCATTGTATGGTCTCAAGCAAGCTCCAAGAGCTTGGAATTTCAGGCTTGTTTCATTCTTGCAGGACAAAGGCTTTCAACCAAGCAAGGCAGATCCTTCAGTCTTTATTAAAAAGAGTAACTCCGAGGTCATCTACCTATGTGTATATGTAGATGATATTATATTGACAGGAAATGATGCAGATGGTATGAGATCAAAGATCAAATGAGAGAAGAGTTCAAGATAAGTGATTTGGGTTCACTTACCTACTTCCTAGGTTTGGAAGTTGTCTACAAAGATCATGGTTTGTTTTTCACTCAAAGAAAGTACATAGAGGTGAACTCATAGAGGACATCACATGAAGGTGAACTCATAGAGGACATCACATCATATCAAAGTCTACTGGGTAGTCTCAACTATGCCACATTGACAAGAGTAGATATATGTTACAGTGTGAGTGTGCTAAGTCAATTTATGCACACACCAAGGAAACCACATATGGATGCTGCCAAAAGGATTCTCAAGTATCTCAAAGGAACCATAAATGAAGGACTTTATTATCCTTATGTATCTGATTTAGGTTTGAAGCTATTTTCTGATCCAGATTGGGCTGGCTTCAAGGAAGATAGAAGGAGCACTTCAGGTTATCTTACCTTTGCAGGTTCAAAGCTTATTTCATGGTCATCCAAGAAGCAACCCACAGTTGCTCTCTCTTCTACTGAAGCTGAATATAGAGGTCTTGCCATAGCTACACAAGAAGCTATGTGGATGAAGACATTATTCAAAGATCTTGGATTGGAGTTTGGAACTCCAACTATTTTTGGTGACAATATGAGTTCTATTCATTTGGCTGCTAATCCTATTTTTCATGCAAGGACTAAACATATTGAAGTTCATTATCACTATGTACGAGAAAAGGTTCTAAGCAAAGAGATTCAAATATCATATGTGTCCACTCATCAACAATGTGCAGATATTCTAACCAAAGCATTGGATGGTACAAAGCTTTGCAAATTCAAGGCTATGATTGGTTTGTAGGTAATCTTGGAAGATTGAAGACCTCAAGCATACTTGGCTTGAGGGGGAGCTGTTGGAGCAAGTCTATGACAAGCCTAAGTATTGGCTTGAGTCTCACAAAGTCTTAGAAGAAGTTTTAAAAAGAAGGCTATGTAAAGTTCACTTGTGAACTACCTCTTGTAACTTTTGAAGAGTTTACTTAATGTAAAAGTAAGAGAATCTTAAGTGGTTGAGTCCACTTGATCAAGAATGGAAAGAGGAGCCACGAATTCGTGATTTGTGGTAGGTAGAGAATCAAATCAATCATTGATTGATTGGAGAGTGATTGAGGGAAGTTAACCTCCCAAACTCAACTATAAATAGATGGCAGTTTTAGTCGTGGTTAGAGAGACCTATGTGAAGACCTCCAAGAGCTGAGCTTTATGCCATATCAAGGTGTGATTACAAGGCACACATATGTATCAGTAAGTCATTGTATTGTACAAGAAATATACTTTCATTTTCATGATTATTTGGTTTCATCTTTCCATGTTCTTGTGAAGTGTACTACTCACTACCATTACTCTCAGTTTTCTCAGTCAGCTTGCAGAGATGTTGTCTTTGAGCTTGGTGCATCATTTTCAGTGATTTAACTTGGTAAAGCTAGCTCTATGAGTCTACTAAATGCTGACAAATTTTCATGTCATTTGGATGTTGCAATCTTCAGTTATGGTCATTTGAAGTCAACAGGGTCTGTTCATCTTCACTTCTCTGTCAGGTACCCGACTTTTTCACTCATCTTGTCAGAGCTATTGCTCCGTGGTTACTTATCCAAATGCAGTGAATTAAAGCTTGTTGGATTCAGTTTACTGTCTAGTATAAGCATAAAAATTTTCATAATCATTGAATTTCTACATTTTGAGTTATGTTGATTTTTATGCTCACTGGTCTATTTCTGTAGCAGCCCGTGAAAATCGGGATGATGTCATCACTTGTTAAAACTCATTCTCAGTGTGTGGTTCATTATTTTTGATGAGATTACTCTTGAAAGTTAGCTCTTTAAGTTGCCTAGACTTCCCCAAGAGGAATTGAGCTAATTGCTGCTGTGCTTAGAGAATTATGTAAAACACTGGATAGGTGTATGAACCAAGAATAGCAAGTTTTCACCTCTGAGCTAACTCCAACTTATCTGTTTTGATCTATCTTTTTGAGAGTGATCTTCCAAGGTACATAGGGTGTCTAATACATCCATTGGCAAGCTAAAAGGGCCCACCATATACTCCTGGAGTTCATTTGGCTGGTGTAGATCAAGGATTTTGCAACACCTCTTCATCTTCAAGCACATACCTATCCATCTCTTCACAAGTATATGTAGCCAAAAAGAGGTAGAAGGCCTATTTCAATGTACATGTGAAGGGTAAAGGCTTGCAAGTTGGAAATTTATACTTAGTCTAAACATGGAAGCATTATGCTCAAAAGTTAGAGAAATGAAGTTATGGAACTATGATTATGAATAGACTTTCAGCAAGTGGAGCGTTCTAGTTAGCCACATTAGAAGGAGAGGCCGTAATGCTAAATTACATTGGTGGTTGTAGATTCAAGATCTATGAAGAACCTTTGACCCAGAATATGCTTAGATAACTCACCTTGGCAAGGACACACACAGAAGAAGAAAAGAGAATTAGAGAGGAAGCACAAGCTAAACCCTTAGAGCACATCAAACATATGAAATTAAGATGTCAAGGATTAAAGATGAAACAAAATGATAGAATAGACCAAATTCTTCTTGTCAATACCTTCTCCAATATAGAGGTCGCTAGATATCCTATGGCTATGTGCAAAACCAAGCAGGATGCTTACCCTAGCATAGTTGATAAGTGCCCTTCATTACTCTCCGGCTAGGGCAAAGCACCACTCTCATAGAAATCAGGCCTCTAATTGATTCAAGTGCAAACACTAGTGTAGTTAGGTCTTCTTATTGTGAAGCAATGGAACTAAAAGTGAGTCCTTTTGAGGCATACATCATAGGACTAGGAGGCATGGAAACCCCTTGCATGTGTGAGGTGGAAAATCCTATCCTCATAAAGGATGCAAGCTTGACAGTGATGAAGATCTTCCATGATGAAGATCTAATAGAACCTCTGATTCTAGGACAAGATTGGATACACTATCACTCGGAGGAACTAAATCTCAAGAAAAACCCTCCTTTACTTCGTGGTACCTCACCATCATAAAGTGATACATCTTGAAAACAAGGGCAGCAATCAACTCCACTTGGAAGAAGAGATCCCATGTACCAATAGAAGGGAAGAGAATGAAAGCAGGATAATCCCTCAAAGAATGACAAATATCATTGCAATGCCAATTACTCTCCTTGGATAGATGCAAATTACCCTTGGAGAAATGGGGACCATCGATGTCTCTCCTCTTTGCTTGAGATAGATGGGCACAATCACTAGAGAAATGGGGACCATAGCAAGACAAATGGGGCCCATCATTTGCTCAAGCCTACCCTCCACACTTTTAACATGCACACCTAGATCTGTTGTATAGAATTCCTAGTTTCTTGATGGGAAAGTGATGCAAGTTTTGGATCTCCCTTCTTGTCCAAATTTGAGTTTCTAATCGATATTTTACCCAACACCATCAAAGAGGCAATCTCCAACCATGCTCCAAAGTCAATGGTCAACCCCTACCACGTGTGGGAAGCATCACTAGTTTCTAGTTACACTAGCTATGAGGCAAACACGGGTACCCAAGAATGAGCAATCATTGGCAACTTCATCTCCTCAAGAACAAGGGCCAAAGAAGAAGATTCAACCATGTCATCCACTACTACCAAGAGGACATTCCCAAACCAAAGGGAGGTAGATTTGGATACCTAAGCACTTTATGAAAGCAAATGGCAATGCATCACATATTTTGGTTTGTAAGGCTTGCTTAGTAGAGTAAACATCTAACCCTATACTCTCAGTCTCCAAAAAACCCCATCACTCCTCTCCCCTTTCACTTCCAACTCAACCCATTCTATCAAAACATCATTGTAATCCACCCTCACTAACCACTTGGAAATGGGTGCAGAAAAAGCCTTAGGACCACATCCCTCCATTGAATTCTAATGTAATACATCAATCTCCTAACCATTATCTTTGTGATTACCCACTAAAATCCATGCTAACTTTCAAACCTTGTTATAATCATAATACAATATTTTCTAACAAAAAATGACGACACCAACCATGTATACACAAATTTGGACTATCCAAAGTATTCATGTACGAAGTCTAATGACTAGCATTACGCACCAAGACATCATGAAGTCATGCACATCACAAGGCTAGTTGGGAAACATATCAGCAATTGAAAGGGAGTGGAGTCTCACCATGCTGCGACAAAGACTTATTTCCATGCTAATGTGTTGTCGTTTTGTAGTAGATATTTATACAAGCACTTCAAATCATCGTGCATGCAAAAGAATCATCATGGGAAGGACCTACCTCCCATATAGGTGGACTTTCAACATCTTGTAGTGGAGGACCATATGTCGAAACGAGTTCCAAAGGTTTGAAGGTCCAATGCCCATTGATGACCCACCAAAGGGAAAAAACAAAAGTGTTCATTCTCAGTCACATTGGTTCCAGGGATTAGTAGGACCCCTTGTAGATGTAGAACACATTTAAGAGGCAATAATGTGTTTGAACAACAATAATTGAGGGAGATATCAATTCTTCTCATGAGATTTTGATGCATTTCAAAACAAGAAGGAACTAAAATCATTACGTGGGAAAGATGGGCTCAAGAATATTTTGATGCATTGCTACCTAGGCCCGATTTTCATAGGTGCTACTATTTACTTAACACTCTTCAAGCCAAAGAGAGGAGTTAGAAAGACTCAACTCATGGTGTGCCAAAGATGCTTTGCTAGTTCATATCTACTTAAATCTATTTCTGACTTCCTTCTTCCTCATATTAGGAATTGCAAAACTTCCCAACAGACTTGGGATACTCTATCTTCATAGGTTTCTTCCAATACAAGAGCTAGAAAAAATCAATTGTGGATTGAGTTTACTACTCAAAGGAAGCAACCTAATCCGAATGTTTCAGAGTATGTGACCAAGGTAAAAGATGTGTCAAGAGGAAGATTCAAACATAATCAAGGATACAACCATGGCTACAGAAAAAATTACAACAATAATTATCAAGGAGGATACAAATCAAGAAAAGATTTCAACAACTATATAGAGGATCAAGAGGATTCTCTTCTCATTATGAACATAAATTCAAAACAAGGTATGAATGATGAATGCATCTTCTATATTGACTCAGGTTGTTCAAACCATGTAGGAGGCAATGTAGCCCTCCTTTTTCATCTTCAAGAGCCCAAGGGAAAGCACAAAGTGCAGAGAGGTGATGATACAAAGCATTCAGTTGTCAAGGTAGGAAATTTCAAAATTTCTAATCCGAATAGGAATATGTTGAGCAAAGTTCTTTATGTACCTACTATCACAAAGAATTTGATGAGTGTTGGATAGATAGTGGAAAAGAGTTTGCACGTTTGGCTCAATAAATTTGGAGATTTTGTTGAGGACCCCCAACATAGATTCAGACGAATTGCAAGGGGAGAGAAAATAGGTAGATTGTTTACATTTCAGCTTGAGGACACTAGAAACATTGCACTTTACAATTATGAGGATCAAACTTTGTCTGAGTTAGAAATATGGCACAAGAGGTTAGGGCACATTGGTGAGAGGACATTGAAGCAAATATGTAGAGATCAATGTGTACTTGGGATACCTAATGTATCCAAGCAACACATGATATTTAAATGTGGTGCATAAGAGTTTGGTAAATCAGAAAGATTAACCTTTACAAAGAAATGATATATGCATGAAGACTATTTGGAACTTGTCCACATAGATGTGTGGAGACCAAGCAAGGTCCCTTCAATTTCAGGCTCAAGTTACTATGTGTCATTTATTGATGATTTTAGTAGGTGGTCTATCTTGTCTTGCACTTGTGGAAAATCCAATAGGAAAAAGCTTAAAGAGGATAAGGTCAGATGGAGGAGATGAGTACTTCTCTAATGAATTTAATGCATTTTTATAGGATAGAGGTATCAAAAGGGAGATAACTACTAGATATAATTCTGAGCAAAATGGAGTAGCAGACAGGAGGAACAAATTGATTGTGGAAGCAGCTAGATCAATGCTAAATAAAAAGAAGTTGCCTAATTACTTGTGGGTAGAGAGTGTTTCTACTACCACCTATAGTATTAACAGGTTACCTTTTAAGCCTCTTGATGGGATGACCCCCTATGACACATAACATGGAAGGAGACCATCACTAGAACTTTGCAAAATATTTGGTGGTGTTGCTTATGTGCATGTTCCATCTCAAGTCAGAGGTAAGTTAGAGCCTAAGGCAGAGAAATGCATTTTCATAGGGTACGATATAGATAAAAAAGGATACATGTTTTATAATCCATCCAACAAAGGATTTATGGTTAGTAGAGATGTTGTGTTTGATGAGAATGATTCTTGTTTTGAAAGTGCATGTAGGAAGGTCAAATTGCCATATGACTTGTAAGAAGAATTTCCAAAGCCTCACCAAAGAGGAGCCAAGCACAATTGATGACATCAACTGAGATGATGAGGACACCATCAACTTGGAAGGATTTAACATGGAAATGAAAAGGCAAGGTCAAGATGAAGAGGTTGGAAGACATACCAGAGTCATCCAACTACGCCTTAAGGAGATCACAAAAAAAGAGAGTAAGAAGCCAATCAGATATGGGTATGATACTTCATTAGTCACTAGGCATTCCATTTATCTTGCTAAGGATCTATCACTTGAAGAACCTTCTTCATTTGAAGAAGCAAGTACCAAATCACAATGGAAGGAGGCTATGGATGAAGAAATAGAAGCACTCCAAGAGAATGATACTTGGGAACTAGTACCCAAGAAAGCATCAATAAAGGTAATTTATTCTAGGTGGATTTACAGAATCAAAAGGAACTCAGATGGATCCATAAATAGATACAAAGCTAGACTTGTGACTAAAGGTTTTGCACAAAGCCAAAGAGTAGATTATGATGAAACGTTTTCACCTGTGGCTAAGATGCCAACCATCAGAGTATTGGTAAGTGTAGCTGCATCTATAAATTGGAATATGTACCAACTAGATTTGAAAAATGCTTTTCTCAATGGGTGGATTTCAGAGGAGGTTTACATGGCTCAACCTCCTAGTTATGAGGATCCAAATAAGGTAAATCATGTATGGAAATTGAAGAAAGCTCCTTATGGTTTGAAGCAGGCACCTAGGGCATGTAATCATATGTTAATAACCTATCTTCAGGACCAAGGACTCATGATGAGCAAGGCCAATTCTCCTCTGTTTGTCAAGAGGAGTAATTAAAAAATGAATTATTTATGTGTAAATGTTGATGACATCATTGTTACATATACTGATGCCAATGGCATCAAACAAATAAAAAACCAGATGATGCAGGAGTTTAAGATCAATGACCTAGGGTTTTTGAAATATTTTCTTGGACTTGAGTTAGTATACACTAACTTTGGACTTTACATCACTCAAAGGAAATATGTGCAGGACATGTTGAAGAAGTTCCACTTGGAGGATGCAAAAGTAGCTAGCACCCCTTTGGAGGTTAATCATAAATTGAGTACTCATGAAAGTGATTTGCTTGAAGTCATTGTAGGTTATCAAAGCATAGTTGGAAGTCCAAACTAAACAACATTAACAAGGACTGACATATGTTATGTTGTAAGTGTTCTGACCCAATTCATGCATAAATCTAGAGCCCCTCACTTGGAAGAAACTAAAAGAATTTTCAAGTATCTAAAAGGTACTCAAAACCAAGGTCTTTACTTCCCATACACATCAGATTTGGATATAAAGTTGTACTCAGATGTAGATTGGGCAGGATGTAAGGATGACAGAAGAAGTACTTCTAGATATTTATCTTTTGCAGGTGATAAGCCCATCTCATGGTCTTCTAAGAAGCAACCAACTATTGATCTATCTTCAACAAAGGGTGAATACATAGAATTAGCAAATGCTACACAAGAAGCTATTTGGACTAGATTGCTCTACTCAGATTTGGGACTTCATACTCATTCACCTATGATCTTTGGTGATAACACTAGTTCTTTGTATCTTGCAGCCAATCCCAGTTATCAAGCAAGAACCAAGCATATAGAAGTGCACTATCACTATGTTAGAGAGAAACTCTTGAGCAAGGAGCTTCAACTAGCATATGTATCTACAAATATGTAGTGTGCTGATTTGTTAACCAAAGCTCTTGATGGTACTAAGCTTTGCAGGTTTAAGACCATCATTGGATTATAGGATATTCATGAAGATTGATGATGCAATAAAAGCCAAGATGTTTGGCTTGAGGGGGGGTTGTTCGTGCAAATGTACAAGCCTTCAAATTTCGCTTAGCATGGAAGACTATATGCAGAAGCATTTGATGATTCATATGAACCATAACTTATCCTTACTTGATCATTTACCATTAAAAAAGGTTTATACCTTGAGAGAATCTTGTAAAACCTTATATCTCGTGGAGTTAGGAGAAGTATGAGCTACGAATCTCAATTGATGGGATAACTCCTAAATCAAGGGAGTCACTTTTAGTTGGAGCCAAGTTTGAGATTCAAATTCAAACTTGAGAGAAAACGTCTTATAAAAAGGCTTGTATAAAACTCGCAATGTGTGGTCTCATCTTGGAGCTGATTCTTGAACATCTATAGAGTTTGCGTAGCTTGCAACATAGATTACTCATTCCACCATCATTGAGCATCATTTCAATGCCAATGGTCTTGTATAATCATGTGTTATAATACATATAATTCATAAATCGTCTCTATGTACTTATCTGCTATGACTACTCAAATTAGTGAACTTTATCTCGTCATATCTCAGTGATTTCTTAACCATTTTGCATGATCTATAGGTTGTTGGAACCAGCTTAAAGTCTACTATGGGCTATCAAAACTCCAAAGCATTTGGTTCAGACATCTAGGAGAAATCATCATCGAAGTGCTCACTAGTCATCTATTGGTTAGTCCCTAAAAAGTCGAGGGTAAGCTTTGGATTGCTAAAGTCATTTCTCAGGGTATGGTTTATCATTTTAAATTATTCCACTTGCAATCACTAGCTATTTAAGCTAATTAAATTCCTTCTAAAGGAATTTCATCAATTGTTACTATATTGTGAGCATTGAGCAAAAGAACTAGTAGGTGTATTTCAAACTAGCAAGTTTTGTGAGACTAGCTATTCATGAAGTAGTATGTTTTGATTCAATTGTTTCAAGCATCAACTCCAAAGTACATAGGTACTTTTTCGGTGTCAATTGCAGGCTCAAAGATCCTACTACATAACTCTGAAGTGTATTAGGGCATGTGCAAAGTAGGTTTTCAACTTATATAGTTATTCCTTTGCATCAGGATATTTTTGTCAATGGCCATGGCTAAAACTAGTGATGTATTGCATAGGTTGGCTATTCAGGATAAGTTGAATGGTACTAGTTACCCATTATGGGCTTATATTATGCATCATGTGTGGTTGCAAAAGGATTGTGGAATATTGTGCATGGTGTTGAAAAACATCCTATTAGACCTACAAACACAATTGCTCATGCTGATGCAGATGGTGTCGAAGATGATGACATTAGTTAGATTCTTATTCATGTTGCAATTCTTGGCACCTACTACACAACAAATTTGGTGGGATGGAAGAGATGCTCATGCATATGCATAGATAGTCTTGTCTATCAAACGTGCCATTATTCCTAACATTCGATCTTGCAAAACAACTAAGGATGCTTGGGAAACACTTACTACTTTATACTAGGCAAGGAATGAGGCTCATGTTGGTTCCCTCTGGAAAATCTTTACAACAATATTTGAAATAGATAGATAAAAACAATGACTTATCGTCTTAGTCTCGATGCTACGCATCGACTTGCTTGGAATACTTGAACTTTTGAGAACATTACATAGTAAGCAAAGTATGAAGATGGAGGAGAAACTCTCATACATAGAACTTCTATTATTTCTTCTATTAACTATACACTGATATCTCCTTCTTGGGGGACCACTTGTTACCTAGTGACGTGTTTAATATTCATTGGAGTAGATTAAACTATGTTTGTGATGGTTACTATGATATCTCTTTCACACCCTCTGAGGTTGGTTTACGTGAGAGATGGATGTGAATCGAGGGATAGTAGGTTGTGGTTCTATGGGCAGCTATAGTGGTGATGCTTGTGGAGAAGTGGATGTGGGTACATCTAAGCATGTAATGGAGCCATTCAAATGTTTACCTTAATGTGACGTGGGCTTCTAGATGTGCCTAATGATTGCATAAGATCCATCAATAAATCTCTTCCGAGACCACCTTT
Source organism: Ceratopteris richardii (assembly GCA_020310875.1). Lineage (NCBI taxonomy): Eukaryota > Viridiplantae > Streptophyta > Polypodiopsida > Polypodiales > Pteridaceae > Ceratopteris > Ceratopteris richardii. Next base: position 117,127,065 of record CM035419.1, on the reverse strand, counting down.
GATTATCTAACATTAGCTACTCTTGCACCGAGCTACTAAGGTCAATTGCCCATGATATAGTGTTGGCCAAATACAAGCCAAACCAAATCCTTCTACGTTGTTGTGTCAAATGGTCCTTAACTAGAAATGCAAAATGTTGCATACATAGAGGCATGGAGAGTTTTGGTGCTATGGTTGAGATATCTTTCCATTTGAATATGTCACCTTCCTTCATGGGTTTGGTAGCTAGAACCTCTTTTTCTGTTGGAGTATGGTAGCCACTAATCTTTAATGCTATTGTGATCAATTGTTAGGTGAGCTTGAACTTTCTCAGAGGGGGTTCATGTTGGATGAGATGGATGAATACCTCAAGGAAGTGATGTGGTATTGCTAAAACCTGCTTTGTACCTGCCCTAATACACTTGAGAGTTATGCAGTAGGCCCTTTCAGCTTTCAATTGACACCAAGAAAGTACCTATGTACTTTGGAGTTCATTCTTGACTCAAATGAATCAAAAGAGACTACTTCATGAATAGCTAGCTAGTCTCAAAAACTTGCTATTTTGGTCTATACACCTATTGGTTCTTTTGCTCAATGCTCACACTATAGTAACATTTGATGAAATTCTTTTTGAGGAAATTTAATTAGCTTAGATAGCTAATTATTGCAAGTGGAATCATCTAAAATGATAAACCATACTCTAAGAAATGAATTTAGTAATCCAAAGCTTACCCCGAACTTCTTAGGAACTAACCAGTAAATGACGTTGATGATGATTTCTCCCAAATGGATGAACCAAATGCTTTGTGTTTTTGATAGCACACAAAAGACTTCAATATAGTTCCAAAAAGCTATATATCATGCAAAATGGTTAAGAATTCAATGAGATATGACTAGAGAAATTCCATTGTTGTGATTATACAAGTTTATTGTCATTGAATTGATGCTCAATGATGGCGGAACGAGTAAGATATGGTGTAAACTACTCAAACTCCATAGATTTTCAAGAGTTAGCTCCAAGATCATACCACACACCACGAGTTTTTTACAAGTCTTTTTATAAGAGGTTTTCTTTCAAGTTTGAATTTGAATTTCAAACTTGGCTCCAACTAAAAGTGAATCCTTTGATTTAGGAGTTATTCCAACAATTGGGATTTGTATCTCATACTTCTCCTAACTCCACGAGATATAAGGTTTTACAAGATTCTCCGTAGGTAAAAACCTTTAACAATGGTAGAATGATCAACTAAGGATAAGCTATGGTTCATATGAATCATCAAATGGTTCCACATATAGTCTTCCATGCTAAGAAAAATGTGAAGGCTTATACATTTGCACCAACAGATCCCCCTCAAGCCAAACATCTTGGCTTGTATTGCATCATCAATCTTCATGTATATCCTGTAACCCAATCATGATTTTAAGCCTTCAAAGCTTAGTTCCATCAGCTCTTTCGGTTAACAAATAAGCACACTGCATATTTGTAGATACATATGCTAGTTGAATCTCTTTGCTCAAGAGTTTCTCTCTAACATAGTGATAGTGCAATTCTATATGCTTGGATCTTGCATGATAAATGGGATTGGCTGCAAGATGCAAAGAACTAGTGTTATCACCAAAGATCATAGGTGAATGAGTATGAAGACCCTAATCTGAGTAGAGCAATCTAATCCAAATAGGTTCTTGTGTAGCATTTGCTAATCCCCTGTATTCATCCTCTATTGAAGATAGGGCAATAGTTGGTTGCTTCTTAGAAGACCATGAGATGGGCTTATCACCTGCAAAAGATAAATATCAAGAAGTACTTCTTATGTCATCCTTACAACCTGCCCAATCTACATTTGAGTACAACTTTATATCCAAATGTGATGTGTATGGGAAGTAAAGACCTTGGTTTTGATTACCTTTGAGATACTTCAAAATTCTTTTAGCTACTTCCAAGTGAGGTGCTCTAGATTTATGCATGAATTGGCTTAGAACACTTAATCCATAACATATGTCAATCCTTGTTAATGTGCCATAATTTAGACTTCCAACTATGCTTTGATAACCTACAATGTCTTCAAGCAAATCATTTTCATGAGCACTCAATTCATGATTTACCTCCATAGGGGTGCTAGCTACTTTTGCATCCTCCAAGTGGAACTTCTTCAACATGTCTTGCGCATATTTCCTTTGAGTGATTTAAATCCTAGAGTTAGTCTATACTAACTCAAGTCCAAGAAAATATTTCAGAAATCCTAGCTCACTAATCTTAAACTCTTGCATCATCTGGTTTTTGATTTGTTTGATGCCATTGGCATCACTACCTGTAAGAATGATTGTCATCAACATATACACATAAATATATCATTTCTAAATTACTCTTCTTGACAAACAAAGAAGAATTTTCCTTGCTCATCATGAATCCTTGGTCTTGAAGATTGGTTGCTAACCTATGGTTCCATGGCGTAGGTGCCTGCTTCAAACCATAAGGAGCTTTCTTCAATTCGCATACATGATTTTCCTTGTTTGGATCTTCATAACTAGGAGGTTGAGCCATGTAAACCTCCTTTGAAATACACCCATTGAGGAAAGCATGTTTCAAATCTAATTGGCACATATTCCAATTTCTAGATGCAGCTACACTTACCAATACTCTCATGGTTAGCATCTTAGCCACATGTGAAAAAGTTTCTTCATAATCTACTCCTTCAGTTTGTGCAAAACCCTTATCCAAAATTCTAGCTTTGTATCTGTTTATGGATCCATCTGAGTTCCTTTTGATTTTGTAAATCCACCTAGAACCAATTACCTTCATTAATGCTTTCTTGGGTACTAGTTCCCAAGTGTCATTCTCTTGGAGTGCTTCTATTTATTCATCCATAGCCTCCTTCCATTCTGCTTTGGTACTTTCTTCTTCAAATGAAGAAGGTTCTCCAAGTGATAGATCCTTAGCAAGTTAAATGGAATTTTTAGTGACTAATGAAGTATCATACGCATATCTGAATGGCTTCTTACTCTCTCTTTGTGATCTCCTTAAGGCTTGGTTGGATGACTCTGGTATGTCTTCCAACCTCTTCATCTTGACCTTGCCTTTTGATTTCCATGCTTTAAATTCTTCCAAGTTGATGGTGTCATCATCATCTGGGTTGATGTCTTCAATTATGCTTGGCTCCTCTTTGGTGAGGCTTGGAAATTCTTCTTCCAAGTCATATGGCAATTGGACCTTCTTGTATTTACTTATAAACCAATGATCCTTCTCATGAAACAAATCTCTACTAACCATAAATCCTTTTTTGGCTGGATTATAAAACTTGTATCCTTTTTTATTTATATCATACCCTATGAAAATTCATTTCTCTGCCTTAGGGTCTAACTTACCTCAGACTTGAGATGGAACATGCACATAAGCAACACAACCAAATATTTTGCAATGTTCTAGTGATGGTCTCCTACCATGCCATGCCTCATAGGAGGTCATCCCATCACGAGACTTATAGGGTAACCTGTTAATAAGATAGGTGGTAGTAGAAACACTCTCTTCCCACAAGTAATTACACAACTTCTTTTCATTTAGCAGTGATCTAGATGCTTCCACAATCAATATGTTCCTCCTCTCTACTACTCCATTTTCGCAAGAGTATATATAGTAGTGATCTCCCTTTTGATACCTCTGTCCTGCAAAAATATGTCAAATTCATTGGAGAAGTACTCAGCTCCTCCATCTAACCTTATCCTCTTTAAGATTTTTCTTGTTTGATTTCCCACGAGTGCACAATACTTCTTGAAACAACTGAACACTGCATCCTTATGTTTCATGAAATACAAGATAGTCCACCTACTCAAATCATCAATCAATGAGACATAGTACCTTGAGCCTAAAATTGAAGGGTCCTTACTTGGTCCCTAGACATCTGTGTGGAGAAGTTCCAAATAGTCTTCATGCATATAGCCTTTCTTTGTAAAGGGTAACCTGTGTGATTTACCAAACTGACATGCACCACATTTATAGATCATGTGTTGCTTGGATATAGTAGGTATCCCAAGTATGCATTGATCTCTACATATCTGCTTCAATTTCCTCTCACCAATATGCCCTAATCTTTTGTGCCATATTTCTAACTCAAACAAAGTTTGATCCTTATAATTATAAGATGCAATGTTTCTAATGTCCTCAAGCTCAAATGTAAACAATCACCTTTTTTCTCTCCCTGTGCAATTCTTTCTGAATCCATGTTGGAAGTCCTCCACAAAAGCTCCAAATTTGTAGAACCTAACCTGCAAACCCTTCTCCACTATCTATCCCATATTCATCAAAATCTTTGTGATAGTAGGTACATAAAGAACTCTGCTCAATAGATTCCTATTCCAAACACACGTTTTGACATTTTCTACCTTGACAACTGAATGCTTTGTATCATCACCTCTCTGCACTTGATGCTTTTCCTTGATCTCCTCAAGATTAGAAAGGAGGGCTACATTTCCTGCTACATGGTTTGAACAACCAAAGTCAATATAGAAGATGAGCTCATCATTCATACCTTGATTTGAAGTCATGTTCATAATGAAAAGAGAATCCTCTTGATCCTTTGTATAATTATTGAAATCTTTTCTTGATTTGTATCCTCCTTGATAATTGTTGTTGTAATTGTTGTTGTAGCCATGGTTGTATCCTTGATTATGGTTGAATCTTTCTCTTGATTGAGAGTAGCCACCTCTTCGGAATCCTTTCCCTCTCTAGTTCTTGAAGTTCCTATAGCATTCATCTATTGCATGATTAGATAGTCCACATATATTGCATGAGGAAGAGTTGAAGGGTCTCCCCAAACCTTGCTTACCTCCATTGCCCCTTCCTCTTGAATTCCTACCTCTCCCTGCATAGTTAGCTTGAGAAGTACTACCTTCATCTTCAACTTTCTTGCTATTTCCTTTATCCTTAGACTTTCCTTTATCTATACAAAGGGTAGAAGAATCGTCACCTCTTGATGGTTCACCATTCTTGTTGAGCTTTGCTTAATGGTTAAAGAGTTGTCCCATGAGAGTGGTAAGATCAAGGATTTCCATATCCATATAAAGATCCATAGTAGTTGTGAAGGCTTCCCACTTATCAGCTGCCTTGATGGCATTGATTATTTGTTTGACTATTTGCTCCTCTTCAATCTCCTCTCCTATGCTTTCCAATTGATCAGCCACATCTTTAACTTGGTCACATACTCTGAAACATTCAAGTTAGGTTGCTTCCTTTGAGTAGTAAACTCAATCCACAATTGATTCTTTCTAGCTCTTGTATTGGAGGAAAAATATGAAGATTGATTATCCCAAGTCTTTTGGGAAGTTTTGCAATTCCTTATATGAGGAAGAAGGAAGTCAGAAATAGAGTTAAGTAGATATGACCTAGCTAAAGCATCTTTGGCACACCATCAGGTGAGTATTTCTAGATCCTATCTTGTAGGTTGACCTTTGCTTCTCAATATGGCCATCTCCTCATCTCCTGATATGTATCCATAGAGACTCCTTCCAATAGGTCTTCATCCTCAAGGACCATGTTGGATAATTATTCTTGTCCAATTTATCAATGAAGATAGAGAAAGCATCTCCCATTTTACCTCAACTTGCTCTGATACCACTATTGGATGAGATGGATGAATACCTCAAGGAAGTGAGATGGTACTGCTAATACCTTCTTGAATATAGAGGTCCCTAGATAACCCATACCTATGTACAAAACCAAGTAGAATGCTTGCCCTAGCATAAATGATAATGGATGTTCATTAGTGTCCAGCTAGGGTAAGGCACCACTCTCACAGAAATTAGGCCTCTTATTGATTCAAGTGCATCAACTAGCGTAGTTAGGTCTTTTAACTGTCAAGCCATGGAACCAAAAGTGATTCCTATTGAGGCATCATAAAGGATGTAGCACTGATAGTGAAGCTGCTAGTATCCCATGATGAACATCTGATAGAACATCTGATTCTAGGACAAGATTTGACACACCATCACTCAGTGGAACTAAATCTCATGAAAACCCTCCTTTAGTTCATGCAAGCTGACCACCATAGAGTGATTGATGGGAAAAATGGATGGATGATCCAAGAGATTGAGTAGGTACTGCTAAAACCTACTTTGTACCAGCCTCTTTAGCTTCAGACTTGATTAGTAGACTTCCTTAGCTTCTCAATGACACCAAGAAATAGCCTATGTCCTTTGGAAATGATGTGTGCAATGATTGAATCAAAACAGATAACTTTGGAAGTCACAAAGTCAAGAAAACCTTCTATTTTGGTCTTGACACCTGCTCAATGTTTTTCTCAGTGTGACCAGCACAGTAGCAATTGATAAAATTCCTTCTAGGGGTATTCAATTAGCTTAGTAAGCTAACATTTTCAAGTGGAATGATGTAAAATGACTGTAGGACTGTAGCAGAGATAGACCAGTGAGCACCTCGACGACGATTTCTCTAAATTGGCTGAATGAAATCACTTCAAACTTTGTCAGCATGTAGCTGACTTTGAGCGGAACCCAAAAAGCTTTGAATAACTGAATTTGGAGTAGTATTGACCGAGATATGCCCTTGACAAGTTAACAGACTTTGGAGTAGACAAGCAGTGAATACAGAGATGAATGATGTAAATGTATCTATTGATTAACAATTGTGTGCAATCCCATTGGCATCTCTAGCATTGCCAAATGGTGTAGAGAGGTGTAGGCTATGGTATAGTCCTTACACACACTCAAGCTCAACAGAATGAGCCTCAGGAATGGAGTGATCTACCCGCGACTTTTTCACATCCAATTTTATAGGAAATGACTTAGGATTTGAACTCAAATTCAAATCTTTGGCTTCCTATGATCAAGCATCTAAAAGTTTGGAGATAGTTTCTCAATCAAGTGATCTACTTTTCCACGAATCACTTAGGTAGGGGATTACAAAAGATTCTAAGTCAAAATAGACTTTTACAATGAGGTAAAGTGGTAATAAACCACTAGCATATGTTCCTATGGTTCTTCATGCATGTGGAGTCTTCATGATGTCTTCCAAGCCAAATGTGTAGGCTTGTGATTTACGCCAACAGCTCCCCCTCAAGCCAAACATTTTGGCTTAAGTCTTCATCTTCAATCTTCAAGTACATCGTGCAATCCAATCATAGATTTGAACCAGCAAAGTTTGGTCCCATCCAAAGCTTTAGTCAGCAAATCTGCACATTGCATGTTGGTTGACACATAGATCAGTTGAATGTCCTTGCTTAGCAATTTCTCTCTCACATAATGATAATGAACTTCTATGTGTTTGGTCCTGGCATGATAGATAGGATTAGCTGCAAGGTGAAGAGAACTTGTATTATCTCCAAAGATAATTGGAGGCCTAGTATATAAGCCCAATTCTGAATACAAAAGCTTAATCCAAATTGCTTCTTGAGTGGCATTAGCTAGCCCTCTATACTCTGCTTCTATAGAAGACAATGCAACAGTTGGTTGCTTCTTTGTAGACCATGAAATTGGTTTGTCACCTACAAAAGAAATGTATCCTGAAGTGCTTCTCCTATCATCCTTGCATCCTGCCCAATCTGCATCTAAATAAACTTTTATGTCAATATCTGAAGTGTAAGGAAAGTACAGACCATGGTTCTGTGTACCCTTGAGATACTTCAAGATTCTTTTGGCAGCCTCTAAGTGAGGTATCCTTGGCTTGTGCATAAATTGACTTAGCACACTAACTCCATATGCAATGTTAATTCTAGTTAAGGTAGCATAGTTCAAGCTACCTACCATACTTTGATAACCTATAATGTCTTGGACTTCATCACCTTCATGGGCACTTAGCTTTAAGTTCACCTCCATTGGAGTGCTTGCTGCTTTAGCATCCTGCAAGTGAAATTTCTTCAACATGTCCTGCACATACTTCTTCTGAGTAATGTATATTCCTGAATTAGTGTAAATTAATTCAAGTCCCAAAAAATACTTCAATAATCCAAGATCATTCATCTTGAATTCCTTCATCATCTGGCTTTTGATGCTTCTGATTCCATTTACATCATTGCCTGTAATGATGATGTCATCAACATAAACACAAAGATAGATTACCTCTGAATTACTTCTCTTAATGAACAGAGAAGTGTCAGCCTTACTCATGACAAAACCTTGGTCTTGGAGGTATGTAGTTAGCCTGTAATTCCAGTCCCTAGGTGCCTGCTTCAATCCATATAAAGCCTTCTTTAATCTGCAAACATAAGTTACCTTCTTAGGGTCTTCATAGCCAACAGGTTGTGACATATAAACCTCTTTTGAAATCCATCCATTCAAGAAAGCATTCTTGACATCCAATTGGTACATGTTCCAATTCTTTGATGCAGCCACACTCACCAACACTCTGATTGTTGGCATCTTGGCCACAGGAGAAAATGTTTCTTCATAGTCAATGCCTTGGGTTTGTGCAAAACCCTTGGCTACTAATCTGGCCTTGTACCTGTTAATTGTGCCATCAGAATTTCTTTTCAATTTATAGATCCATCTGGATCCTATTACCTTCATGGAGTCCTTCTTGGGTACTAACTCCCATGTATCACTCTCCTTGAGTGCTTCAATCTCCTTATCCATAGCTTCCTTCCATTCTGATTTTGTGATTGCTTCTTCATATGATCCTTGTTCTTCATTTAGAAAATCCTTTGCAAGATAAATTGAATGTTTAGTAACAAGAGATGTATCATACCCATATCTGATAGGTTTTTTGCTCTCTCTTTGAGACCTTCTGATTGATTGAGTTGAAGATTCTGGTATGTCATCAAGCTTCTTCATCTTCATTTTGCCTTTGGACTTCCATGCCTTGAACTCTTCAAGGTTGATTGTATCTTCATCATCTGAGCTTGAGTCTTCTTTCTGAGTTGGTTCCTCCTTTGTAAGTTTTGGAAATTCCTCTTCCAAGGTAGTTTGACCTTCTTGCATACCTGTTTATGAGATAGGTGGCAGTAGAGACACTCTGTGCCCATAGATAGTTAGGTAATTTCTTCTCATTAAGCATAGATCTAGCTGTCTCAACTATTAACCTATTTCTTCTTTCAGCTACCCCATTGTGTTCAGGAGAGTACCTTGTGGTTATTTCCCTTTTGATGCCTCTGTCTTACAAGAAGTCCTCAAATTCATTGGAGAAGTACTCACCTCCTCCATCTGACCTTAGCCTTTTTAAATTCCTTCCTGTCTGATTTTCAACTAATGCAAGATATTTCTTAAAACAATTAAATACTTCATCCTTGTGCTTCATAAAGTATAATACAGTCCATCTGCTATAGTCATCAATAAAAGACACATAGTACCTTGAACCTGAGATTGAGGGGTCTTTGCTAGGTCCCCATACATCCGTGTGTACAAGCTCTAGATAGTCTTCATGCATATATCCTTTCTTGGAGAAGGGTAACCTGTGAGACTTACCAAATTGAAAAGCACCACACTTGTAAATCATATGTTGCTTGGATACATTAGGTATCCCAAGCACACATTGGTCCCTGCACATTTGCTTCAAGGTCCTTTCTCCTATGTGCCCTAATCTCTTGTCCCAAATCTCAAGCTCTGAAAGTGTTTGATCTTTATAACTGTATAATGCAATGTTCTTTGTATCTTCCAACTCAAAAGTGAAAAGTCTACCTGATTTTTCTCCTTTAGCTATCCTTTTGAATCCATGTCTTGGGTCCTCCACAAATGCTCCATACTGATTGAATCTGACCTGCAACCCTTTCTCTACAATCTGACCAACACTCATTAAGTTCTTTGTAATTGTAGGTACATAAAGTGCTCTGCTCAACAAATTCTGATTACCATCACAAGTTTTCACATTTCCAACTTTAACTATAGAATGCTTTGTATCATCACCTGTTTGGACTTGGTGTTTACCTTTTGGTTCCTCAAGATCAGAGAGTAGTGCCACATTACCAGCCACATGATTTGAACACCCTGAATCAATATAAAATAGGTGATCATCATTTGTACCTGACTTTGAAGTCATGTTCATGATCAAGAGAGAGTCATCCTGCTCCTCTGTGTAGTTGTTGTAGTCCTTTCTGTTTCTGCATCCTCCTTGGTAGTTGCCATTGTAATTGTTGTTGTAGTTGTTGTTATAATTGTTGTTGTAGTTGTTGTTATAATTGTTGTTGTGAACCTTCCTCTAGACTGAGAGTATCCACCTCTTTGGTAGCACTTCCTCTCTGATTTTTGTAATTCCTGTAACACTCATCTGTGGTGTGGTTTGACAAACCACAAATGTTACATGGTGATGAGTTATAGGGTCTCCCCCTACCTTGCTTACCTCCTCTGCCCCTACCTCTTGAAGATCTACCTCTCCCTGCATAGTTGGCTTGGGAGGTAGAGCATTCATCTTCCACCTTCTTACTCTTGCCTTTATCCTTAGATTCCTTATCAGTGTATAGGGCAGAAGAGTTGTTACCTTTGGTAGTATCTCCACTCTTGGTAAGCTTTGCTTCATGTGTGAATAATTGACCCATGAGAGTTGTAAGATCTAGAGTGTGCATGTCCATGTAGAGATCCATTGCAGTGGTGAAGCTTTCCCACTTGTCATCAGCCTTGATTCCATTAATTACCTGCCTTACAATTTGTTCTTCTTCAATTTCTTCTCCTATGCTTGCTAACTGATTTGCAACATCTTTGATCTTGGTCACAAATTCTGAAACAGCTTGCTTAGGTTGCTTCCTTAGTGTTGTGAATTCAATCCACAACTGATTTTTCCTAGCCCTTGTATTAGAGGAAATATATGATGACAAGGTTTCCCAAGTCTCTTGGGAAGTCTTACAATTTCTGATATGAGGTAAAAGAAAGTCAGATATAGAGTTGAGTAAATAGGACCTTGCCAATGCATCCCTTGCACACCATGTGTTGAGTTTTTCTTGCTCCTCCTTGGTTGGCAAACCTCTTGCTTTGAATGAGGGCAATTCCTCATCTCCTGAGATGTATCCATAGAGACTCCTTCCTTGTAAGTAGGTCTTCATCCTTAGAGACCATGCTTGATAGTTGTTCTTGTCCAATTTTTCAATAAATGAAGGAAAACCATCTCCCATTTTACCTTATTTGCTCTCATACCACTGTTGGGAAAAATGGATGGATGATCCAAGAGATTGAGTAGGTACTGCTAAAACCTGCTTTGTACCAGCCCTCTTTAGCTTGAGACTTGATTAGTAGAATTCCTTAGCTTCCCAATGACACCAAGAAATAGCCTATGTCCTTTGGAAATGATGTGTGCAATGATTGAATCAAAACAGATAACTTTGGAAGTCACAAAGTCAAGAAAACCTTCTATTTTGGTCTTGACACCTGCTCAATGTTTTGCTCAGTGTGACCAGCATAGTAGCAATTGATAAAATTCATTCTAGGGGTATTCACTTCGCTTATTAAGCTGACATTTGCAAGTGAAATGATGTAAAATGACAAACTATACTCAGAGAAATTGATTTAGCAAAATTAGCTATACCCCCGACTTTTGAGGACTGTAGCAGAGATAGACCAGTGAGCACCTCGACGACGATTTCTCTAAATTGGCTGAATGAAATCACTTCAAACTTTGTCAGCATGTAGATGACTTTGAGCTGAATCCAAAAAGCTTTGAATCACTGAATTTGCAGTAGTATTGACCGAGATATGCCCTTGACAAGCTAACAGACTTTCGAGTAGACAAGCAGTGAATATAGAGAAGAATGATGTAAATCTATCTATTGATTAACAATTGTGTACAATCCCATTGGCATGTCTAGCATTGCCAAATGGTGTAGAGAGGTGTAGGCTATGGTATAGTCCTTACACACACTCAAGCTCAACAGAATGAGCCTCAAGAATGGAGTGATCTGCCCGCGACTTTTTCACATCCAATTTTATAGGAAATGACTTAGGATTTGAATTCAAATTCAAATCTTTGGCTTCCTATGATCAAGCATCTAAAAGTTTGGAGATATTCTCTCAATCAAGAGATCTACTTTTCCACAAATCACTTAGGTAGATAATTACAAAAGATTCTAAGTCAAATTAGAGTTTTACAATGAGGTAAAGTGGTAATAAACCACTAGCATATGTTCCTATGGTTCTTCATGCATGTGGAGTCTTCATGATGTCTTCCAAGCCAAATGTGTAGGCTTGTGATTTACACCAACAGTGATACATCTTGAAAACCAAGGCACCAATCAACGCCACTTGGAAGAATTGCAAGGGCAGTCACTCTCCCTAGATAGATGGGAAATATCCTTGCACAAATGGCGACCACCGATGTCTCTCCTCCTCTCTTGAGATAGATGGGCACACGACATCATACAAATGGAGACCATATCTGGCAAAATGGGGATTGTCATCCCCTCAAGCCAACCCTCCACACTTCGAGCATGCATGCCTAGATCTATTGTACATAATCACTTATTTCTTGATGGAAATTCATGCAAGTTTTAGATCTCACTTCTTTTCTAGATTAGAGTGTCCAATCAATATCTCACCCACCACCATGAAAGAGACAACCTCCGCCCATGTTCTAGAGTCAAAGTTCAACCCCTAACACATGTGGCAAGTATCATTGGCTTCTAGTTACACTATGTATGAGGCAGATATGGGTACCCAACCGTGAGCAACCATTGGCAACTTCATCTCCTCAAGCTTGAGGGCCAAAGAAGAAGAGGAGTCAACCACGTCATCCAATACTACCAATATGACATTCCCAATCCAAAGCTAGGTTGCTCTAGATACCTAAGCGGTTTGTGAAGGCAAATAGAAACACATCAAATATTTGGATTCCCAAGCCTTGCTTAGTAGCTCAAACATCAAGCTCTATATTTTTTAGTTTCAAAAACATCCCCCTTAATCCTGTGCTCTTTCACTTCCATCTCAACCAATTGTACCTAAAAATCATTGTAATCCACCCTCAATAACCACTTGGGAATGGGTGCATAAAAGGCCCAAGGACCACATCCTTCCACTAAATTCTTCTCTAATACATCAGTCACCCAACCCTTATCTTTGTAATTAACCACTAACATCCATGATCACCTATCAATATTGTTATAATCATCCTACAATAATTTCTAACAAAAGATGATGACACCAAACATGCATACAAAAACTTGCACTATTCAAAGTATGCATGTAAGAAGTCTAGTGTCTAGCATTAGGCACCAAGAAATCATGAAGCCATGGCACATCATAAGGCTAGTTGGGAAATATATGAGTGAAGAAGGTGACATATTCAAATGGGCAGATATCTGACACATAAGAGAGAAACTCTCAACGCCTCTATGAATATGTATATGACATTTTGCATTTCCAGCTAAGGATTGTTTCACACAGCCACACAAAAGGATTTAGTTTGGCTTGTATTTCACCAACACATTAGCGTGGGCAATTGATCTTGCTAGCTTGGTGCAAGAGCAGCTAACTTTGGCTAATCAGAGATGGCCTTATAAGAGATTTATTCATGGATGTTGTTCAATCACTAGAATTATATACATGTGTATGGCCTATGACATCATGATGAAAAGAGCCCTCTCTAGTTCTCAACTATGGAAATAAAAGAGAACCTGAATGCCAAGTCACATCCACATAAACATATGAGTGGCTCCATTCCATGCTTACATGTACCCACATCCACTTCTCCACAACAATCACCACTATAGTCGCCCACAGAACCACAACATGCCATCCCTCGATTCGCATCCATCTCTCACATACACAAACCTCAGAGGTTCTGAGAAGGGATAGCATGGTAACTTTCACAAACATAGCTTTAACTACGCCAATGGATACTGAATAATCAGCTAGGGAACAAGTGGTCCCCGAAGTGGGAGATACGAGTGTGGTACAAACATTCTTATTCCCTATATCTGACCTTGGGCTTGATGATCTGAACACCACGTTTGAATTCGAGATGGAAGATGCACTCTTGAATGACTTTCAATTCTCTCATGCCCAATTTTTCTTCCAAAAATATGAGTGGCCTACCTATCGAAGTTCACAAATGAACCATGAAGAATGCCATATCATCACAAATCAAAATGATGATGACCACACAATAACTAATGATGATGAGGGGACAACAATAGCCAACATGATCAAGTAGAAAACCAAGAATCTTAGGAGCAACATGAAGATGCACATCACAAAGAACAAGATGAAGTACAAATTTATGAAGAGGAACCATCTCATGCCATAACCCACACCATAGCACTCCAAAGATTCTATTTTACAATGTAGGTAGTGTGGGTGCGAAGTTGATTTAGAGACCAACAAATTCATAGTGTTATAAAGAGAGCTTGTGAGTGGTGGTTTTGATGCAACCTTCATCAACACCTTTAACATATTCATTGAAACTATAGGCACTATGGAAGCCCTTAACTTTTTGAAATGGAAATCCTTACCACACTTTGATCTGCAATAGGTAAGAATCCTTTCCAGACCAGGAGAATTCATTCAAGTCCCAATATCCCCGAGAACCTCCTACAAAGTCACTCATCAAGAACTGATAATCACTCCTACTTTTCAATGGGCACAACTAACTTTGTATAGCCTTGTAACTCACCTTCCTTCTGACTTCACTTCTTGCACAAGACCTTCAAGAAGTGGTGGAACCACATCCATAACTCCACCCCCCCCCCCAACAATTCTTGTCCCTCACCCAATGTTATATTAGGAACTTTTGAACCCTCCATTACCACTTTGAGTCCAATGTACAACCCATCATACAATCAACCGACTATAGCAATGATCTTCCTAGTGTACCCACCACAATTTGTCCCACCATTCCCATCATTTCCACCTTTTACCACTCTCCCCATAAGCCATCTTTTACCCCTTCCCCACCTTATAATCAACGCTCCCTACCACCCTTTGTTCTCTCAAATGAATTTTTGTAATTCCAGACCATTACTTCAACCCTCAATACCTATAAATTATTTTTTGTCACCAGCATGCTCGCCCAGAACCACTCCACTATAAACATTTAGTACCATCGATCATACCTCCGATGATATGCATATATCACCATCCACTACACCACAACTCACGATTTCCAATCCTTTTTCTACCACTCATGCACCCTCCATATCATAATGAATCACTACAACACTGGCTTTAGCATTCACATCCTCTTTCCCTCTCAATCTCATATCGAATATAATACTTCCATCCTCCATATTCTCATCATCCATCATTCACAATGCAATGAGCTCACTTCCTTGAATCAAAAGTACGATGAATTATAGTGGACAGCTAACCAACTACAAGAAAATTTAAATTATCTAAGCATAGAAAATGCTTCCCACAATGCACAATACAAAGAAAAGAAAGAATATCATCAGAACATGGACCTTGAATTAGAACAAAAAGCTAAAGAGGCAATCATAGATTCAAAAGCTAGGCGTCAAAAGCAAATGGAGTGCAATGCTTAACTTACTCAGAATATGATTCTCCTTGGATGCCATTTAACAGTAGCTAATGAATAAACCAATGACTATACAACCAAAATTGAGATAACTTTGAAGCCATCATGGGGAGTACTAGTGAGCCCCTTAGTCATAGTAGATTCAAAGCAAAAGCCTTTGACACTATGAAGTTATTATTAGAGGACCATGTCAGATTACTAGAAGATTATGATCAACTAACAGAAGATTGTAATTCATTATGCAACTAGAAAGCCACATTACTTTTAAATGAGCAACAAGGACCACCTGCCACATAGACTGTGACACCACCAAAGCTATTACAAGATGTCAACACATTGTGGGAATTACATATCATAAAATTACAAAACCAAATGGGAGAGAAGACAATGATAGAAAGACTAGTCTCCTTGCCAAGCCTACTAAAGGCTGAGGAAACGGTAACCATTCAAGTGCAGTCTGTCTTTGAAGAGGAATATGAGCCTCAACTTGCAATAGGGAGATGTGACACTCATGAGGCTCATGAAACATTTGAGCTACCATGTCTGGCATGGATGGAACCGATGGAGGAATCGGCAAAGGCACTTCTTTCCACGATAGAATCTAAACTAAAAGCAATGGATCCCCTAGAAGAAACCATATTCTAGTCTCCATACTTGTCGATCTTGCCCCAAGGAGGTACATAACCATCAATGCACTGCAACATAAATCCTACTTCATGTACTTGGCCGAGTACAATCTGGAAATCAACCCTATCATGGGCAAGAAACCCACTCATGCTGTAGAGTTCTAACTAAAGAACCTCGCTTCACGAGCATCTAAAAGTACCATTTTTCAACAAAATGGGAGGAGATATCTACTGCAAGAATATCCAAAAACGAGGTATAAATGTTCGAAGACTCCAATGCACATAATGTATAACCCATAATATGGCCTAGTGCCTTGAGGTTGATCCTCGAAAGCCTTCCTCATTAAAGTACAAAGTGATCCAAAGTCCTAGGACTGGCTAAACTACCCATGCCTTGCACCAGCTCAAGGCCTACCAACTATGGCATATATGATAATGACAATCAAGCATTGGCTACCTCCCCTAAACCGAATGATAGTTGTAGTAGCCTAAACAACCATAAAGATGGGTGATCTCATCCAGACCACCTTCAAGATATTCTAAGGCATCCATGCACCACATGTCTCAACACTCGGATTTTAGATCCTGTATATGGTATGAGCACCACTCTAGCGCTCAAAGTATGTTATGCCTTGCACTATAGAATAAAGTACCTACATGCATGATATAAACTAACTTTATAAACTAGATTTATAAGAAATATTTACCACCTGGTTGTGGGAATATTTCTTATAAAGTTATAAACTAACTTTATAAAAACTTTTTACCACATGGTTTAGGAATAGTATTGGAAAATGTTCATCAACAGGCCCACTAATTTGCTACAACTTTTTTCCTTTGAACAAATGGTCTACTCGACCACTAGTGCTTCCCTCCTCAAGATACTTGAAGTAGATTTGGCAAAGGCCGTACACATCAATGAGGCCATTCTCACATAGGACCTCCTCCAAAACTATATTGATTGGTCCCTACAACAAGGATCTATCTAGGATGATAGGCACAAGATGGAGGGGGTGTTGGTAGTATCTCAAGGCATCAACATAGAGGAAGCATGGCAATGAGATCACAGGGGTCCACTTGTTACTTTTATAGTCCTTAGTGATTCCTAATGACTAAATTGTGATAGAAACATCAATAGTGAACTTAATCACTAACCATCGTACTATAGAATTACCCTTTTTTTTCTTGTGATGCTCCATTGTGAAAAAGTTGAGGAGTCCTAGAGCTTGAGGATCATAGGAAGAAGAGGCGTGCTAATTTTCACATTTTTCGCATCTCATTTGGCCCTCCAAGACTAGCATAGGTCATACATTTTAACTAGGACATTCATTAGATGTGAAACCGGTCAGTTCAACTGAAAGATTATAAATAGAGCAAGAGAGCTCAGTTTTTTAGGAGGACTAGTCTTGAGGTGTGCGATTTGCATAACAATTATTGTAATTTGAGTAATGCAAAGAAGATTCTTGCCTTTCGTTGCCTCTCCTATTGTCTCTTACATGTGTGTGTATGTGTATGTGTGTGTGCACTAGTGTGCTTCTCACCTTTGCCTTCATGCACTTCACTCGCTCAATATCCTCACATCATCCTTACTCTTCCATGGATTGACAACGAAGAAGGTGGAGTTCCTCAACATGGCACTTACCCTTGTCTAGAGCAACAGAGAGTGAATAGCATCTTGATGATGTCCAACTCCAGCCCAAATCGTTTAAGAACTGAAGAATAAAATCCTATTCTAGTCTATGATAGGGCTTGCCCAAATCAAATTTGACGAATAGAAGGTTTTAGGACGTCACCTTGACATATATTAAGCCTTGGTAGGCCTACATTGCGAACAATAAAATAAGAGTATTGTACTCATTAATAACTTTTGGTTACACCCCATGGACGACGAAAAGCAGTTTGCTGGCCATCGCGGCTCGTCCGCTTGCCCTCAAGGGGCTCTCAGTTTGTCCCTACTCGCGAACGATAAGATAATAGAAACGTATCTCATTAATCATATTAACCATTATTGGTTGCACTCCTTCGACGTACAAAAGAAGGTGGCTGGTCATCGGAGTATGTCTCCTTGCCCTTAAGGGGCCCTCTATAAGATAATAGAAACGTATCTCATTAATCATATTAACCATTATTGGTTGCACTCCTTCGACGTACAAAAGAAGGTGGCTGGTCATCGGAGTATGTCTCCTTGCCCTTAAGGACTGCGATATAACACGAAATCCATTCAAGCATCGACTATCTTCCTCTGCAAACCCCGCCTTAGTCCATCTCTCCCCCACCCAGCCAGTCCCTCCCTCCCCCACCCGCAGAGCCCGCAACCCGCACCGCCCCGTGGTCCCCCACCCTCTGCCTCTTCTCTCCCTCTCTCTCTCTCTCTCTCTCTCTCTCTCCCACCACCCCCGCTCTCCCCTCCTCTCTTCCCCCACCACACCCCCAACCCCGACCACCCCCGCTCTCCCCTCTCTCCCCTCGTTTCATACTGGACATAAAGCTTATCAAACTCCTTGCTCAGATAGACCCGGTGCCTCGTTCGAACAGAACAATGACCACGGACCCCAAATGTGGATTTTGCATGCTTTATTCTGGATCCTAGAAACCACACGAAAACTTTCTAAGTAGTTCCAAAAGAATATCTTGAAGTCCGAGTCAGTCTATAAGAAGGTGTTTGTATTGTGTGCAAACATTATCATCATAATTTGTTCCTTGATATTTGGCAACACAAATCCTCGAATCAATCTAAGGTGGGCATACTTGTTGACCAAGCAGTAAAGGCCATCGGTATTCATAGCCAAATGTATGGAAGCCATGACACAACCTTTCCTTACCAAGTGTTTCAATCAAATTGGTTGGGATATGTAGTGCGCAGAACATCCATCTCTCTCTCTCTCTCTCTCTCTCTCTCTCTCTCTCTCTGACCCCTCAACCCTCACAACCACCCCCACCACCATCTCCACCTCCCCCTCCACCCCCTCATCTTTTCCCCCACAATCCCACACCCACCCCCACCCCCACCGCCATCTCCACCTCCCCCTCCATCCCCCTCATCTTTTCCCCCACAACCCCCACACCCACCCCCACTGCAATCTCCACCTCCCCCTCCATCCCCCTCATCTTTTCCCCCACAACCCCCACACCCACCCCCACTGCAATCTCCACCTCCCCCTCCAACCCCTCATCTTTTCCCCTGCAGCCTCCCTTCCCACCCGCACCACCATCTCCACCTCCCCCTCCACCCCCTCATCTTTTCCCCCATGGCCCCCGCACCCACCTCCCCCACTGCCATCTCCACCTCCCCCCCCACCCCCTCATCTTTTCTCCCACAACCCCCACACCCACCTCCACCACCATCTCCACCGCCCCCTCCACCCCCTCATCTTTTCCCCCAAAGCCCCCACACCCACCTCCTTCTTTCCCCCCTCCATCTCCACTACCTCCGCTCCCATCCTCTCTCCACACTCATACTTGATAAAGTTTAGATGACTATCCCAAGAGAATTCAATTGGCTCTGTGTCAGATATCCAAAGACATAAATCAGCTCCCTGATCATCCCTTTCATATTGAACATTCTTTGGCAAAAGTTCTTCTAATGTTGTTACATTGGTGCTTTTCGAGTATTAAGAAGATGACTCTTCCAATTAAAGAATACATTGGGCTGTTAGATTGGTGGAGTAGAATCAACTCTCCATCCCACCATCCCTCCATCCCTCCATCCACACCACCATCTCTCACACACAATAGATGAAGGTCAAAAGCTATTACAAGAATTATGTGAAGGATGTGCTTCTGAGAGTCATTCAAATATCGCGGGCGGCATGCAAATGAGGATCCCAGCTTGCATGCAGAGGTGACACTAAAAGTGTAAGTGGTAAAAGTGAAAGTGGAGAAATGACTATTGTTGCCAACCATTCGTGACGGTTGCCTATTCTTGAGGACCCAATCCAAATCTAGTGGCATATTTGATCTACCCCTCCAATTTTGGGCAGTCAATGGGCGCTTGATCAGTGGATGTGAGGAATCGGCAAGGCCCTCTTGGCCTATTGGAGCATATAAAAGCAATGGACTTCTGTTCATTTGATATATACATATACACATACGTACGGTGGTCCTCTCTTGCACTCTTTGGCTATAAGCCTACTGTAGGAAGTCACTCTATGGTGAGGATACAAAGCGTGGGCTTCCCAGTGGAGGGCTAATAGCACTATATTGTGAAGAGAGTGGCTTGGTTTTGTCATGCTCTTTCCCTTTAGAGCAAGTCTCCATACTTTGTATTGATGAGGGCTAGTCTACATCTAGTTGTGTTCATTATACGGATTGGATGAATCCTTTGTATTGATGCTGTTAAAGTCTAGAGTGGCATGTTAGCCTTGAGCATCAACTTTAGAGATTTTCTTTTGCCTATATTGTAATCATTTGTGTGAACTAAGGAGTGGTTTTGTCCTTCACTATTGCCATTGTCATTGATCTTCTCTTTGAGTGTACACGTTATTGTGTAATTATTGTGATCTGCCTGCTCACAGAAATGTTAAAGGGTATACTTCCCTGAGGAGGACCTCCCTTGAGTAGGTGAAGTACTGGAAGTGCATATTTCCTTCTCTTATTAAAAGTGGATACCCCAGTACCTCCTCTACAATTTGGCACGCCCGGTGGGACACTTGCATTTCTATGAGACCCTAAGCATACTTAATAGTCATTTTCCATCATTTTTGCCCTATTGCATCTTGTAAGTAGGTACATGACCCATACACGAGAAGATAGGGAGCCTCTTTGTGTACAAAGGAACCTTAAAAAATCATCTTTACCTTCGAATAGTGAACCTAGCTCCCCTCTACCCGCTTTAAATTTATCTATTGATTTTGGTTCCACACCACTGTCAAAGGAAAAGCATAGGAGAACCTTGGACTTCTCCTCAGATACGTCAGAGGAAACACTTGTGGCAATGGAGGATCTCGCTCACTTACTCTCTAGACTCAATATCAAGTTCCCTACCTTTAAGGGACAATCTTATGAGGATGCTGATGATCATGTGAGGAGATTCATATCCCTATGCCGTGGACGAGGACTGCAGAATAGAGAGGATGCAATGCTAGTACTCTTCCCATCCACATTGGAAGGCCTTGCTGACAAATGGTATAGTCAATATGCAGATGGCCATTTTGCTACATGGGAGGCTTTGAAGACGGCATTCTCACAGACATTTCGACCAAGTGACTCCTCAGAAAGATCTCTAGATCAGCTAGAGAACATAAGGCTAAGATTAGGTGAATCCATTCATTTGTTGCACATCTGCCACATGCTCCACGTGATTTCTTGTTTAAAAAATGGATAGAAAAAGCTTTGCCCAGGTCATCTCAGCAGAAGCTACGGGAGTCTCTTAGATTGGATGCAACCCTCAATGATTTTGTTGTAGCAGCATCAAACATTGAAGAAGCCAGGCAACATTTTGAAGGGGATACACAACCAAATTGTGCTGCAGAACTAGACCCTATTGGGAAACTGAGGAAAGAACTGGAGGCATTGAGAGTGCAACAAAATCACTAAGAAGAGAAGGTCTTTCCACCACTGCGTCACACTGATGATGAAGTAGCCCAACTTCACCGCGAGTTAGAAGATTTGCATACCACTCAGGATATAAGAAGGCAGATTTGGTGTACAATATGTAACAACAACGGACATTCCAATACTAATTGTCCTAGAAGGGTAAGCTATCAATTTTGTGAAAAGGACGGCCATGAAGCTAGAGACTGTTACTACCTCAAGGGTACACAGCAACGAGGTAACCCTCAAACTCTGGATTCATATTATGCTAGTACTTCAAATGCACCTAATAGAGAGGAGAATTGTACAAGGAAGCCTAGATATAATAGGCCATTGATGTGTTATCGCTGTGGTGAGTATGGCCATATGCAAAATAGGTGTTCCCTTCTAGAAGATGCACCTCCTTGTCAGCATTGTCCAAAGCCCAAGGATCACTATACCAAAGATTGCCCAAGAAGCCACCCCGCTCAAATTCATATGATTGCAGTCTCTCCACAAGTAGAAGGTATGACCACTCAGTCTTATGTTGTTTCATCTTCTTCAATACCCATGATGACTAGAGCCAAAACAAGAGGGACTCCAGGATAAATAGGAGGAAAAGAAGGTTGGGTGGAAGGACCAAGCGAATATTGAAGGAGCTTATGAAAGGATGGCTACTTCACTAAGGGATCAACCAACAAGTCTGCAAGAAGACACACATGAGGTAAACATTGAAGAGATCTTGAAAGGTATTCATCACAAGGTTAGTCTGTACAAACTTCAAAAATAAGAGGTGACCTATTAAAGATTGTACACTCTCCTTACTTGAGCCAACCACCTAGCATAGATGGTTTCATGGTTGATTTTCCCCCTGTACCCTTGGCAGACTACCAAAGCTCAAGGTTATCTATTCTAGTAAAGGATGAAGCTCTCACAGGCATAATTATAGATGGAGGCTCTGGAATTAATTTAATTCCAGATTTCACAATGAGGAAACTGAATTTGAACCCCACCAAGATGGCACCATTCACAGTTACACTAGCAGATCAAGATCGGGTTGTGCCACTTGGCATTATTGAAAAAGTACTAATGATAGTATAGGGTTGTCACTTTGTTCTAGATTTTGTTGTTATTGCACTTCCATAGGAGACTTCTTACCCATTACTCCTTGGGAGGCCTTGGCGACGGCAAGCAATAGCTTTTCAAGATTGGGGAAAAAACAAACTATGGATTTCAACAAGCACCAATAGCCAACTGCAACTACATTTGGAAGAAGGATTCGACTCAGGGAAAACTATTGGGTATACTGTGGACACGCAGGTTATGCCCTCTCTACCCCAAGAAGAAGATACATTATTGAATTGGATGATGGAAAGTACAGAGTGTTGCATGGTGGAAATCAATGAAATAGAGGAAGAAGTTGCAGATGAAGGAGTTGTAGGAAAAGTCCATGAAGTTCACAAGGAGTTGAAGAATGAGAGCTTCTAGGAGAATACAAACTTTGAAGGGCAAAAAATATGTAAGTATCGAGGAAGGAAAGTTATAAGCCTGAGTACAGAGAAGATCTTCCTTTCTCTGATATATCTCAAGGATGGACCAGGGAACATATTAAAGACTATAAGCTAAATTCCACTCCTGCATATAGTGGAGATGATTTCTCAAGCAAGACTACTCCTGAAACACTCGTTCAAGAAGTAAATCTAGGGGATGAAGAGAACCCTCAAGTAGTGCACTTGGCCTCCTGGCTATGGCATTATCCCCCTTTACGACAGAAGGTAAATTCTTTACTTTTTGCTTACAAAAATGTCTTCGCATGGTCCTACAAAGATCTAACAGGGATACCAAAGGAGCTTGGATTACACCGAATACCCTTACTTGAGGGAGCTACGCCTACAAGAAGTAGGCTGTATCGACTCAATCCAAAGTATGCAGAGGCGGTAAAGGTGGGATTTTCAGATACAAGATCACCTTTTCTAGAGAGATAGTGGCTACACATTTTGAACCTTACTTTTTCCATTAAAATTATTTTTGGTTTATAAGAGAGCTATCTTATCATAAACCATATATAAAATGTTCCAATAAGTTAGTCTAAAAAATGTGATTCGCTTACAAAAATCTACAACTACATATGGTGATGTTCTGATATAGAAAGGGCCATCAAATTCATTTCTATGCAAAGAAGATTTCAATTGTCCCATGAATCTCATCAAAACACATTGAGCAACAACAATGGAAGGTGTGTGAGTTCTTACAAAGATTGAATCTGGTTGTTGAACACTTGAAGAAACAAAAGTAGCCAAAAAAAAAAGGGTATCCTAACAAATAATCAAGAAATTAGCTACAAGTATTTGGTTGGGGAGGATTTGAAAAAAAAGAAAAGTATCCATAAAAAGGAAAATAATCAATGCATTAGATACAAGTATAATAAGTGTAGTGAACATATTCCTTAGATAAAAACAATTTCCTATCCACTTCAATTTGTCTGTAATTAGATCTTGAAATTTCTTAACCAAAATCAAGATGACCATGCCAAGAGAAATCATATTGAGAAGTTAGGAAAGGAGAACTATCCAAACTTAAAATTCACTTGCAAAATGAAATATCGATATAGCAAGATCGAAGGAGGAAGGTGATGACCTGTATGTTGCAAAAAAAAGGAGCAGTCTATCATGTGGTTAGCCATGATAGACCAATTGGTCTATCATGTATTTCTGTCTATTGTGGATGCAAAATAACTACTCAAGTGGGGAAGCTAGGAGGGATTTATGATGATTCTATCACTCCTATGAGATTTTTGTCTCTCTCTCACCTTTGTGAGAGTTCTCTCTATCGCTGTTGTGATTTTTCATCGGTGAAGGAGTGAACCAAAACAAAAAGGAAGTATTCAATAGGGGAGGCAAGAAGAGAACAAAAGGAAATGGTGTTCTCTATGCCATCGCTATGAGCAGTCTCTATGAGCAGGCCGCTGTCTCTCTTGCCTATCACTGCTAAGCTACTTTATTGTCAATGAAACAATACAAGATGGTAGGTTCAAATTCAAATGCTAAGGATCCATGTTGTGCTCTGTCTAGTGATGGTGCTACAAAGTTAAGATTTCTAGTTGTGAGTGTATCTATGGGTGGGTATATCTAGCATCTATCACGTGCCCTGTTGAATATCATCCTAGTCCCTTCTAGTCTATCCTCACCATCCTCAGTGTTTGTTGTGCCTTCTTGAAAGGATTTGTCAAAAAAAAAAGAAATAATAAATTAAAATAAAAAAGGGAATAGACAAGTATTTTTATGTTCCTTTTAAGGTTTAATGGTGGGAGATTTTCTTCAAGTTTTGTGTTCCAATTTTTCTCTTGCTTTTTTCAAAAGGTTTTCTTAATTGCTCGGTTTGGGCTTGCACCCTTTTTATGCTTAATGGCAGGGTCTTTCCCCTCAATGGTGGTCAGTAATTCGGGTCCATCTCATTGGATAAGGCTGATGGTTCATCTCTTCGTCTTTTTAGGTTGAAAAGATGGATCGTCTCTCTACCTCAGGACATCATTCTTTCTAAAAACGAGGCACTCAGAGAAAACCTCATAGCACAAATGTTTGGTGCGAAACAAGCTTTGGACTCTACCCGACAGTGGTTTGGAAAAGAGTGGCTCTTACATGGCCTCATGGTGTGTAAGTGTTAATTCTTGCCACTCAGAAACGTGCTTTTGCTTCTTTTCAATGAGTAAATGGTATGTCAATCCCTACAAGTTTGCTCTTGGCAAGTTTTGTGCTCAAAATTATGTCTCTTCAAGTTGTTTCTTGACTTTGTTCCGAATAAGTGCAAACTACCTTGTTTTCTGCTACGGGTGGAACTCCCAAATCTCCCTGTCTTCCTTTATAGTCTTATTAGGGAGATTGTTGCTTTCATTGGTGGATTATTAGAACTGAAGGATGATGCAGGGGGTGTCACTTATGAAGGTGTGGTCTCTCAGGAAGAAGATGCAGAGACCAAAGATTGCACTCTTAGGAAGAATTTATTTTAGCTAGAAGGCTAAATTGAAGAGTCAATGTGCATCTTGCGCACATTCCTATTTTGCTTTCCATATTGAGAGTGCTCACAAATGTAAAAATTAGAGAAAGATAACACATGTAAGTAGTGAGAACGAGAAAGATTTTCCATTCCACTATGTGATATATGGCCCAAAAAACCGTACGAATTACAAGCCATAGGCTAGTCAATAAGAGCTAACAAGTGTTCTTTTTGTGATACAAATAAGGGTTAAAGTGTACCAACTTTGCTTCCTTTTGCAATAACCATATTGCCCTGTGATATGAAAAAGTCGTAAGCATAGAAGAGCACCTTGTAATCGAGGTCATCAAGTCGACCAACTGACATCAAACTGCATGATAACATAGGTACATGGCATACATTATGCATGATAAATTTTGAACCATGAATGAAGTACACAACCACATCTCCAATCCCAAGAATGTCACGATGATAGGAGTCACCAAGTCTGATGGTACCAAGAGACTTTGCTGCATAATTAGAGAACCATTCTCTATGACCTGACACATGGAAAGAAGCACACAAATCTAGCAACCTAGTGTGGGAAAGAGAATCAACCATAAGAGCTTTAATTGGCACATTTCTATCAAGTGTCAACATATCCACATGATCAGAAATAGCATTATTTTTTTCAATCTTCATAGTAGAAGTAGATGGTGCAAGTAGCTTTTTAACATGCCCATCATATTCTATCCTTCAAACTTTAGCATTCTTTAATGTATAACAGTCTTTCTTCATGTGTTCTTTCTTATGACAATAATGGCATTCGATATCCCTCTTCCTTGATTTACTTATACTCTTACTCTATTAACGATTCTTTTCCTTGTTCTTTTTCTTGCCAAGGTAATGATTCTTTCCTTGGTAAGAATCATGAACCGCTCTAGGTGCCAACCATAGAGTGCTCCACATATGTCATCAAAGACTAGCTTTCCACTATGTGCACTATTGTTAATAGGTGTGCAAGACATATCCCATGATGAAGGCAATATGCATAACAATAGTGCTCCACATATGTCATCATAAACTAGTTTACCACCAGGTGCACTATTGCTAAGAGTTGTGCAACACGTATCCCATGATCACGGCAAGGCGCATAACAACGCGATTGCTTTTAGTTGATTATTTATATCCATTTTGTGAGCCTATAACTAGGAGAATATAGCATCAAACTCATTTAGATAAGCTGTAACACTATCTATGTCCTTCATGCGAAGGTCATATAACTTTCTCATCAGACACACTTTATTTGATGTGATCTCTTTTTCTATTATATAACTTCTTCAAAATCTCCTCTGCACTTTGGTAGTCTAATACTATATAGTAAACATTATCTACCAGATGAAATTGAATGGTAGACCTAGCCATTTCATCTAACTCATCCCAATCATCTTCATCCATGTGAGCAAGCTTCTTTGAGATTTCCATTTACTAGCTTCCATGGCCTCCTCTAAATCAGCACATCTTTAATTTGATTCTTCCATAGAGAAAATTTTGTGCCATCAAATTTTCGGATCTCAAAATGGTCGTTGCACTGCAAATTATATCTCCTCCTTGGAATACTAGAACTAGACCCTAATCCATCGGACATGCCTAAGACCTTTGATGCCATGATGGTAGAGAATTTGATAGAATGATAATGGAGCTAGAAGAGTCCAAAGACCAATAAGGCTCAAAGAAGGATGAAAAAGTGTCAGATTCTAAGAGAGAATCCAGTAGTCTTTGTAGAAAAATGAAGCAATTCGTACTAATGACTAATGAAAAGCATTATCTGAGAATTAATGTTCTCACACCAATAACTCTATCGAGTAAATCCACCACTATATAGTTGACAAAACCAAAAAATCTAGAAAACTTTTACCATAGTATCCTCTACAAAATGAGCATATGATGAGTGTCAAAATCTCATAGAACTACATGTACTTAGTACGGACATGTTTACCTGCATAGTGAATCACTAACTCCACTACATATAACCATTTACCTCAAAGAAGCCAACTAGGATTATCGAGAACCTATGAAAAACTATCATACATCTTCTATGGTAAGGTTGGGTAAGTCCTCCACGTGCATCATCGAAGATACCCGACATTTGGGTGTATTCTAGTTAGTAAAACCTCACAAAGATACGCAACATAAAAGGATTTTAGCAAAAACGTAGCCGCTATATCATTGACCACATGGATGTACATAAGCAGTATCCACAAAAGCATACATAGGTCTATGTGCAGAATATATGTAGTAAAATGATAGTGAAAGTCTATATTTATTGCCCAAACACTCGCCAATAAAACCTCCAAGTGCCTTTCAACTCTCTTCTTTAGGCTCAAAGGCTTGCATAGACTTGGGGTGGCTACTTCCACCATAACTAAAACCTTTCAAGAAACCTGTAGATTAACTAGTGTGGATGAAAAACACAGCCCCAAAAAGTGAGCATTCATTATTAGAAAAGTAGAAATAACACTCTTCTTTATGTTCTTGGACCCCTTTGAAGAAAACTATGCATGAAACTACTTCAAAATGGCTCCAAAAATCACCGCAGAAAAGCTTTAAAAAATGAGGATATGTGAACCTTAGTCTTTCCCCTCTTTCAAGCACCACAAGGGTTTGGCTTAGTGGCAAGAGATTGCCATGGTTAAATGAGCTTTGGGGGAGTAATCCTAGGATGGGTGAGCTCCTGAGGTATCGAGAACCTTTGTCTTCTTTGATTGTTGAGGTGCTCCCTCGCGTGTAGCCAATGGGAGCATTGGTGACTTCAGTGACATTGATGAAAAGGTAGTTCAAGGTCTATACCTTGGTCGCGGATTTAGTCAAAAGCCTTGGGTGGGTGTGCGGATGCTCCCTTCACTTGCACAGAAGGAACAAAGCTCTTTTGTCCAAATGCTCTTTTACAAATGAAGTATTTCGATGGCGATGCACCACATTGCGGTCTTCTTCTAAAACGCTCCATGCGGATATCCTTATAGTCGACAAATAATCTCAAAGTGCCACATAAGGTACTCCGCACTAAGGCTTAAGTTTATTTGGAAACACACATTCAAGGAGCACGAAGAGAGACTTCTTAGGTGTTACGAATGTGGTCAAACCTATAGTGTGTGGCTGACCAAGCTACTATATGTTTTATAGAAGAACATATATACAAAAGTGTCTACTGGCCATTTGGCCTTTCACATGGACATAATGGTAATAGTGAAGAGGTCAAAGGACCTCAATTCAAGGATCATAATTCAGAGGCCTTCACAAACATAAGGTAGAGAAGGAGCTAAATTGAAAAAGGAGGTGATGCACAGAAGCTGAATCACTTGGCCCTTGCAGTGAACAATATTTTTTGTAATTTAGATAAAGAGATCAATATGATGGACTACCCAAGTGAATGAAAATAATAGTTCAACAAGGAGGAAACCATAGAGAATTCCTGCCACCAGCAAGCAACGTAAAAGAAGAAGTCAGATCCAACAAAGAAGATGGGTTCACCTCAACCAAAGAAGAAAACCTTGATAGTGAAATTTCTATCATCAGATCGATGGTTCTTGGTCACCATGAGGTGATGTCTCGGAAAGGGAAGCTCCTTGCTATACTCCCATGGAAGAACCACTTCAAAGTATGTCTCATGTGCCAAGATCCCTCAACCTCGTGAAGAAGACAAAAAGATGAAAACAAGAAAAAGAGGGCTCAACCTTTGACCAATAAAGATGCCTCTTGTCATGAATGATTGTTGTCTCATAAAACATTGGAGGGTTTTCTAACCCCTAAAGAGACATAGTGTTTGATCAATGGCTTCAAGCTAAAAATGTCAACACAAACATTATCTCTCTTGAAGAGATCAAAGCTGATGGTGTTGAGCTAGAAAATAGATCAAAGAGCATCTGAGCATCTCACGTATGGATTGCCTTACAATCTCAACGTGGGAGTGGTGGTGTGCCAATGGAATTCACTCAGAAATGAAACTCTTTCTTGATGGATATTATTATCGATCAAAGCTATCATTGGATTTCTACATCTTTTAAGGGACCTCGTTTGATCACCATCATTTTGGATTATGCTCCTAATATTGACTCGGATAGAGAGGATACTTGGCACTCTTTAGGTGCTTTTGCATTGGAGGTCATCTTTTGTAGGGACTTCAATATGGTAGAATTCTTATTAGATAGATGGGACCACATGGGATGAGCGATTGACGAAATTTAGAAAGATGCTTGGTACAAGGTTAAGCTTGACCATGATCTAGTGGAAGTCAAAGATATTCATGGTTTCTCTTGGTCAGATGTCCATTTGGGCAAAGACTTGTGGAAAGCTAGACTAGATAGAAGCTTTATCTTGCAAAACATAATAAAAAAACTTGGTCACCAATCGTATTTGCAATGTGAGGACCTAGTTTTATCTGACCAGTACTCAATGATTGTCAACTTTAAACCACATGGAGCAAGTCCTTTAGATGTTATTCCTCTTTGGCCATGTGCTTTGAGTTTGCAATGATGTGTCCCAAAGTTCTTCTTGTTAAGGCCCAATAAGAAATCCTTATAATTCGATAGATGACAAGAGAACACCTTTAGCATAGGCTCCAGCCTTTGTAGATGGAAGCTAATAATGGAAATCCTAGTCTTCAATGAGACTTTGAAAAATTAGAAGGAGCCTAAGATATAAAGAGAAAATTCAAAGAAGTAATTTGGAGATTTATTTTAAAGATTGGTGGGTGGGGAAAGTGGAGAAACTGACAAAAGAGATGTTAAGCTACTAATGGAGAAGCAAAACAAGAAAGAGGTCCATTTCATGGTAGATAACATAGGGAGGGAGTGCACTTCTATGGAAGGGAACATAGAGATAATAACCAACCACTTCACTGAACTCATGGGGATGTCCATGCTGCTCACTTCTCAGAGACGAGAGTACATGGCTGAAATCCAAAGAATTAGATTTAAAATAATTCCAAAAGATTGTAGAAGTTATAGATGCTATCCCTAGTGGTAAAAGCCCGAGTTTAGATGGTCTCACTAGTAAGTTCTTCAAGGATTTCAGGAATGAATTAGTTCAACCCTTTCTTATGGTTTGAGAGAAGGTGTTGTGCTTTGGTGCTCCCTAAATTTCTCACTGAAGTTGTGATAAAGCTAATTCTTAAAAAAAAAGACAAAAATCAGGATTGAAAAATGGCGGCTAGTCACTATGTTGCAAGTTGGCTCTAGGATCGTAGCTAAGGTTATTGCAAATCACATTTCTATATGTGTTCAAGGATCAACAAAAAGAAAAAGCTATTCATAAACGGAAGATCCATCTTGGAGGCAATTATTGATGTGTGGAAAGGTTTGGAGTTTGCTAAGGAGTCCTCCCATGATGTCCTCTTCATAAAAATTATTTTTAACAAAGCTAGGCAGTGATAAAGAATAATGGGGCTACTAGGCAGCCTTGCTTGATGGAGTGTTTGAGAACAATAGTAGTAGCCAAGAAGAGTTAACCATTGATGTTAATGAGAACTTCAATATTTCCTAGGAGAGCGAACACCATCTTGATGATGTCCGACTGCAGCACAAACCCTTTAGGGATTCAAGAATAAAACCCATTCTAATATATTATATTATACGGCTTGCGCAAATGAAATTTGACGAAAAGAAAGATTTAGGACGTCTTCTTGACATATTCAAGCTTTAGTCGGCCTATATCGCGAACAATAAATTAAGAGTATTTAGTCGGCCACCACGGTTCATCCACTTGCCCTCAACAGGCCCTTACTTTGTCCCGAATCTCGACCTATTAGATAAGAAGTTGGCTGGTCATCGCAGTATGTCTGCTTGCTCTTAAGGGACCCTCTGTTTTGCCTGTAAACGACTGCCATATGACACGAAATCCATTCAAGCATCGAGTAGATGGCAAACGGATGCTTCTCCATCGACAACGTTGACACGTGGGGGCCTCCACACAGAAAAATACAAGCTATCAGTAGTTTTCACTGAGTGAACACATAATTCACAATCTACGCGTTGTGTCCATTCGATCGCAGATATAAAACGACTCCATAAGAGTAAAAAGAGGCACAATACAAAGTCCATACGCACGCATTATCTCCGTTCTTGCGAATGTTTATTAGCCGATAATAGTTCAACATAAAAAAATTTAACCCATGTATATTTACGACTGATTAGGAAAATTGTTTCTTCCTGAATTTCTTTTTCATTGAATGTCTTTTTTTCTTGCATGTTTAAAGTCTTTGTTGGCTTTTTTTCGTACGTGCATCACATGTTCAGCTATGAAGGCATTCACATATACGTAAACCTACGGGAATAAATGATACAGAAAAGAGTATAATCTCATTCATACCTTCTCAGACGACTTCGAAGACACATTCAATTGCCACAATAATACTTGTAGAGGGTGTATTCAGAAAATTATTTTCCCATAGGATTTTCCATGCTATGCTTTTCTTTTAAAACACTTTGTGTGATATCCTCCATTATATTAAGTATTTTTGAATGGGTGACATGACGACAGATCAAATTCACCGTGGCGGAAATAAGATCGAATTCGCCGCGGCGGAGGAAAGATCGAATTGTAAATTTGTATTACAAATTATAACTTATAAGTTATAAATTCATGAGTTGTGAGGAACATAGTCATGGATTGTGGCGTATGTGATATGCAGCACTCAATATAATTTCAAATGTGCATGCAACAAGCCAACACACAGAGATCCAACAAGCTAACAATCATTTTTAAGGCTGTCTACCTTTTCTAGTGAGTGCGCCAAGTACTCACGATTGATATATTGATCTTTATTTCAATATAAATGTGCATGCAACATGCCAATGCACAAACGCTCCAACATCTCTTCACAATTACATAGCTACGTTGAAGTTGAAGGATTCATCAAGTTGTAAACAATGAATCTTAACGCTCTCTCCCTTTTATTTTGGGTGCATCAAGCACTCAAGATTGATATATTGATCTTTCTTTCTAAGAATCTAAGCACCAATGTGAAAAAATGTGGTGATCCCATTATATGATGGAAGTTTATTGACGCTGGTCTTTAAAGTGAGGCTTGTAAGCTCTTGCTTGTTGTCCTCTAGATCTACATTTGGACATTGTGTGCTCTCTCAACTCCTAGGGGAACACTAGTCTTCACATGCAGGTGCCAGTATCTACTTGCATTCCCATTGGCACCCCTTTGATATATAATTGAATATAGTGTCTTTGTTGCATGATCTCATCATTAGCTCTAGATTTGAGTGGAATATTATACTTGGAGATTGTGTTGTTGGCCTCTATGATAGTTGGCAAAGTGTAAATGATGCCCATTCTATTTTGGATGGTCTACAAAATACCAATGTCTTATCATGGAATTGCAAAATTGCTACTCCATGCATAAGAACATCATGGATTTTAGTAGATGTACGTAATCGTCCTGATGGCATCCTTATGTAGATGCCTACTCTTTGAAGACACCTATAAAATTTCTTAACCTAATTGATTGTATAAATGAAACTATATAATTCCCTGAAAAAAATGATCCATTCATATATTCCTTTATTAACTGTTATAATTGCTACTTCTTCTCAACCAACCAACTATTGTCGCCATAGTCCCAAGATGCCAGGTCGATTGGTTGGGTCCCTCGCCTCTTGAGGCGGGGGCGAGGGTTCAACCCCCCTGCGCTGCGGGACAGTGTAATCCGCCTTCGGGCGCGAAATCCGGCCTTCGGGCGTTAACCAGTTGGGCCTTCGGGCCGTCCACCTCGATGTATGGGCCTCCGGGCCGTCCACCTTGTCTGCCCCTGTTCTTGTGGGATAAGGGGGGTCCCATGGGTACTATGCCCTTCATTGTACAGTTGTTTCTCTTTCAAATTAAAGTCAGGGGGAGTAGGCCTCGGCCGAACCTCCATTTAAAAAAAAAAAACTATTGTCGCCATGCTCTATTCTATTTTTTGTTCATGCGAATTCAAGGTATTTTTCCTCGCAGATTCAATTTTTTTTTTATCATTGATGTGCGCTTGACTTTGAGGTCCCTTCATGCAAGAATGATTTTTCATGTCCATACTGTCAACATGGGCATCACACTTGAGCGCATGGTTTGAGTTTTCATTATTAATATCTATGAAAGTTTTGAGTTCATACAAGAAGCTTTACACAAAGGATGATTATGTTTTCACAATTAGTATTTTGGGTTAAGTCGAACACTTAGATGAAGGAGAGGCCTTCATTTATTGCATACCGTTTACATATTTTCCAATATTATTGTTGCGTTGCCTAGGTGCATGTGAAGCTCATCATGTTCAAGAGAATGTGGCTAGGACTAGGAAGGGTGCAGTTCTTTGGATCCAAGAAATCTTGCACCTTGTATTGCATTGATGAATATTTACTCTCAATTCAATTTGGAGAATTTATATGAATAATGATTTACAATGATATGAGGCATCCATTACATTGACGAATGATTGTCTTTAAAATCTTTTTTCTTTTCAGGATGGCAAGGAGTAACTATACAAAGCTAGTCACTATGAGTAAATATGTTTGGTTACCTTTTTATGTATCTACTTTTTTCATTTAAATATATGTATATAATTATATCATGTATCTATAAATGATTTCCTATGTCTTTTTAGTGTGCATGTGTGTGTGTCAATGTATTTGAATGTGATTTTTGTTGTACATGTGTGTATGGTTGCTTCATAATGTGTTTCTCATTGTATATGCATATGTATATGTACATGTATGCAAACATGTATATGAGTTTGTTGTATATGTGTCGAAATATACACATGTGGCTATCAATGTGTTGAAATAAATACATTTGTGGAAATATATACAAGTGTCTATCCATGTATGTTGATGTGATCATCTACATATGTGTACATGTGTGGTGTATGTAGCTATGTTTTTTATGCATATGTGGTTATCTATATATTTTAGTTGTTCAGGGGTGTGAACATGTAATTGCATTGATTGTGATTTTGTGTTAGAGACCACAAATAAAGATCCATTATTTTGACCTTATGCCTTTTAAAATTTCATAAGAGTGGAAAACGTCTATTCTGTTTTAGGTCAAATGGGAAAAGTTCCACCTCAATTTTTGAGGAAAAGATAGATACCTCTTCCAAAAAGGCTTTCCCTTTTCAAACTATATGAAAGAAGAATTACTGGAGCTCAAGTTCAACTGATTTACTTAATTCTCCTACATTGCTGTAATAAGCTCGAGGTCTGGACATCTGCATTCTAAAAGAGCATGCATGTCTTTCCCAACGATTGTCTAGGTCCATGTGGTGAAGAGACTAAGAACTACACGTTGTTAGTACTCTTTAGGTGTCATTGCGCAATGCACGTAAGAAATGTTGCTGGAATGCACGTAAGAAATGTTGCTGGAATGTAGACTATAGTATTCACTAACTCTTCCCATAAGTGCTTGGGAAATCCTTTGCCGTTCAGCATGCAGCTATGCATTCCGAAACATTTTTCAATTTCAGCATATAAATAGTACCATTTTGTTGTGGGGTGTGTGGCTTTCTAAGTCGATGGTTTTATCCCCTTCTACTTGCAAGCATCCTCAAAGACTTCTGAAGTAAAAAAACCAGCTTGACTTATCCAAAGCTTCTTCACCTTCTTTGCTATTTCAATTTCCACAAGTTGTGGCCAATCTTTCAACTTATCGAAAGCTTCAGCCTTACTTTGAAGCAAATATAACTGCGTCGTGTTACTCAATGTTGATATTATCTGAATATTCTAGTGTTTAACTGAATATTATCTATCCTGACCCTGTAGTGAGCAGCTTTTATTGACCAATTCAAATTCCTGCTAGCGGTACTTCTGTGTGTAACTATGTGCTCATTTCTGAGTAATCTTCGTGATCACTGAATTTTTCACCACCCTTTCGTCCACCTATTGTATTGTCGAAAGCACAAGATGGAGGTAAAACCAGGTTGATGATCCTTTAGTCCCATCTGTAGAGGATTTTCTTGCTCTTTAACTTATGGGTTTCTACAACAGACACCTTGTGGTGTTTGAAAGGGAGATTGTTATTATAATTTTGAATCTTTATGCCTAGACAATCTAAAGAATTCTCTAGATAACATTCGATAAGTTTTTGAGAATGTTGGCCATACGTTTTTCTTTCAAAATTTCTTCACAAATCTTCACTCCTAATGGCACTTTAGAGAGCCCAAGAGTATCCAATACACATTCTGATCTACCAGATCTTGTTGCCCTTCATGAGAGAAGATGAAATATGACTTATACCTTTCCTACCTTTCAGATAACCTTGTCATGAAAAAGGAGCACTAGAAATTTTTCTCGCTTAGACATTGCTCCGAAACCTTTGGTGAAGCGTTTCCCACATGGGAACCATTTTATTGTTTTCTATAAGCACGCGGCACAAGCCCTAGAACTTGAATGCCCATCTGCTAAATGACCATCCTATGCACCACTACTTGTTTTAAGATTTAAAAATCTCCATATTTTAAAAGACTCTCAAGATATATTCCAACGTATACCAGTACTGCTCTAGAGACCCATCAAATGTGGAGAATCCTCTCAAATAGGGAGCCTAATCTCCAAAATATCCCGAACACTTATTTTATGACTTCAGATGCACCAATTTTTGTAATCATCTCTACAATGAGGATAAGGTTTTTGGAAAATAATATAGTGTCTTCGATCGTGGTTGCAAAGTTGCTTCTACTTTTCAACGTATTTTGACTAGACCTCCTAAGCCCTTTGAATTTTTTCTTTCTCAAAACCCATGATACTAGTGATATGACACCATACATAATCATGTTTTTAGATGCCAGTGGCCCAGTTCCAATTGTTCCTAATGGATCAAGTGGGGTTCATCTTATTCCAAGCTATCCATAGAGAGAATAGGAGTGTGATTAGGTCCACATTTTTCATTCTGGAAACATCAAAGAGCTAGAGCTCTTTTGAGTTCTTGAAAATAAGTTCGGCTTAAAATTCTTTCTCATCAATCCAAATGTTGATTATTCATTAAGTGCAAGCACGTTGGCCATATCTTCCATATTAAGAATTTCTAGGCCATCCATATCCTTAGGGCTAGTATATAACTTCCATTTACTTTTAGACATACCCCTCATTAATTTGGGGTTTTATATGCAAAGGAGGTTTTTGCAAGCTCTCTCCATGTTTAGTTCAATCATTGTTGTTTGGTCTCTAGTAGACACGAAAGTAGATGTTGGAGAAAATGAGGGACATGTTTATCAACTTTTTATTTTCTTGATACATTTAGTTGCATGCTTCTCTAGTATTTGAGCTTACTTTCAAATTTCACTATAACCCAATTCGAGCGCTATCTCATAGAAATCTTAGATCCCATTGGGATGCGCGAAAGGTGGAAGTTTTTCCATCCATGAGATCCTTACATCCTTGATCCCTTAGAAACTATGTAGGAGGTTTCATAAACATTTTCTAATTCCGTTTCGGAGTGCGTGATTTTGGGATATAAATCAATGCAGAACTCTCTAGGCAATGCTAAAAGATTTAAAAAACAAAAGGCAAAGAAAAAATTATTGTTTTCATAAACATGTTGTTAAGATCTTCAAAAAGTTTGAGAGTCATCTGATCTCGGCCTTAGCGAAAAGTGAGCCCAGGCGCACTTGGTTTCTACCTAAACAAAGGAGCCCATTCGTAGCAATCACAACTAGCAATGGGGCACTTGGTTTTTACCGAAACATTTGAGCCCATTAGTAGCAATCATAGATAACAATGAAGATAATGGGCAGCCTTGCTGATGGAGTGCTTGAGAACAGTAGTAGTAGTTTAGAAGAGTTGACCATTGATATTAATCGAAGCTGCAACATTTCCTCGGAGAGCAAATACGTCGCGAACAATAAAATCAAATTTGAGGACTAAAAGGTTTTAGGACGTCTCCCTCACATATTGAAGCTTTAGTCGGCCTACATCGCGAACAATGAAATAAGACTATTGTACCGCATTAATCATTTTCCGTTACACCCCATGGACGAAGAAACGCAGTGGTTGGCCGTTCGTCCGCTTGCCTTCAAGGGCCCTGATTTTGTCCCTGATCGCTAACGATAAGAGAAGAGTAATGATTTCCATTAACTTTTCTTGGTTGCACCCCTTGGACGTAGGAAAGCGGTTGCCTGACTGGTGATCGCAGTATGTCTGCTTGGCCTAAAGGGGCCGTCTGTTTGCCTGTAAGAGACTTCGATATAACAGGCGGGGGCAACCACACACACAAATACAAGTTATCAGTAGTTTTCACTGAGTGCACTCGATGTGTACACCAACATAATTCGCAATCCATGAGCTGTTTCCATTCTATCGAACATATAAAACGACTTCATAAGAGTACAAAGAAGCACATCACAAAGTGCGTACGCTTAGCTCCTTTCTTGCGAATGTGTATAGCAGAACGTAAGGTAAGTGTACAGGTAAACATCATATTAAACAACAAGAATAAAGATGATACAGAGGAAAGCCACATCGAGGAAAAAGGAATGATAGGATTAGCTCTCTCTCTCTCTCTCTCTCTCTCTCTCTCTCTCTCTCTCCCTCCCGTGCGCCTATGAGATATGCGCACGTAGATTGAATTCTGTTTTTACATACCTGACTACACTTATATGCACTTGAACGAAAACACATAGCAAGGTCTTTTTCTGTATACATGTGTGTGTACGTACAATAACGCACATGTATACTACTACAGATGTCAGAATACGCTCTCTTTCTCCCTCTTTTTCAATTTAGAAGTCGTTATTCAGAAAACAAAAAAAGGAGTACCTATAACGTGATAAGCTACAATTACTTAACCTCACATTTTTGGAGGATATCCTGAGATAATTTGGATCTTTGTTGTGTTCTGTACATAGCAATCAGGAAGCTTTGAGGAACAATAATCAAGAACCATGTTTGTTGATAGCTTTCATATCTTTCATCATGAAAAGTAACTTCTTGCCTAACTGATAGAGAAAGTTTGCTTTTGTGGAATTCTAGACACGAAAAAAAAATAATGGAATTGAAATATTATGTGGATTAAAGAACTAAAAGCTCCTCTACATGCTTCCGTAAAGTCTTAAGTTCTTGGAACAAGTAAGTATACGTTTACTTACACTAATGCAATGATGCATGGAAAGTTGCTAGTAAATTACTTGGATCACATTACGAGTAGCACTAAATAGGTTAATATTTAGAATCACTTGAGGAATAAAAACAAAATGACAGTACATCATTTAAAATTAATATTTTTCTATTCACTCAATAGATTGCAACTCATACTTCACAAATACAATTCTGTCGGTAATCATACGCTTAAGTCGATTCTACAGATAAATGCAACTGAAAAATTTCTACCTTTGATAGATACATTAAAAAAACCTCGATCACTGTAAACATTTGACTATCTAAAAAAAACTGATTATAACGATTGGTTGTTTTAATTTTAACGTTGTCTATTAGGAAGGGTTTGCTTACCTGCTTTCTGCTTGGTAATTAAATGAACTCCAGTATTACAAGATTTATTTTATTTAAGTTTAAAGTAGTTAATGTGTGCGCATATGTGAGTGATTCCAAGGACACCAAGTGACACAATATAGTGAAGTTTCGTTATCGGAACTTTATTTTATTATTTTTTGTATATTGCTCCATGTAGAAATTTAGATTCCATGCAATGTTTTCAGAGACCTAATATCTCTTGGCAGAGTTAACAAAAGAAAAATTGTACAAGTCAAGGGGCGTAGTGCCCATGGGATCCCCTGTATCTCACAAAGGAGTAGAAGGACGGCCCAAATGAAAACCACCTATAATGGCCACAAGGCGGTAGGAACTTAAGGTTTTAATTAAGACATTGAAAAATGTATAGGGGTGTTAGAGAGAGTTACAAAGAAGGTTGAAATTTTTTTGTCCCGCTCATGGGCAGCCCACTTTCTTTTGGTCTTGTTGTTTTCAAAAAAAAAAAACATCCTATGGAGTGTGAGGGTAGGGACTTCTTACAATTACTAATTTTTATGCTTAAGGCCAAGAGATTTTTGGATTGACCATCCATTCCGAGATTTTTTGAAGTTGGTTTCACAGCTCTCTTGATGGCATTCAAAGGTAGCACTTCTCCAAGTAATGCTTGCTTTGAGTTGACTTGGGTTTGTAATCTCAACATCCTGGTAAGTGCTTGCTAGGGTGGGTGACTCCTTGGGAAGGAAAACAAAAAAAGGACACTTCTTACACGACTAAGAGATCCCAAAAATTTTCTTAGCTTTCACATAAGTCCGAGTTGCCTAGTGGATAATTTGCCACATAAGAACTGATATGTTATTATCTATGTGAGGATGCTAGAGTTGCACGAACTTAAAATCCTATGTGAAATTGAAACAGTCTCGTCATCTCTTTGTTTTAAGGGAGATAGGTAAATCTAGGTTCTTCTTGATATTCAACATCTTATCCAAGCTATTGTCGTTGACCTATCTTAACCCTTCAATTCACGAGGGATTATGAACAAGAAGGAGGTGATTCTTTGCATTTTCCCAATTATTAATTGTGTGTTTTAATATTGACCAATCCTCATAGCCAACCCTCCTAGCCTGGTCAATGTCCTCAAACCTTGTTCTCTTTGGATTACAAAGATATTTCCACATACGAAACCCCTATCCAAGTACCTTTTTATAACTTATAAGGCTTTCAGTATTGCGCTCGTTCAGAATTCTCCAAGAAATATTATGGGTCCAAGGGTAGCGTAACAAAATCTAAGAAAGGATACCTTTTGCAAGGCAAATATAGCTTTGGATTACCGTTTTCGATGCATCTAACTTTTCCTTGTAGAAGAATCAAATAGAACTATAGGGATACCACAAATAGCAGAGATGCCTACATTGTCTATGATTTTGGACATGGAAAAAACTAATAACTTGGTAGAACCAATAATATCAAGAAACATGAAAATCAGAATCACAATAGAAGGTACTTTCACAAGCTAAAAATTGAATGCTTTCTATATCATAAGAAAAGACACTTGAGGACTTAGTATTGTGCTTTGAAGAATGCAAAACGGTAATTGTAGGGCTATGGGCATGTTAAATAGTCACCTATCATTTTTCTTCATCAATTAAGGTAGAAGAAATGAATGCCATTTTAGATGAAGTGGATTTTTTCAAACTAGACTTTAGTACATGTACTAAGCCTCTTGTGGGATATTTTCTTTCCTAGACATGGTTAATTCATTTCTCTACCCATTCTTATGTGACATGACATAGAGATTGCTTTACATTCATGTACCGAAATTTTCTTGATACAATAAGACTAGAAGATTCCTACGGACTGGAAAGGTTATATTTAAGTTTTTAGATGCTTCGCTGTTTGATGTGCATAAGGTTTTTTATGTTTCTCACCTTTCACATTGTTTGATTTCAATTAGTGGACTAGAGGACATTGGTGTAAATTTGGATTTTCTTCTCATTCGTTTCATATATCCTAATGCAACATGGTGATTATAAAAGATACAAAACTTTATCCCTTTCTTGTGTATCATAAATGTGAGTTGTTAGTTGATACCAAGAAACCCACGAATAACTATATGATATGGATATTGGAGTCATAATCCTTGTACTTGAAAGAAAGATGTATTTCATTCTATCTTCTTGGGCAATTCTTTTCATATTTTACATTTTGCGAGAGTTTTTACCATCGCAAACAAACTAACCATGTATATAGCAATCACATTCACTCTTTGTTTGAGCCTTTATGTATTTAGCATGTAGTTATTTGTACTCCTATGGAGAAAAATTCCTAAACTGGTTCTAATAATTTTATCAAATTGTCTTGCTTGAATATAAAGTGAAGAAGGTATTAAGCTCAAGCATTTACACTCATGTAATGTCATTGAATAAACTTTTGATAAGTAAAAATGATTCCTTTTGTCATTCTAGAGGAGTTAGATGAGATTGTGTAGCTCCATATTCTATAATCTAGAATGAAGAAAGACAATTGATGACTAGGACTACTAAAGTTCAAGTACTTTCTATGCTTATTTACATAGATATTACTCGAGGCTTTTTCGTTGGAAGAAGCCTTAGTTATTGTGCATCTCATAAAATTATTAAGTACGACCAGATATTTGAAAGTTCGCAAGAGATATGGATTTAGAAGACACCACATTATGATGAGCTTCAAGTGTTTGAATTTCAAGCTCATTTTCCAAAGCCTCTTAGTTACAGGTTGGAATATAAACATAAAATATGCATCTTCCGTGGATATCTAGAAGATGGTTGGTTTCGATCTTGCTTATGGGAGGTCGAGGAATACCCAATAACTAGAGATGGTGATACATTTTCAATGATTATATGCTACATAAAGAAACCCATAAGGGACGTTGAAGTGAGAAAATATGTATATGAGGATGTAGTTCTCCTGTAGGTATGGAAAAACTTGTATCTTTTTTGCTAGAAAATTTTTGTGCACTTTCTTTTTTTTTAAGCACGAAAAGGATCATGTCAAATGGGAGTATCAAAGGATACCTTAATTCAATTGTATCTGTAAGAATGGTACTTGGAATTATCTTCTTATGAAATATAATAAGAAATATTAATAAAAATGGGTTTCATAAGTTTGTGTTCATATCAGATATCAGATAGTGCTTCTCCAAAATATTAGGCATACTTCAATGCAGACGGATTTAAACAATAAAAAGAGGTGATTTTTAAGACATCTTCACACTTTTGTTCAAGATGATTTTATTATGAATGTCTTTTTGGATTGATTGCAAATGGAGACTTCAGGATGGTGCAATAGATGTGACAACTAATTTCTTGCATTAAGATCTTGCAAACATGATCTATAATAGAAAATTAGAGAGATTAATAGTTCTAAAAAAAGAGACTCTAGTATGTATGCTCAAATAGAGTTTCTGTGGACTTCAAGCATTACCTAGAAAGTGTTATTCAATGTTTGATTCATCTATCAATTCCAAAGGCAATTCTAAGAGGTTTGATGATTGTAGTTTTTGCACTAAAAGATTTCTAGATAGAAAATGGGTGGTCTTCACACTTTATGCCAATGATTTTTTGATAGTTGGAAGAACTCATACAACTTTCTTATTATGAACACAATTTGATCCACTTTTATATGTTAATTATTTGGTAGATTCCAAACCAATTTTTTGTATGAGGATTACTTTTCATAAGATTAAGAGACACATATAATTTTCTTAGAGCGAGTACATAACCAAACTAGTTAGTCAACTCAATATGTATGGTGAGAAGTATTCAGTATGCCATTATGTACATATGTGAAGTTGCGCAACGATGATTGTCTCAACACTAACAAGGATAAAGAAATTGTAATCAAAATTTATTTCTGGTCATTTGTTACTAGTCTCCTATATGTTAACATAGCTAAAGACCAAACATAGCATTTTAGTGGAATCTATGAAAAAAATATATTGGTAAAGTTAGAAACAATAATTTCAAAGTGATCAAAACAATAGTTAATTACCACAACAGAAGAGGGGCTCGCAAAATTAATTGGTCGACTTGCATCCGCCATAAGGTTTGCAAGGGTCTCGGTATTATTAATATTCAAGGCATGGTTGACAAGCTAGCGGCAAAATGGATCATTTGGGCTTGGCACAATTGTGAGACCTCTTGGGCCAAGCTCATCTTGAAGAACAGGAACATGATTATGTTGGTGGGCCTCCCTGGCTAGAAGGACTTGGACCTCCTTCACCTTATATTCTCCCCAATTCCGGTTTCCCCTAAAGGCTCGAACCTTGTTCCCTCCTTGTGGAAGAGCTAGAACAAGTTTAGACAATTTTTTAGGGTCTAAGATGATTGGAAATGGGCACCCCGTATCGGACAAAATGAATCAATTTGGTTTTCGATCTGGGGCATCAGAGGTGTGGTCTCTTGGAACCTCCAGAATGCTAAGAGGCTCTTGAGCAAGGATTACAGACAGTGGAAACACCTCTAGAAACCAGAAACTAGTCCATGGATCGAATTTGATGACATAGACCTTGAACTAAGAGTGAGCTACAAAGAGTAGACTCTCCTTCAGAGCAGATGCATCACCTGGGAATGATACAAAACCAGACTCCTCATTGGGCGAGATCCACCATGCCATGAGGGTCCAATGTGGCACAATGGAAATCACCTATCCAAAATTCCAAAATTCAAAGTAAACATGAACTATCACATCATGCTCAATAACAAGTGGTACTTGTCCTGGACAAGGCTACGTTGGGATTCAAATTCAAACTCAAGTCTACATTTTGAGTGAATTAAGAATACTACTT
The DNA here is from genome assembly GCA_020310875.1 of Ceratopteris richardii. Taxonomy (NCBI): domain Eukaryota; kingdom Viridiplantae; phylum Streptophyta; class Polypodiopsida; order Polypodiales; family Pteridaceae; genus Ceratopteris; species Ceratopteris richardii. Next base: position 117,083,307 of record CM035419.1, on the reverse strand, counting down.
ACTCTACAAACAACAATTGTTCGTTAATTTCATCCAATCTGTCGGGATTTCTCAAGGTAGCAAGTGCATGAAATGGTGGATCTCCAAGTTGCATTTTATGACTCCAATGTATCGTTTTAGAACCCTTTGACATAAAAATTTGATTCATTAAATAGGTTCATTCACATGTTACTAATTTTAGATTTTAAGCAGGAGACTGCAACTATGATTGTTTCTTGCAACTACAAGAAATGAATTAGGATCATAGCTCCACTGCATGGCCACTTGTGTTCTTCATATCCTTCAATTCATGTAGTATTCTTTTTTCTATT